>CATIUR010000001.1:339147249-339732249 GCA_949592205.1 Helichrysum umbraculigerum
TTGACGATCTGGAGCATATTGTTCTTCATATTTTCGATTCTCAAAGTCTAAGAACTCAATCACATCATCTCTCAATCATTTCTATCGATCGAGAAGTTGTTGTTTGTATATTTCGGTAAGAATCACGATCCATCTTTTGTTTTCTTCATATTCTTGTTGCATGATGAATAAACCCTCATGCCACGATGTTTATCTACAGATTTTAAAGGATTCTATTGTGCGGATTCTCGATTGTTGGTATAAAACTCCTTTCGACTCATTTAAATTCGTGTATTCGATTATTCATTTATTGCCGGTTATTTTCGGTTCGTTTCCATTGTGTTCCGTGTAATAAAAATTGTTAGGATAATGATAAGATCAGTATACAAGTTGATAGAATTGAGGATTTTGATTATATTGCGGTTTGGATTAATTATACTAGCAATTAGGGTTGGTTTATTGAAAACCCTAATCTGTCCAGATTTATGTTTCAGATTGAAAGGCTCGTAACTTGGTCATATCACGATGGTTTTTGTTGAAAAAGGAACCTAATTATAAGTACTTTGAGTCTTTTTTCAAATGGCGTCAGTTTAATGATTAAAGGTGTAGTATAAGTTGGTCAAAACAATTTTACAAGTTTGTGTGTCATTTTCGAGTTTCTCGGCTTTAGATTTCGGCTAAGTTGTAGATTTTTGAAACGTGTCTTAAACTAAGATTTAGGTATTGAAATTTTTACTGGAGTGTCTTTAAAGTGTTAAGTATTTTATGTAAAAATATGATAATCATTTGAAACTTCTAAGTATTTTAAGTAAATTAAAACTTTTGTGAAGTCTAAAAGAGTCAACGGTTTAGAGCAGTTCACTTTGATGAATTTTTAAAAATAGAAAATCAATGTAAATGAATCTGGGAAAATTACTGAATTTTCTAAACACATTAAAGTGTCGTTGGTAAAAATTATAAAGTCAAATGATTTAAGTAAGTATTATTTAAAAATTCGTAAAGTGGAACCAAACTTCCGGTCAGAATCTGAGTTTGTCATTTAAGATTAGTCCTTGTAATAATACACTAGTAGAATTGTGAGGAAACATATTAGAAGTGTTTGGGGTGTGGAATACAATGGAATGACCTAGTTATGCCTAGGTTATGACCCATACACATTATGACATTGTAGATTGGCGAGCTGATTAGTGGTTATACTTAAGGGACGATACTTACATCATTTCTTGAGGTGAGTTTTCGTGGCCCCTTTTTCATACACATATTTTTTAAATTTGGGGAAAAGTATGCTCACATGATTTATCACTTGTTTTTATGCTGTGATTACATTATTTTCTTTTCGGACATATGCTTGAAATGTGTTACATTATGTGGAATTATGTGCATTACTTGGAAACATTGTTGAGGCTATTTGTCTTACGCCTTGGTGGGTATTGACAACACGCCAGTTGGATACATTGACATCATTGAGGCTATTCGTCTTACTCCTTGGGGGTATTGACAACACGCCGACTTATATGCTATTACTCTTACTCTGCGGGAGTAATGACAACACGCATGGTTGATTGGTTGAGATTTGTTCATTTACACTAATTTCATTTATATGTACCATTTCTATATGCATTGTCCTAACTTACTATTATCACAGCAAAATGTTTTATTTGTGGTGTTTGGTCTCAAACCTACGAAACTCACCAATATTATTGTTGACGTTTTTGAGCATAACTTTTCAGGTAACACTAGCGGTTTGAAGATAGAGGACATGAAAGCCTAGTGGACGTCTATGTTGCATTTGAACTAAGACTGAGACTGTCGTTTGAGATGGAACTTTGTTTTAATAATTTGAGGAAGGCGTTTTGCCTTAACATTTGATTATGGATTATGGTTTGGTTATCTTTTTCATTGTTGATATGTACATCTAGCGTGAGCCCTATTCATGTTACTTGTATCATAACACATTGGATTTTTTATTTTCATATAGACATCTTTATAATAATGTGTTGTGATCCTATCATGGTTATATCCTGTTGTTTCCGCTTTAGACGGGGTGTGACAGGTGGCTTGCTCATGATCCCCAAATGTTTTAAACTTTAATCAGTGGTATAAATTGTTTATAAATGACGCACATCACCTTTAACCGACCTTAATTTTTAAAAAATAAAATCGACCCGCTGATATATTTCTTAATTTAACATTTTTGACAAAATAATCCTTTTTGGAAAAAAATTAAAACTTAGGGTCCTTTTTGGGTAACGAGAAAAGTGATATTCCCTTTACTGGAAAATTTTGGATCTTACATTACCTTTTTTGGCTATTTGCCCTTTGTTGTTTTGCTTTTGGGTTCGTCAATTTCTGTGCAGCTTAAGAAGACTAGCCGGTGTTGATTCGTTAACCGTTGGATCACTGTAAAATTTGAACAGTAGCTTCTAGACACGTAGATTGATAGCCTAACCGTTGGGATATTTGATTAGAGGTTCCAATAGAGAGATATATGTTGTTGAAGTTGCTTTCCAGATTTGGGTGTGGTGTTAAATTTCGTTTGAGTTATTGTTTGGTTTGGGTGGAGCGATATGTTGTTTTTGAGATTTAATTATAGATAGATCATTAGGTTTTGGATCACGTTTGAATTTGAATATGTATTTATGAATTTGAAGATCAATTTGGTGTTTGAAGACTTGATTATTATCAAGTCGCTTGGATTTTGTTCGATCGTTTGGAGTTTGTAAGTTTGAAAAATTGGGTCTTCTGTTGTTAGGCTTTTAAAGTTTATTGTCTGAATTTGATTTGCATTGAAGATCGTTTGAGTCGATTTGTTTTTTGTTTGGTTGACCATTTTGAAGTTGTCGGTTACCTTTTGATTGTTTGGTGAAGTCATCGGCGTTTGTTTTGGATCGATTGTGTTTTGGATCATTCTTGAGAATCGGTCGTTTGTTTTGTTGGCACAGTGCCAACTGTGTTTTGAATTTGGCTAGTATCTCTAGCGTGTGGAATTTGGAATTTGGTGAGGATTATATGTTTTCATGCGAAACAAGATCCGTTTGATTCAAAGTTTGGAAAGATAGTTTCCAATTAGGTGGAGGTGTTAAAGTCACGGTAGAGATTGTTAAAAGGTAACTTAAACTCTAAGGTTGGTTTGGTAATTTTGGTTTTGGATAGATATTAGTTTGGTATGTTTACTAGGTAGATAAGGATTAATAATTTGAGTATGTTATTATGATACCATTAGTTCTTCTATAAATAGGGATATTTGATATTAGGGATTTTGAACGTTCAAATTTGATTTACAATTCGAATAAAGCTTTCGTTTGGAATTTCTTTGAATTTATTTTGTTCATTGTATTTGTTCGAATATATCTTAACACATGGTGGAAAAGGTTACTTGTGCGGTTAGTACGATTCATATGCAGGCGGAACTCTACCTGGTCTTAAGGTATAACTCATGTGTTCTGCTTATCCTGCTCATTATTGTGTATTTCTGTATAGATTGATTAAAGAGTTAGTATTGCTAGTAGATTGTACCCATTTTTTCCCTGTATATTACTGGATGTTTAGGCTCGATGATAGAACTGTGTAGATAGATCTATAAAATCTTGTACTGTATGTGTTTTGGATGATTCTGTTGAATAATAAAATTGCACCAGCCATATGAAATGTACTTATTGTAGCATGACAACACTCGCACACCCTAAAACACCTATTAGGTACTACAACGACACACGCCTTACGAAATTGATCAAGTTGTTTTTTATCAACCAGTCTTTTTCATTCAAACTAACGGGTTTTGCTTCCTAGATGGATTCCAAAACACTTGCTAAACCAAGAAATTAAGTAATTAACATGTCCAAACCTACTTGGTTGGTGTTATTGTCACAATGTTGTGGCTTTATATCTATGTCCTAATTGTGGCATGAAAGTACAATATATACGGAAAATGTAATGTCCAAAACATCCAGGCTCTACCATGTTCTTCTCAGATCTATGAAATGCAGCAACCATTTGCGGCGACTATTTACATGTGTTATTTGAAACAGGGAACCACGAGCACACATACAAAAAAATTGTGTGTAGAGATTTTAGCAGCTAGTTAATTATCAACTTGATTTATCAAAAACCACACAAAATGGCAAATCATTATACCCAAAAAAAAGGTGGTGGAATCCTAATATGATATGTCACAATGATACTTGTGTTGTAAACGATTTGCAATAAATTCAATTTCAAGCAGTAACTAATCACACAAACTAATTATTATCACCAAATTGACTACTATTTTCGGAAGAAACACCAGACGACGATAGCAAGAGAAGCTGCCATCATGCTCGATCATTTCAACGCGCATTCAGCCCGAAATATAGAATATCACGCTCACTTAAGACTGGACACGTGCATGTTGGTTGCGTTTTTATCAACTCAGCTCTACACGTGAAGCAAAACTCATATCCACATCTGCAGTGTCATTTCAAGTTCAACCGATTATTTAGAAGCAGCAAATGATATTATGTTCAAGTTTTTCATTAATCTGATTATACAACAATTAAAGAGAATATAGCATGGAACGTATGGAAATGGGAAAATCCCTAACTACATTGTATTGTACAACGATTAAGGAGAGTACTATTAAATTGAAACGATGTTTTATGACCAAATAAGAGCGAAAATGGGATCACATAACATAATGAAGATTTAGCCCAAACATATTCTTTCACTCGATAATACCTGCAAGTAATATGGTTACGCCCTGCTACTAGGTGTTCTATATGCCCGCACTTGATACACCGCCGCATATAATTCCATGCTGCAAGAGACTTTACTTTTTCCTCTGTACTACCATATTGGTTTGATAAGTAATTCATGAAAACGGAGCAGGTTAATTTAGCATGCCAAGCGGATTTGCAATTCATACAAAAACGGCAACAACAATTCACACATTGACTCATTCCAGCTTCTTGGGATGAAGTAGATCAGCATGTTTTTGGAGCTCATTTTTTAACATTAAAACTGAGCAAAATGGGCAATATACTTTCTCTAATGTATGCATAGCTTCTTTTATCCGTAAACTAATTCTATCATATAATTTTGGATTTGAAAACTTCTTGCAGGTTTCAAGTGTGAGTTTAGACCTGCATTTTTCATTAGGACATTTGGGCAGCTGTTTTTGACGCAACTTAGCTTCTACATGGATTTTCATACAAGCATAGCAACGTCTATGGAGACACTTCTTGACCGTAAACATTTTATCACCGTAGGTAACTTTAGAACAAGTTGTGCATCGCTCGAGTAATGTCAATTTGGTGGCCTGGGTAGCAATTGCATCTCTTGCAAGTTTATAAGCAAATTTGACATGGTCTTTGGTAATAGGAATAGGTTCAAAAGAAGCAAATTTTCTCTGTTCAATCAATGGCACACTTTTCTCATGTGATGGTCCCCATTTACCACCGAACTGCATTACAGAAAAAATTGACCGCATCAATTATCAATTATATATGTATATGCTAATCAATGCATATATAGAAGAAGATTCAAACGAAAACCAACAAATAGTTGAGAAGTATTGAACCTCAACCAATATTTTATATGTAAATAAAGTTATTCAGATGTTAACAAACACAAAATCATGTAGTTCTCAACTTTTTATTGAAGATTCCCCTACGTATAGATATACATGCATGTACTTACGAAATTACAAAACCACTCACAAATTGATAAACGGAAGCACTATCGAAGAAAACATGTAGTCGTTTTAATCCTAGAGTAACAGCAACATTCAAAGCTTCAATCAAAGCTTGTAACTCCACCACATCATCACTAATTCCATGTCCATCAACAGGAAGCATCACAGGTTTCTGCAACTCGAAAACACATCAATCACCCGCATCGCAAATCGCCACACCCATCCCCCCATCATGACCACTCACCAAACCTTTACAATAAACCCTAAAAGCCTCATCACCATCATTCAACGATTCGTACATCTTGCTCACGTCCATGTCCATATTTATTCAGAAAGTTAGTTAGTCAGGTTTAACTGTTTAAGGTTTAAGACTCCAATATATATAACGTACGGAAGTTTTATTTTTAGTACTACTCCGTATATTGAAACTCTTCAAATATTAAAAAACAAAACGATACGGGAAGCTGCTGGCCCGGTTGTTATAAGATGGGCTTTCTTATGATCGGCCCGGCCCTGATATTCACCGGGTTTTTAAAAAAAAGATAATAATAATAATAATATAATCTGGTGGATGTGAGTCCGCCGCATCACGTCACACACAAACCGTTAAACACTACCATCAATACCTATGCCTGTATTGTAACATCGACGATTTCACACTTGCTTGCCGGCTGCTTGCATCAGTATTCCTATTCCTATAATTATCATAAGAAAATCAGAACTGTAATTATATTTTAGTAAGTAATCATGGCGGAAAAGCTTATGCGTGCGTTTCAGTGTGATTCATATGGAGGCGGTGTTGCTGGTCTTAAGGTATAATAATTCTTTCGTTCCATGCCAGTTTCTAAACTTATGATTTTGCTTGATTATATTGCTACTACTCAATTATATACTACAGTAATTGATTGATACTGTACTAAATTGCTGTTATGCGGTTTATGTGTTTCTAACAGTTGCATTAAGTTAGTTCAAAACAAACATGCCCTAAAAATAATCAATTTCTAAGCGATACAAATTTAAATTTGCAAAATGGTGTTCACTTTTCGGTTTACTTGATGTGGTTGGAGTGATTTCTGGTTGTTATATGCTAGATGGTCGAAATCTGTAGATTAAAAATTATGTGAAATCTTGCCCTTCATGTATTGGATGATTTGGATCAATATATACCATTTCTAAGTTGGGAAAGGTAACTCCGGTTACAGAGTAAGGTTATAATATTTGTGTTCAAAAACAAGTTTTTGATTAGCATTCAAAGTTAAAGTTTGTTACTTTATTACTGTAGTATTTTGTATTAGTATAGCATAGATTTCATATGGCTTTTGTTTTTGTAGCATGTTGAATTACCTATTCCTAAGCTGAGTAAAGGTGAACTTTTACTAAAACTTGAGGCAACTAGCATAAATCCGGTCGATTGGAAAATACAAAAAGGCATGCTTCGTCCCTTTTTACCACTCAAATTCCCTTGGATACCAGGTGTGCTAGTAAAATTACTTTTATTGGTTGTACGGCATCCTATAGGCCCTGCATAATATGATTCTGAAGTTTGTGAAACCTTTTTTTTTTTCTTTTCTTGTTGGAACAGCTACTGATGTAGCAGGAGAAGTGTTAGATGTTGGACCTGGAGTGACGAATTTCAAAGTTGGTGATAAAGTAGTGTCCATGCTTAACACATTTGTAAGTTACTTCTTTTCACTCCCTGCATCGTGATTCTTGTTGCTTGTGTTTGGAGAGGCAATTTCGACCCATTGTACCTATGAATGGGTCAACCCGGGTTATGGGCATCCATTTACGGCGTGGGTGGGATTAGCTATCTCTTATGGTCACCTACAGTGTATTTTAAATAAAGCCTCCTTAATCAATTGATTCTTTTATCTTGAAGTTGATATTGAAACCATATTTGACAAATTAATTAATCTGCGAAAACTAGAATGGATGGAACAAATGTAAACAACATTTGGGTCGACCTATACGAAAAATTATCCATTTTCACCCGTTACCAAACCTGCCCATTTTTGTTACCTCTACATCTGATTATTAGTAACTGACCAACCACAAAAAGGATCTTGCTGACTTAATCTCGCATTGTTTATCTGAAACTCACAGAAAGGCGGAGGACTATCCGAGTATGCTGTGAGTAGTGAAAAACTGACCGTTTCTAGACCACCAGAGGTATCAGCAGCTGAAGGTGCAGGGCTACCTGTAGCTGGCCTTACAGCACTTCAAGCTCTCACCTATCACGGTGGTCTTACTCTCGATAAAACCAGCCCTACCACCAACATCCTCATCACTGCCGCTTCAGGCGGCGTAGGCCAATACGCCGTCCAACTCGCAAAGCTAAGTAACGCCCATGTTACTGCCACTTGTGGGGCCCGAAACATAGACCTAGTGAAAAGCCTTGGTGCTGACGAGGTTCTCGACTACAAAACCCCACAAGGTGCAGCACTGACTAGTCCTTCAAATAAGAAATACGATGTTGTTATCCATTGTGCAACGCCTATTCCCTGGTCTACTTTTGAGCCGAATCTTGCCCCAAGTGGAAAGGTCATAGACATAACTCCAGGCCTGAGTGCTTTTTGGACTGCTGTTGTGAAGAAACTCACATGCTCGAAAAAGAAACTGGTCCCAATTCTTTTGTATCCAAAAGCGAAAAACCTGGATTACATGGTTGGTTTGGTGAAAGAAGGGAAGATTAAAACTATTATTGACTCCAGATATCCTTTAAACAAATCTGCAGAGGCTTGGGCAAAGAGCATTGATGGGCATGCTACTGGTAAAATTATTGTTGAGCCATAGTTTGAATAGTTTGATGATTGTATATGCCTATATGGTTAATTGGTTTATATAAACTATGTCCATAATAACATTTGCTCATATAAGCTTTCAATGTTAATATAAG
Source organism: Helichrysum umbraculigerum (assembly GCA_949592205.1). Lineage (NCBI taxonomy): Eukaryota > Viridiplantae > Streptophyta > Magnoliopsida > Asterales > Asteraceae > Helichrysum > Helichrysum umbraculigerum. Next base: position 339,155,793 of record CATIUR010000001.1, read on the forward strand.
AACTTGAGGTCTTACTCTCTGAAAAGTTGGAATATTTAGACTGGGTGGTGCGGTTGAGTCTACAAAGCTGTCAAAACGAGTTTGGGTCTAAATTGGTGGTTTTTTAAGTATGGGTTATAACAACTAAACAGGTCTAGTAGTCAAAATAACTTTGGGTCCGAATCTGTGATTTTATATATGGGGGTCAAACACTGGTTATGTTAAGCTGAGTTGGGTTGGGTCGCTATTAGTTTTATAGAAAAGTTAATCTGAAAACATGATTATATAAATTCATTATCACAGAAGTACCAAACTTTCTTGATAAAGGCAGAGTTTATTTGCATTTGTATGCACATTGTAAGACAAAATCTATTAGACTCATTTGACATGTTTCATTTTAGTTTTTAGCTTAAGTATTTGACCTTTTTAAAGATAAAACATAAGTTGAATCAAATTTATTTGATATAAAATAGTCGGGTTGGGTTGTGAGGGTCAAGTAACATGTCAAAATGGATTAGCGTCACATAACACAAATGTGAGTAAATTATTTTAATGGTCTATGTTGTTTTCAATTTTATTCCATAGGTCATGCCCGACTTCCAAAAAGTATTTGAATAGTTCATTTTTTGAAACTTTTGTTCAACGATAGTTCAAAATGGACTATTTAATTAATTTATTTTTTGAAAGTTTTGTTCACCAGTAGTCCATTTTGAATGGACTACCGATGAACAAAAGTTTCAAAAAATGGACTATTCAAATACTTTTTGAAAGTCAGGGACAACCTATGAAACAACAAATTGAAAACCACATGGACCATTTAAATAATTTACTCCACAGATGTTTGTAAGTATCAAAATGGGTAATGTTCACTTGTGAAAACCTTTGCACCCGTCTTTTATCAATAAATCATTAATCCATGATGATAAAGGCAGAAATTAATAAGTAGTAAATTCTTTTTAATTTTTTGTGTTAATGAAATGGTCAGGATTACGTATTTGAATTCTATTCACCGTGAGGGTAAAAACATCTCAAAAGCTCAAATCAATTCACTAATAACTTCTATGTCAAATTGTCACCTCTACACCATGAAATTTAAAACATATAGAACACAAAAGTACAAGTTACATAGCTCATAAAAGGGTACTTGTTTTGAATTTTGGTTCACACTTTATGTAACATGTATATGTGTTGGTAATAATTTGGATCTTACTGTGATGTTTAAATAGAAACAGAAATTTCTGGCCATAAATTTCACACGAGCTGGATCGATACGCAGCAACATGTTGAGTGTTGACTACTTATCATCTCATTCGATTAAAACTTAACTTCAGATGTGAACAAACACGAACATATTGATAACGGAAGTACTAAACACGAACACGTAGTTTTCAACTTTTTTTTATTGATGATCCTATGAAGATTCCCCTACCTATAGATATATATGCATGTACTTAAGAAATATCACTCACATATTGATAACGGAAGTACTATAGAAGAAAAGATGTAGTCGTTTTAATCCAAGAGTAATAGCAGCATTCAAAGCTTCCATCAAAGCTTGTAACTCCACCACATCATCACTACTTTCATGTCCATCAACAGGCATCACATGTTTCTGCAACTCGAAAACACATCGATCAACCCGATCGCAAATCGCCACACCCATCCCCCCATCATGACCACTCACCAAACCTTTACAATACACCCTAAAAGCTTGATCACCATCATTCAACGATTCGTACATCTTACTCACGTCCATCTCCATTTATTCAGAAAGTAAGTTGGTCAGGTTTAAGACTCCAATATATAACGAAAGTTTATTGGTGATCCAGTCTATAAACGTAATGAAGTTTTAATTTTAGTACTTCTCCGTATTTTATTTTATTTAGTTGACTTAAACAAAAGACACATTTTTAGAAAGTTGATCGTTAAACACCTTGAAACTCTTCAAATATTGAAAATTAAATTAAATTAAATAAATATAATATTACTTGTTGATCATTTCATAATCCAAATCCAAACTTCAATTATTTACTCCAGTAAGGGTATGTTTGGGAAAAAAATGTATATAATCTTCTTATCTTGAATCTTGAATATAATATAAAAAATACTTAATGATATCATTAAATGTTCAATTAACCAATATGATTGTTTGAATTTATATAATTGGGTTAAACTAAGGAAAATATAACATCATAAATTTCATTTTAAAATTTATTTAAATAATATTAAAGCATATATAATACGGAGTAATATTAAATTTAGAATCCATACCTACATTTAACTGTAAGATGTCATAACTTATACTCCCTCCGTCCTAATTTTATTGTCCCCAGACAAAAAACACGCAGTTTAAGAAAACATAATCATCTCTCTTACTTTTTGGTAAGATGACAGTTTTACCCTCTACTTTTTACCTACTTTTTTGTCTTACATATATACACTAGGGGTAAAAAAGAACTTTATCTCATTATTCTTATCTATTTATGAAAGTAGACAATAAAGTTGGGATATCCGTAAAAGGAATACCGGACTATAAATATGAGACAGAGGGAGTATAATTATAAGATGATGTCATAACTTATATGTACTTTCTATCGATGTATACAATTCATGATTAATAAATAATATTAATTAATAACGGTGTAACACCCCCAAGTTTAACGAGTTGCGGAAGCATACATTGGGTGTTACTAATCAATATACAAAGCACAAGATTAATAGTAAACGACCTCTAAATGAGACGTTTAGAAAAGGTTTCATAAATAATAATCGTTTGAAAACCGTAGGTTTTCGTATACAAAAAGTAGTTCCCTAGAGTCCACGCGTATAGCGGGAGATTCTATTACATAATCGTAGTTACAAAAGATAATGCCAAAGAATCTCCGTTAAATGCAGTTTGGAAATCATGCGACTCTAGCTAGTAATCCTGGAGTGATCCTACTCCGTATGTGTACCTGAGATACAAAGCTAAAAAGTGTCAACCACAAAGGTTGGTGAATCTCACAGGTTTAGTAATAAGTAGATGTAATGAACCACAAGTATGTACCCGTATTGCTATCAAGCAAAGTAAGTTAATCAGTATATCAGTACAGTGCCATGAGCTCATAAGTTGAAGCTTAACCGTGTAGTGTGAATATATCACGTACCCCCGTGAGTGCTATCCGCACACTCATATGTAACAAATACTAATATGTCTGTTTCTACGTGTAAATCAGTACGTGGTGGCGCTACCACCCCAGACAGGGATGTCAGTCCCAAATGGATCCATTTACTAGTACTCGCGCTTAAGACCATAACTAACAACTTACGATAAGGAGGCTTTCAGTGGATAAAAGTAACTCATGCGTTTGTTTGTAATCAGTAATGTTTTCAGTAATGTTTTCAGTACATTGTGTTCATGCGTAAAACAGTTGCTAAGTATCTCACCCCAAAGTATAAAACAGTAAAAGTGGGGCTGTAAGACTCACCTGAGTCTTTGCAAGTACGTTTATGTCAATAAACGAGTAAGTAGTATCAACCGTAGGTTCTCCGAACCCGTAACCTTCAAATGCCTAAACACGTAAGGTTAAGTAAGTAGATGTCTCGCAAGACCATCTAGGCTAGTTGTTCATACAACCCGTTGTGTTTAAACGTTGGTTTGTTCGCGTTTGCATCAAAAGATATACGGCCCGTTGGTGATTCGTTATATTAAAAGTTTATCATTTATAACGCAATTTAGTGTAACTGTAATAGAAAGTATGTTCTATGACGTTTGTTAAGTCGTATGACATAAGTATTTGAAGTTGTATAAATTCGACACTTAGTGAAAATCTGAGTTTTCAAAGTTCTGTTTTGTGCGACGTAGCATGCGACGTAGGCATGCGACGTAAGGTGCGACGTAGGGTGCGACGTAGGCATGTACGTCGCATGATGCGACCTTCGCAAATCAATGCGACGTAGGGGCTGGCGTCGCTAGGCGCGACGTCGCAACTTAATGCGACGTAGTGACGGACGTCGCACAATGCGACGTCACGAAGGGTTGTGCGACGTAGAGGCCAACGTCGCATGAATCTGGGTCCAAAAGCGACGTAGCGGTCTGTTGGCCGGAAAATGTGCCGAAAACGAGTTTTCCGGTTTCCGTTCGGTCCAAATCTTTTACCCAACCCTTATATGAACATATTAAGCCTATTTAAGCCATAAACTTGTAAAAATGATCAAAAACGAGAGATTTCGGGATTTGTCGGAAACTTACGCGGCGTCGGATTGAAAATCCGAAAAGATAGGAATGTAGATCGGGATGCGGTGGTCGATAATCTCTAAAAATCTTGAAGATCCGAAGTCGTTTGATATGTTTATTTGTCGATTTTGATAGATTTTTGGGTGATGGTGTTTAGTGATTAGAGAGGAAAAAGGAGAAAGAAGAGAGAGGAAGAAAAAGGTAAATGAAAAAGAAAAAGGTGGGAGGTGGAGGTTTATCCTCCACTTTCCAGTCCCCGCTCCCCGTGCGGTGTTCGTTTGCTCCGTCGTTTAAGCGTTAAATATCCATTTTTCGCGTTTAATTATTTTTATAAAATTACATATCTTGTTAAATAATTTATTTAAATTATTTCCTTAAATCTTTAATAGTTTAAGTTAGATTTAATTACTTTTGTTATTAAATCGTGTAAGTTATGAATCGTGTAATACGAGGCAGTTACTAATTGTTATAAAATAGCGTTTTGGTCATAATTGCGTTATTTTTGCTTATAAACATTTGTTCACCAACTTCTGTGTTAACCGAATAGAATTTCATTCTATTTAAGTTGCGTACGATTTAATCAAATCGCAAAGTTGTATATATTAACCAACATATAATCCGATACATAAATTAGCCTAACACAGAACTAATTACATGTATTAACAAAGAATTAGGCGCTAATACTAGCCCTAATTTGGCGGTTGTTACATTCTCCCCTTGTTAAAAGAATTTCGTCCCGAAATTAGCTTGATTGCACGGTCGGTGCGTTGTCTGGGAAGAGATGTGGGTATTTCTGTCGCATTTGGTCCTCCCGTTCCCAGGTGAATTCATGACCACGTCTAGAATTCCACCTGACTTTTACGATGGGAATACGACTCTGTTTTAGTTGTTTGACCTCGCGGTCCATTATTTCCATAGGTTCCTCGACAAAATGAAGTTTATCATCGATCTGAATTTCGTCGAGCGGTATAATCAGTGTCTCGTCAGACATACATTTCTTCAGATTAGAAATGTGGAATGTGTTGTGAACGCTGCTAAGTTCAGCAGGAAGTTGCAGGCGGTATGCCACTGGGCCAATCTTTTCAAGGATTTCGAATGGCCCGATGTATCTAGGATTTAGTTTGCCTCGTTTTCCGAATCGAATGACACCTTTCCACGGTGCCACTTTGAGAAGTACCTTGTCCCCTACTTGGAACTCAAGGTGTTTGCGTCTCACGTCAGCATAGCTTTTCTGACGATCACGCGCGGCTTTTAGTCGGTTTTGTATGCCGACGATCTTTTCAGTTGTTTCATGTATGATTTCTGGACCGGTGAGTTGGGTATCCCCCACCTCAGTCCAACAGATAGGTGATCGGCACTTACGACCGTACAGTGCTTCGAAGGGTGCAGCCTTTATGCTGGTGTGATAACTGTTGTTGTACGAAAACTCGCACAACGGCAAGTGATTTTCCCAGTTTTTACCGAAGTCAACTACGCAGGCTCGTAGCATGTCTTCCAGTGTTTGTATGGTTCGTTCGCTCTGGCCATCGGTTTGAGGATGGTAAGCCGTACTCATATCCAGACGAGTACCAAGAGATTTTTGCAGTGATTGCCAGAAGCGAGAAGTAAACCGAGCATCCCGGTCGGAGATGATTGAGATGGGCACGCCGTGTCTTGACACGATTTCTTTCAGGTAGATTCGTGTCAAGCGTTCCATCTTGTCAGTTTCTTTGATGGCTAGGAAATGAGCAGATTTAGTGAGTCGATCAACGATCACCCAAATGGTATCGCAACCGTTAGAAGTTTTTGGGAGTTTAGTAATGAAATCCATGGTGATCTGCTCCCATTTCCATTGTGGTATTTCAGGTTGTTGTAGCAAACCGGAAGGTTTCTGGTGTTCAGCTTTAACTTTGGAGCAAGTAAGACACTTGCCAACATAGGTTGCAATGTCAGATTTCATGTTGGGCCACCAGTACATTTCCTTGATGCCGTGATACATTTTGTCGGCACCAGGGTGTATAGAGTATTTAGACTTGTGAGCTTCATCCATCACCAAGTCTCGCAGGTTCCCAAAATTTGGTAACCAGATTCGATTCGAGAAGTATTTGGCCCCGTTAGTTTTGGTTTCAAATTGTTTGTCCATGCCCCGCAAGGCCTCGTTTATCAAGTTTTCTGGTTTGAGTGCTTCGAGTTGAGCAGTGAGAGTTTGATTGATGAGGTCATTGTGAATGGTCATACCGAGAGCTCGAACTCGAAGTGGTTTCACTCGTTCCTTTCGGCTTAAGGCATCGGCGACAACATTCGCCTTACCTGGATGATAGCGAATTTCGCAATCGTAATCAGTGAGCAACTCGACCCATCGACGTTGCCTCATGTTGAGATCCTTTTGATCGAAGATATGTTGGAGACTTTTATGGTCAGTAAAGATTGTACACTTGGTACCGTATAAGTAGTGTCTCCAGATTTTTAGAGCGAATACAACAGCCCCCAACTCTAGGTCATGAGTTGTGTAATTCTTTTCGTGGACCTTGAGTTGTCGAGAGGCGTAAGCGATGACCTTGTCTCGTTGCATTAGCACGCAACCAAGACCTTGGTGTGAAGCATCACAGTATACCACGAAGTCATCGTTGCCTTCGGGTAAAGATAAGATAGGTGCACTGCAGAGTTTTTGTTTTAGTAGTTGAAAAGCCGACTCCTGTTTGTCAGTCCAATCGAACTTCTTTTCTTTTTGAGTCAGTGCAGTGAGAGGTAGGGCTATTTTCGAAAAATTCTCAATGAATCGCCTGTAGTATCCGGCGAGTCCTAAGAATTGGCGTACCTCGGTCGGTGTTGTAGGTGCTTGCCAACATTTGATAGCCTCGATTTTCGAAGGATCGACATGAATTCCTTGATTATCAATGACGTGTCCAAGGAATTGAACGGTTTGCATCCAGAACTCACACTTAGAGAATTTGGCGTATAACTCTTCGTGTTTGAGCAGCTCTAGGATGGTTTTCAGGTGTTGCGCGTGTTCTTGTTCAGTGCGCGAGTAAATCAAGATGTCATCGATAAAGACGATAACAAACTTGTCAAGGTAAGGTTTGCACACCCGATTCATAAGGTCCATGAATACAGCCGGTGCGTTGGTTAAGCCGAATGGCATCACTTGGAATTCATAATGCCCGTAGCGAGTTCGGAAAGCGGTTTTAGGAATATCTTCATCACGAACTCGGAGTTGGTGGTAACCAGACCGTAGATCGATCTTTGAGTAAAAACTCGATCCCTGAAGTTGGTCAAACAGGTCATCAATGCGAGGAAGTGGGTAACGGTTCTTGACAGTTAATTTGTTGAGTTCACGGTAGTCGATGCACATGCGGAAAGAACCGTCTTTTTTTTTCACAAACAGGACCGGAGCTCCCCAAGGTGAGGAACTTGGTCGAATAAATCCCTTGTCCAGGAGTTCCTGTAACTGGGTAGACAACTCCTGAAGTTCGGATGGGGCTAATCGGTAAGGTGCTCGTGCCACGGGTGCTGCACCGGGCACAAGGTCAATAGAAAATTCGACTTGTCTAGGTGGCGGAAGGCCAGGCAAGTCTTCAGGAAAGACTTCTGGGAAGTCTCGAACGATAGGCACATCCTCAAGTCGCTTTTCCACCGACTTTTTCTCCATAACGTGCGCGAGGATTGCCTGGTACCCTTTTCTCAAGTACTTTCGGGTTTTCATGCAAGAAATGATGTTTATTCTCGTACCACCGGTCTCCCCTTGTATGCTCAAAGTTCCACCGGTGACGAGAGGAATGCGTACGATTTTCTCAAAACAAACGATTTCGGCTCGGTACTTGGACAACCAATCCATACCGACGATGATGTCAAAGCTGCCGATTTCGACAGGTATCAAGTCAATGGAAAAGAGCTCGTTAGCTAAGTTCAGAGTGCAATTAGGTACCACACTGTCGGCCTCAATAAGTTTTCCGTTTGCCAATTCTATTGTGTACTTAGAATCTAAGGCAATAGGTGTAGTGTCAAGTAGTGGGTAAAATTCGTCGGAAATAAAGCTCTTATCAGCACCAGTATCAAATAATACAGATGCAGTCAAGTTGTTGAGAAGAAACGTACCCGTGACCACATTCGGGTCTTGACGGGCTTCCCCAGATTTCAGTACAAAAGCTCTTCCTCGAGCATTGTTGTTGTTCCTGTTGTTGTTGTTGTTCAGCTTCGGGCAGTCTTTCTTGAAATGCCCCGTACCGTTGCACCCATAACAAGTCTTTGGTGCCGAGGTGTTGATGTCAGTGGTGTTTGATCTACAGTCCCTAGCCAAGTGTCCAAATCTTTTACACTTGCTGCAGGGACACGAACCATGGTGGTGTCGTTGGCACTTTGGGCAATAGGGCTTGGTTCCCTTGTACGCCCCCTTGTCATCAGAACTGGAGATGTAGGCCTTAATGGTTTCAGGTTTCTTGTTTTGGTGGTTGTTGTGATTGTCAGACCACTTTCTTTTGTTGCTGTTGGAAGATGGAGTGGGTGGTTCGGGGTCCTCGTTCATGGCTAGAAGTTCATGGGCCAACCGAATGGCACCATGAAGTGTGGTTTGTTTTGATGAGGCGACATTTCCCCGGACAGGTTCCGGGAGGCCGCGGATATACTTCTTGATCTTTTCGGGTTCGGTACCCGCCATGGTTGGGCGAAGGACGGTGAGTTGTTGGAATCGGGTGGTGTATCCAACGATATCAGTTCCTTGCACTTTCAAGTTCCAGAACTCTTCGTCCAGCTTGTATAGTTGTTCGGCCGGGCAATACTCATCAGTGAGCATTTTCTTTAGATCCTCCCAAGGGAGTAGATAAGCGGTATCAATACCCACAGACTGGGTATAGGAATTCCACCACGAGAGGGCACCATCTTCGAGGGTGCAGGTGGAGAATTTGACTTTGTCGTCCTCCGCACATTTGCTGATGCGGAAAACGGATTCCATCTTTTCGAACCATCTGATAAGTCCGATGGCTCCTTCAGTCCCCTTGAAGTTCAAGGGTTTGCAGTTTTGGAAATCCTTGTATGAACAAGGTTTAGCAGCAGAGGTTTCAGCGGCATCGCTGTTTCTTGTGGAACCTGGTGGAGTATTCCGAGCTAAGGCTTCAGTAACAGCCTGAGTTATAAGAGAGGTAATCTGGGCATCGGTGTATGGTCGTGTCTTTGGCGGCATGATTCTTCAATAAAAGAAATGAAGATACATGAGATTTTGCAAGAAAGTTGTATGTATTTCAGATGTACATGTATATAGGTGGTAATACATAACATCAATATGAAAAAGGATCATGGCAATTTATATGAGTCAAAGCAGCAAGAAATATTTGATAGATGATGCTAGTTTAAAGGTTACATCCTACGGATGTATTACAAAAGGTGTCGGAAATTATTACATCCGACTGAAACATAGAGTAGTGCTTAGACAGTTACTAGATTATGGATAAAGACTACACTAGTTTTAACGTAGATTAATTTGTTCCATCATCGTGACAAGACGGTCCACAGTGTTTGCAAGCCTGCTAGCTTGTCGGGCGTTGTCTTCGGCTAGTGCTAGTCGTTGTGTTAGTCCGCGCGCATACTCTTCTGCCTCAAGTGAGCGCTGCACACATTCATCCATCCTTTGTTGCAGAAGGGCATTTTCCACCCTTATTTCTATAATTTGGTTGCGAAGGACATCCATGTTGTTGTTTGTGGTTTCTAGGTCGTCGGAGACTTCTTCTATGCGTCCGAGGGATGTAAGTCTCCAGTTTTCGTTTGTTTCCTGCAACACGACATCCATGGTGCGAAGTCGTTGCTCGTGTTGGTTCACCCTAGCGGCTAAGGCCGGCAAGGTAGAGTGAGTGGAGTACGGGCCAGCTCGAGGCAACCTAGCGTTCCTCCTTGCTACCCTTGGGTTCTGCGACCCGGATTGAGAACGAGATGAATTGGATGGGATGTTTGCCATTTCTGAGACAAAGCGTTAGTAAGATGAGGCTAATATATATACATATATCATATCCAGCCTAGTGTCTAGCACGTATCAAGTAATGGTCCGGTTCTCTCGTAGTCAGAGTCAACTATCGTATCCCTGTTCAACATAATTATTTCAGATCTTACATCATCTTTCCTTAATTATACATAGTTGATCAGGCTATGTTAAATTAAAGTTGTATGCTGTAATTCCTGAACTAGTCATGTCTAATAAGAGAATACTGCCTAACGGTCATAGTCTAGGCCCACTAAATGCAACCTAGTTCACTATAACCTTAGGCTCTGATACCAATCTGTAACACCCCCAAGTTTAACGAGTTGCGGAAGCATACATTGGGTGTTACTAATCAATATACAAAGCACAAGATTAATAGTAAACGACCTCTAAATGAGACGTTTAGAAAAGGTTTCATAAATAATAATCGTTTGAAAACCGTAGGTTTTCGTATACAAAAAGTAGTTCCCTAGAGTCCACGCGTATAGCGGAGATTCTATTACATAATCGTAGTTACAAAAGATAATGCCAAAGAATCTCCGTTAAATGCAGTTTGGAAATCATGCGACTCTAGCTAGTAATCCTGGAGTGATCCTACTCCGTATGTGTACCTGAGATACAAAGCTAAAAAGTGTCAACCACAAAGGTTGGTGAATCTCACAGGTTTAGTAATAAGTAGATGTAATGAACCACAAGTATGTACCCGTATTGCTATCAAGCAAAGTAAGTTAATCAGTATATCAGTACAGTGCCATGAGCTCATAAGTTGAAGCTTAACCGTGTAGTGTGAATATATCACGTACCCCCGTGAGTGCTATCCGCACACTCATATGTAACAAATACTAATATGTCTGTTTCTACGTGTAAATCAGTACGTGGTGGCGCTACCACCCCAGACAGGGATTGTCAGTCCCAAATGGATCCATTTACTAGTACTCGCGCTTAAGACCATAACTAACAACTTACGATAAGGAGGCTTTCAGTGGATAAAAGTAACTCATGCGTTTGTTTGTAATCAGTAATGTTTTCAGTAATGTTTTCAGTACATTGTGTTCATGCGTAAAACAGTTGCTAAGTATCTCACCCCAAAGTATAAAACAGTAAAAGTGGGGCTGTAAGACTCACCTGAGTCTTTGCAAGTACGTTTATGTCAATAAACGAGTAAGTAGTATCAACCGTAGGTTCTCCGAACCCGTAACCTTCAAATGCCTAAACACGTAAGGTTAAGTAAGTAGATGTCTCGCAAGACCATCTAGGCTAGTTGTTCATACAACCCGTTGTGTTTAAACGTTGGTTTGTTCGCGTTTGCATCAAAAGATATACGGCCCGTTGGTGATTCGTTATATTAAAAGTTTATCATTTATAACGCAATTTAGTGTAACTGTAATAGAAAGTATGTTCTATGACGTTTGTTAAGTCGTATGACATAAGTATTTGAAGTTGTATAAATTCGACACTTAGTGAAAATCTGAGTTTTCAAAGTTCTGTTTTGTGCGACGTAGCATGCGACGTAGGCATGCGACGTAAGGTGCGACGTAGGGTGCGACGTAGGCATGTACGTCGCATGATGCGACCTTCGCAAATCAATGCGACGTAGGGGCTGGCGTCGCTAGGCGCGACGTCGCAACTTAATGCGACGTAGTGACGGACGTCGCACAATGCGACGTCACGAAGGGTTGTGCGACGTAGAGGCCAACGTCGCATGAATCTGGGTCCAAAAGCGACGTAGCGGTCTGTTGGCCGGAAAATGTGCCGAAAACGAGTTTTCCGGTTTCCGTTCGGTCCAAATCTTTTACCCAACCCTTATATGAACATATTAAGCCTATTTAAGCCATAAACTTGTAAAAATGATCAAAAACGAGAGATTTCGGGATTTGTCGGAAACTTACGCGGCGTCGGATTGAAAATCCGAAAAGATAGGAATGTAGATCGGGATGCGGTGGTCGATAATCTCTAAAAATCTTGAAGATCCGAAGTCGTTTGATATGTTTATTTGTCGATTTTGATAGATTTTTGGGTGATGGTGTTTAGTGATTAGAGAGGAAAAAGGAGAAAGAAGAGAGAGGAAGAAAAAGGTAAATGAAAAAGAAAAAGGTGGGAGGTGGAGGTTTATCCTCCACTTTCCAGTCCCCGCTCCCCGTGCGGTGTTCGTTTGCTCCGTCGTTTAAGCGTTAAATATCCATTTTTCGCGTTTAATTATTTTTATAAAATTACATATCTTGTTAAATAATTTATTTAAATTATTTCCTTAAATCTTTAATAGTTTAAGTTAGATTTAATTACTTTTGTTATTAAATCGTGTAAGTTATGAATCGTGTAATACGAGGCAGTTACTAATTGTTATAAAATAGCGTTTTGGTCATAATTGCGTTATTTTTGCTTATAAACATTTGTTCACCAACTTCTGTGTTAACCGAATAGAATTTCATTCTATTTAAGTTGCGTACGATTTAATCAAATCGCAAAGTTGTATATATTAACCAACATATAATCCGATACATAAATTAGCCTAACACAGAACTAATTACATGTATTAACAAAGAATTAGGCGCTAATACTAGCCCTAATTTGGCGGTTGTTACAAACGGTTTAAGGACCCATGTGTACACGGATTTAAAAGCTAAGTGACAAAACAATGCGGGAAGTCGGGAAGCTGGCTGGCCCACTTGTTATAAGATGGGCTTTCTTATGATCGGCCCCGGCCATGAAATTCACCGTTTTTTTTCTCTAAATAATTTAATCGCTTAGTCGTTAAACGAAACGACGCTGGTTGACGTATTTAAATTATTATGTGGTGTCATACCAAATTCAAAAGAATGAGTCATTCGGGTGGTCCATGACCCGAATCAGAGACAAAAGAAGTGAGGATGATATGGATTAGTACGCCATGTCACGTCCAAGTCCAACGAAATACACAAACCGTTAAACACTACCATCAATGGCTATGCAGCCTACATTTATATCTATATCTACTAGAAGGTCTAATTTTACATGCTACGCATGGGCCACGAATGCTAATAATAGTTAATTGATACCCACTACTACAAAAATGCAAATTACGGGCGGTGATAAAGCATATTATGGGCGGTAAATAGCCCGCCATCTATTCGAGCGATGTTTAAAATAAAAACATATTTAGAAGTGGTTAAATAACCGCCTTAAATAAACATATTCAAGGCGGTTGCAAAAAGTTAAGGGCGGTTTATTTTTGATACATGCGCGCGTATTTAGTGTCATTTAAGGGGATACACTGGCACACGACTTTGTGGGTGGTGATCATGACCATCAATCGCACAGAGAACCGTCACCAGATTGGATAATGTATATAATAATATACTTAACGCGTTCTATATATGTTTTATCATATATATACGATTTTTTTATATTATATTATATTATATATATATATATAGTTGGGGGATCTAAAAAGAAGATAAATTTGATGGAGAAGGGGGAGAAGGATTTCTAGCCAATCATTTCAATTTTAAGTCAAAGGGTATTTCAGTCTTTTCTAATATAGTTAATAAATAAAATAGGATATAATTTAAATGCATAATTATTGCCAGTTTGTTGTTTCCAAAATTATAGGACACTAACAATAATCATTTTCAAAGATCATATTCAATCTTTAATTTTTTTCACGTGAAATATTCTGGGAGATATTGGGAGATCTTAACGCATAATATTGTTTTCATAGAACGATATTTGGGATCGAGATGTTCTTAATTTCATTGCGTATTGTAATACAATCAACAACATTTGCAACGATTCACACATCACATCTTACTCCTGTGCGATTTCTTACTATATGGTCTAACCAATACTTTAACAACATTTCGATTCAATTGTTATAATTAGAGAATAAACTCCTTATGCACAATTATGCTTGAAACACACTTATTAGTTTATTTTTCCTACCAACGATTCAAAATTTCCATTACATAGCACTACTAATGATTCAATCATTCTTAAAAAGACATCCATCATGTTATTAAGTTAACTACAAAAATAAATCAAACGTTTAACTACAAATTTACGTTGTGCATATTGTCTTCATTTTTCAAATGCCGCCCGCCTTTCTTCTCTTATGTTTGCCGCCCTCTTTTCCACCAATCATACGAAGTTGTTTGCTCAAAGTTGTTTGCTCCCTTGAACATCTACATGTGTCGCAATAAAAATACTCCATAGTCTATCCCATTAACAGTTGTTTGCCACGCCAATCTCGGTCTACATGGAACAAATTGTCGAATAGTTTTCACCATAAGGTGAAGCTTGGTTGCTAAGTATTCACAAAAATGATCCCGTTGTAATTTAATAGAAAAAAAACCATAAGTGAATCAAAACACCAATGTTTCTAGATGTGATAACTATGATTCAGATGCATCATACATAGATTCAGATACTATGATTCAGCCGTAATTATACTATGATTCAGCATTAAATATACTATGATTCAGCATTATCATACCATGATTCAACATCCTCAGCCTATTATTCATCTAATGTAGCTTTAGTGGCAACTACTAATTCAGCAACTCAATATAAATAATCGACAATGGTGTCTTTCTTTTACTATAATTTCTTTGTGTACCCACGTCACACCCCCCTAAATAATCACATTACGTTAGACTACATATTCAATTGAATCAAGACGAACTTTTAATATATTGTCAATTGATTCATAACATAAATTAACTAAGCATTCTAAAACTCATAATCATAATCATAACTACACCTAACTATAACTACTTTTCAGCAACAAAATATTAATAGCTGATTCAGATTCATAGCATAAATTACCTAAGCGTTATAAAACTCAGAATCAAAAGCATAACTATAACTAAACTCAGAATCAAAAGCATAACTATAACTAATTATAACTATGATTCATCAACACAATATAAATACTAGACAATGGTGTCTTTCTTTTACTGTATCAATATAATTGAATCAACACAAACTTTTAACAATAAGTCGATTGTTTCATAACATAAATTACCTAATCATTATAAAAATCATAAAAACATAATCACAATATAATATGTTACCTTTCAGATTCGATTGATTTGAATTCTTGAGTTCACCATATTGCTAATCTAACAACCAAAACTGAATACGTGTTTAATTGATTGATTCAGCAGTAAACTATCCCAAATATTATGTTGATAAACACTTCTTCTAGCGTGATTAAGTTGTAAATGCGAGTCGACAATTTTCGATTTGTGTTTTTGCGCCGATGGAGAAGGAAGAGAAAAGGGTTTTGATCGGTTATTTTTTTGGCATGCAAATCGGTAGGTAGGTTATTAGTAATTAAATGTGATTTGTTTCCTATTTTTGTGATACTAACGAAAGTACATAAATACCCCCACCTTTTTACAGTTTGTGACTAATTTTCAATATTCTCCTTTGACCAATCTTAGCCATTGAATCAATCATCTAGTGGTTAGGATTGCTTCTCTCCCTTCTCCACATAAAAATTCTTCTCCATTGATCCTAATCCTATATATATATATATATATATATATATATATATATATAGGTGG
Organism: Helichrysum umbraculigerum; assembly: GCA_949592205.1. Lineage (NCBI taxonomy): Eukaryota > Viridiplantae > Streptophyta > Magnoliopsida > Asterales > Asteraceae > Helichrysum > Helichrysum umbraculigerum. The sequence goes on from CATIUR010000001.1 coordinate 339,171,475, forward strand.
GAGTTCAATTGAGAACCAAAGAAATATAGAGAACCATGGGAACTAAATTTGAACCATTAGATTAGTCCATCGGTGGTTAAAAATGATCAATGGCATTAATGTAATTAAATAGGATTTTAATGAGATTAAGTACAAGAGTTGGGGTACTATGGGTATTTCATTTAAATTTTGCATTAATTATTTTAATTTCTTTGACCTATTATTGCTCTCTCTCCCGTAAATTTTTGCAACCGCTTGTTCATCATCTCTCTCACGTTTCATCATCGATGTCACTCTCCTTCATCAACACTACCAACTTCTCTTCTTAGATCACGTTCTTCATTTCTCATCTAATGCACATACTCGGATTTATGGTGATGAAAGATACAAGATTGGGTATGTTTTATGGACGAGCACGTATGACAGATACGATGATGAGAAACTGGAGGCTGTTGAAGATGATGCCAATCTGACACCAGCAACGTTCCTCTATCCCACTCCTTTTTGTTCTTTAATTATGATTTTGAGTTTTGTTTGGATTTGTATAGAATACCATGTCTAGGGTTCTTTTGGGTTTTGGACTAATGTAAGATTTTCTTGTTCATTCTTTTCTTGATGATTTATTACCGCTTTCGAGATGTAACCGTTCGAATTCTTGAGAGTAACTGATTGTTCACATGTATATATACATATGATATTATGATTGTTCACATGTATATATTAACTTGTTCACAAGTGAACATAAATGAACTAGCTTGTTCACAAATGAACATAAATGAATACTCTAGTTCTTCTAAAGTTGTTTGCAAGTTAAAACTCATAAATGAATACTGTGGCTTGTGTTCTCACGATTGTAAATATTTAAAACTGATTTTTTTTAGTTGTTCAATTGTGATTTGTGAACACCAATTAGTTGGCTTCATGTTTAGAAGTAGGTTTTCTTGAAGGAATACACATGTGAACAAATGTCATTTCTAATTATTTACATGACGAAAGGTAAGAATACAAATCTGGTTCAAATTAATGAGAGAAGAGATGAGAGAGGTAATGTGTTTTCATAGGCAGAAATGAAATGAAAAACTTTCGGAAGTGGTTGCTAGATTTTAATGGGTTAATTAATTGTCAAACATTGGAAAAGACTAGAATACCCTTCTCATTTTGTTGATTAAAAGTGGTTCTCTTGGTTCTCAATCTTCAAATGGTTCTCATTTGAACCATCCCCTATATATATATATATATATATATATATATATATCATTCGTTAGTTTTACACTAATTAAACACACAATATATGCGAATATATTTACTTCTAATACTAACAAAAAACTGAAATGTGTAGCTTGACGCTGACATACCTGATCAGCAGGCCTACACTAGTCACTAAACTTCGGCACTGGTGGAGACATATGTGCGTGCATATATATATATATATACATATATATATATATATATATATATATATATGTATATATACATATATATGTATCTATATATATATATATATATATATATATATATGTACATATATACATATATATATATGTACATATATACATATATATATGTACATATATATATGTACATATATATATGTACATATATATATATATGTATGTATATATATATATAGGCCAAAATGCATTTTGCTACCCTGAACTTGACTAACCGGGTCCTATACTACCCTGAACTATTAAGAGTATAGGATAGTACCCTCAACTTAGAAACTCGGTTCAATTAGTACCCTCACTCACTTGACTTGACCATGTGCTTGGCACATGATGTATTTCCTGTTAGATTTGATGGAGCATACATATTGTCTGGTAAAATAAAAGACAAAAATAAAAAAATAAAAAACCTCAAATTGATGATAGATCTAAAATTGATCTTCAAGTCCTCTCTATTTAAGAAGACTTTGGGATGCAAAAAACATAAGACTCAAATCACATGAAGTTCTTCATCTCCTTTTACTTCGGTATTTTTCCGTCCAAAGCTAAGCCCAATTTTACTCGATTTGAGTAAAAAATTCTTTAACCATGTAAAGAAAAAAAAAATACGATTTATCATTTAGGGCCTATCATTTATATATGTAGAATTGTGGATAGATGACAAGAGGCATAGGAATTGAACTTTTCTCTGCATTTTTTCATTTATTTATGAGGTTTTTTAAATTTAGAAAATTAAATTTTTTGTTTGTCTGATTCAATAAGTAGTCGATTAGACAGCTAATTGACCTCATGCGAATATTGTAACACCCGCCAAATTAGGACTAGTAATTAGTGCCTAATCATACATTAATACATGTAATTAGTTCTGTGTTAGGCTAATTAATGTATCGAATTATATATATTGTTGAATATATACGAAAATGCGATTTGGTTAAATCGTACGCAACATAAATCGAATGTATTTCGATTCAATTTAATACGGACGTTGGTGACCAATTTTATTAAATAACGCTTTTATATCAAGAATATTATTAAGATAATATTTCGTATTCATTCGGATTATACAAACAAAAATTATATGATTTAAAAATGTAAAACGCGCAAAACAAACTAACTTACATTTTATAACACAAATATAAATTGATTTGTAAAATATTTAAACAATATATCGCGTAATAAATCGTATTTTAAAACTCATAATTAAAATGTAAATAATTATTTAACGTTTAAACGACGGAGCAAACGAACACCACGCGGAACGCGGGGCGAGAAACTGAAAAGTGGGGATAAACCCCCACCTCCCACTTTTCTTCTTCATTTCATCATCTTTCTTATCTCTCTCTCTCCTATTTTCTCTCTATTATTCAAAATCACCACCATCCACCTAAATCGCAAAATAACACCACGAAACGCAACCGGATCACCAATATTTTTAGAGATTCACGACCACCTCGCGACGATCTACAACGCTATCTTTCCGGATTTTCATTTCGGCAATTTGTAAGTTTCCGACAAAACCCGAAACTCTCCGTTTTTACTCATTTTTACGTTTTTATGGTTTGTGTCAACTTATTATGTCCAAAAATGGGTTGGGTAAAAGATTTAGACCAAACGGAAGCCTCTCGGCCGTTTTTCCGGCCATCGAAATCGTAACAGACCCCGACGTCGCACTCGGCTTGGCCCGATTGCGACGTCAGTTGCAACGTCGCTAATATCTCTCAGCGTCGCTTATAGCGACGCAGCTTCTTACGTCGCATTGATTTGCGAAGTCGCCAATAGCGACGCAGACCGTAACGTCGCAGACCAAATTTACGTCGCATTAGCGACGCAACGCCCTACGTCGCATTAAATTGCAAAACGTCGCCTTTAGCGACGTCATGCTCAACGTCGCAATCCTTACCTGCGACGTCGCACCCAACGTCGCACAAACCAGAAAACTCAGATTTTTACTAAGTGTCAAAACCTAAAATTTTAACACCTAATTTTACCCAAATTCGGATCCAAATTCGGATCCAGCTCGACCCCAGCCAGGGGCTCTGCCCCTTGGACCCCGCCAGGGGCTGCCGCCCCTTGGACCCCGCTACCAGGGGCGCTGCCCCCGGACCCCCGTACTTAGATTCCGTAACGGCTTCTAAAACACAATCAAAACACATTTTTCAAGTAAAACGCCACGAAATCAAAATAATAATAGTTGAGATTATTATTACAAATCCGTCACCAACGGACCGTACACTTTTCAAACACTTAAACGTATCAACCAAATAGTGGAGATTTGGACATTATAGTTGAATGAACAACTACAAGGGTGATCTTTTGAGATACCCAATCATGATTATAACCATCGCGTGTCGTGGACACCCTCAGGTTACAAGTCTTTGGACTTCATACTCGGCTAATCAACTTACGTTTGTTTAAACGCTTTCAGACTCAGGTGAGTCTCGTAGCCCTTCTTTTTACTGTTTTACTCAGGGGTGTGATATATTGCTCAATTTTAACATGTGAACGCAAGTACAAACATTTCATATACTACATGAGTTTTTCGAAACTAATCATTTAAAGTCCTCCGTCAGCATAGTTGTTAATACGTTGTAGCGTGAATATTAGTATATGGTACCATATAGGATTGACCCACCTCGTTCGGGTTAGCAAGCACTAACCGGGTAAACGGACGTACTAATATTTGGGAAGACGAATGTGGATTAGGCATTCGTGGAGGCACCTCGCCCGGAATTCTCTATAGGGGACCCGGCCCTCGAGTTAAGCTCAACTATGTGCTCATGGCTGTATACACGATGACTATCATTTAATTGCTGGACGCAATTCATTATTTAAATCTTGCGGTTCATACTATATTAACTGATTTCAAACCTGTGAGCTCACCAGCTTTCTAGCTGACCTTTTAGCATATATCGCAGGTACCAAGCAGTAGGATGTTTCTGCTTCAGGATTTTAGCTCGAGTCAGCATACAGACGATCGAGATTTTCTTGCATTAGTATATTTTGTTCAAGTACTTATGTACTGAAATCTCATTTTATTTAAACTCGAGCTATGTAAAGCTTTAAATGTTGTAAACATTTCAGTTATCAATATATTTTGTTAAAACGACGCATATAGAGTCGTTTACTATATATCTTTGTGCTTTGTTATTGATTAGTAACACCCAAATCAAGCTTCCGCAAATCATTAAATTTGGGGGTGTTACAAATATACACTTTGATTACCGCCTGATTAATATTGGATTGCCATCATAATATTTGGGGTTCTTAGGTTAAACTTAAATAATCCAGTTTGAAACAATATTGAATCAAGTTTGGATTAGGAATGTGAAACACAAAAGTAAAAACAGATATAAAAACTATATATGTGATGGAGTTTAATTCCTAAAGCAACTCCAAAGAGACGAATTGTAAGGTTTATGATTATGAAATTCGAGGTTTTTTAATTTTGTTCAGTATTGACCTGAGAGAAATTGTAGGCTCCGTCAAATCTAACAGAAAATACATCACGTGCCAAGCACATGGTTGAGTTGTTGAGACCTGAGCCACTGTCAAATCTGCTCAGAGTACAAGTCTACTGCCGCTGTTAGAAGTTTACCGCTGTTAGTAGATTGCCACTGCTAGTTAGTAGTTGCCTCTGTCAAATAGTTTTAGTCTAACAGTGCCACTGTTAATGTGTAATCTGTATTTAGTATCAAGTACTCAACCGCTGTTAGTAATATACGAGTACTGCCCCTGTTAGTAATATAGATAACCACTGTTGGTTAGATATAGTCTGTTAGAGAGAATTATGGAATAGATATGATTCCATAATAGTTTGATTCTGTAAAGGACTCTATATGTTATAAATAGAGATCCTGTAAAACCTAGATAGATACAATTCATTCTAGTTATTAGCTTCAAGGTTGTAAACCCTAACACAAATTGTGTGTTCGTATTATTAATAATATTGAAGCTTTTGATTAGATATTCTGTTATATTCAAATTTGTTCTTCAAGTTATTAATAAACTATTCCGCAAGCTTATTAATAATCAATCAAAGTAATACATACTAAGATCTCTAGCTGGGATCATCAAGTGGTATCAGAGCTTGATATTACTTTGATCTTGAAGAAGGTTATTGAAATTTTGCAGCTTTTTCAATAAATAACAACATGTCTACTGAAACGATGGAAGGTATTCAAGCTACAAAGATCCCCATGCTCAAACCCGATGAGTTTGAGCTATGGCAGACTAGGATTAGGCAATACATGTTGCTGACAGATTATATGATGTGGGAGGTAGTTACTAATGGACCAGTCTATACTAAGGACGCAGATGGTAAAAAGGAAGAAAGACCACCACCAAAGACTGATGCAGAGAGGAAAGAAAGAGCAACAGAGTGGAAGGCATTAAGTACTCTACTTTTGTCTATTCCTAATGAGTATCAAAGAAAATTTGAGAACTGTGAAGATGCTCAGGTTCTCATGGAAGCAATTGTTAAGAGATTTGGTGGTAATGATAACACCAAGAAGAATAAGAGATCTCTTCTAAAACAACAATTTGAAAACTTTGCAGGTGTAAAGTCTGAAACTTTGACTCAGACTTTTGATAGATTTCAAAAACTTGTGGGTGATCTTGAAAATCACAATGTTAAGATTGATAAGGATGATTTGAATAGGAAGTTTTTAAGATCATTAGGCACAGATTGGAATATGTACACTGTGGGACTTAGACAAAGTGCAGATCTTGAAGAAAAGGAGATTGAAGATCTATACAATGATCTGAGGAACTTTGAGCCTGAGGTGATGGCTCTGAAACAGTCCAATGGTAGTTCTAACAATGCTGCTTTTGTGTCTGTTGGTGAATCTGGTAGTTGTAGCACATCTGGTGCTAATGATAATGTCTTGGAAGCTTTCTTTGCAAGTCATGTGAATTCATCCTTAACAACAGAGGATTTGGAACAGGTTAATGAAGAGGATCTTGAAGAGATGGATTTGAGATGGCAGATGGCTATGATAACTATAAGAGCAAAAAGGTTTATGCAGAGGTCAGGGAACAGAAACTTTACTTACAAGAGAGATGGTGTAGCTGGATTTGACAAAAGCAAGGTGGAGTGTTTCAACTGTCACAAGATGGGACACTTTGCTAGAGAATGCAGGAGCACACATGCTGGAGGATCACAGAATTCTTCTAATGGTATTGTAAGGAATATTTCTGATCCACAAAGAAGACTGGTACCTGTTCAGAACACCACTTCAGATTCATTGGTTGCACAAGATGGGATGGGAGGATTTGACTGGAGTGACCAGGAAGAGCTTGTAGTCAAAAATCAAGCTTTGATGGCTGTCACAGAAGAACCAGAGCCTTCAGACATTCCATATGAGGTACAATCTAAATTATGTTCTCCTGCATGCAAGAAAATGGTTTAATTTTATAGGGATCATAATATGGTTGTGTGTAATGAGTTAAAAGCTTGTGTAGAAAAGAGTCAACATTCAACTTTAGCTATTGAAAACTTAGAAAGACAGATAAAAGCTTTTGAAAAGAATGAATCACAATTTCACTTAGATATTAAATATCTGAATTGGGAAAAGAAAGCTTTACAAACAAAAGTTGATATGCTAAGTGCAAAGTTGGCTGAGGCAATTTCTGATAAAGAGTCAATAAAGTTGAAAGTTGATGAATTGGAAAATGCTTCAAAAGGTGTTCAAAACTTAATCAAGTCTCAAATTCATGATAAATTAAAAACTGGATTAGGTTACAACCTTAATGCTGTACCCCCACCTTATAATCATACTTACTTCCCATCTAAAATTGAGTTTGACTTAGAAAAACTTAAGGTAGATGTGTCTGAGGAGGTTAAAAAGGTAGATCCAGTAGTTAATTGTGCTGATAATGTGAATTTTGATAAAGTGGAAGTATCTGATTGGACTGAGAAAGATGAGAGTGATAGTGATAGCTCATCTAGTGGTAATTCTGTGGATGATTGTGTTAAGCCTATTACTGGTCTAGTTTCTGAACTAAATAGTACTAAACTAGAAGAGGGTAAAAAGATGTTTGTTGAGAAAGCAAAGGCACAGATAGATCAAGTTAAAAAAATCAATAAATCTATATCTGGTCTAGGTTATGTGCACAAAAGAGTCAATACTGAATCAAAAGATAAGTCGAAAGATAAATCTGAGTGTGAAAAATGTGCATGTAAATCAAACAGGTCTGATTTAAATACTGCAAATAATGTAAATAAATCCATTCCCAGGGGTAATCAGAGAAATTGGAACCAATTGGTTTCACAAAGGCTGGGTAATGGGTTTGAATGTGTGAAAAGAAAATCATGTTATATTTGTGGTAGATATAATCATCTTCAACATGACTGTTACTACAATCCTAAAAATAATAGTAACAATGGTAACAGACAAGAGTTGAAAATTAAGCCAAACAGAGGCAAGGTTGCAGCCCCTGTTAATGCTGTAGCAGTGCCACTGTCAAAGGCTAACAGAGGCAAGACAATAACAGGGGAGGGTTTGACCACTGTCAGGCATGGTACCTCTGCTGGTATTAAACATTCCAAAAGAATGTTTATACCAAGTAAAGCTACCACTACTAGGGTAATAAATACGAATTTGAAGGTAACCACTGTCAGACCATTAACCCCTGTCAGGTCTAAAACAGATTGTTTTTGGAAACATAAGAATGCATCTACATCAAATGTATCCAAAATCAATGGAGCATTGAGATCAATCACCTTTAAGAGGGTTGATATCAAAAATGCTCATGGGAAACCCAAAGCCAAATTGGTTTGGGTTCCCAAGAGAAACTAATATGTTCTCTTTTTATATGTGCAGGGCAAGCCAAAGAGCTTATGGCACATTGATTCTGGCTGCTCAAGGCACATGACTGGAGATAGGGAAAAGCTGCAGAACTTCAAAGCATTTGATGGAGGAGATGTAGCATTTGGCAGCAACCCTAATGGAGGTAAGATCACTGGAAAAGGTAAGGTAAAAAGCAGTAAACTCACTTTCAATGATGTGTATTATGTTGAGCAATTGAGATATAATTTGCTTAGTGTGAGTCAAATCACAGATAAGCAAAATCCTGTTTATTTCACTGACACAGAATGCCTTATACTTTCTGAAAAACTCAAAATACCTGAAGATAAAATCTTAATGAGAGTTCCAAGAAAGGATAATGTATACTGTAGTGATTTAAACAAGATGGAATCTCAAAATGTTAACTGTCTTATTTCTAAAGCTACTGTTTCTGAATCTGAACTATGGCATAGGAGGATGTGTCACTTGAATTACAAGACCATGAATAAACTTGTTAGGAATAAGCTAGTGAGAGGCTTACCTGAAAAGTTATTTGAATGTAGTGACCACTGTGTAGCATGTCTCAAAGGCAAGCAACACAAGACCTCTTATAAGACCAAGCTTGTGAATTCCAATACCACTCCCTTACACCTGTTACATATGGACTTGTTTGGCCCTACCAATGTAGCTAGTCAAGGGAAGAAATCTTACTGTTTGGTGATAACTGATGATTATTCTAGAATGAGTTGGGTATTCTTTCTTAGGACCAAGGATGAGACAGGTGAAATACTTAGATCATTCATAACTAGGATTGAGAATTCAACTAATCAAAAGGTTAAGATCATCAGATGTGATAATGGGACAGAATTTAAGAATCATGAGATGAATAAGTTCTGTGAGGATAAAGGTATAGAAAGACAGTTTAGTGCACCTAGGACTCCACAACAAAATGGAGTAGCTGAAAGGAGGAATAGGACACTAATTGAGGCTGCTAGAAGCATGCTAGCAGATGCTAAACTTCCAATGTCCTTTTGGGCAGAGGCAGTCAGCACTGCTTGTTATGTTTTGAATAGGATTTTGATCATTAAACCTCATAACAAGACACCCTATGAGTTATTCTTTAAGAGAAAACCTTTGGTTAGCTTTTTAAAACCATTTGGATGTCCTTGTACTGTCTTAAATACTAGGGATCACCTTGGTAAGTTTCAGAGTAAGGTAGATGAGGCTGTATTTGTTGGATACTCTATTCAAAGCAAGGCTTATAGAGTATTTAATAAAAGGACTAGGATCATAGATGAGACCATGGATGTGAGCTTTAATGAAAATACATCAAATGTAGAAGGAAAAGGTCCAGAAGTATTGTTTGATATTGATGCACTAACCCATGCTTTTAGATATCCAGATTTGTCTACTAGTGCAGGTACAGATGCAGGTAATGATGCAGGTAATGATGGACTTTCAATCTCAAGTCAGACTAAAAAGGATAACTTGCAGTATGTATTGTTTCCTATTTGGTCTCCAGATCCACCAGCAGCATTCTAATCAGAGCAAGATGATCCTTCAGATGATTCAAGTGGGTCAACTGGCAATGTAAGTATATTAATAATATATATATATATATATATATATATATATATATATATATATATATATATATATATATATATATATTATTACTGTACACACACACATATACATATATATAACATATACATTATCTTAATTCTAATATTAATCAGGAAACTGTGGACGGACATCACTAACGATGGGAAATCAACCTCCTATGCGTTCCTACATCCTGAGATATGCCAAACACATGTCTGCGAAGTGGAGAGTGGGTATCAAATTTTTACCAATCACCTCGCCATGCAGTTTGCATTTCATAGTGCCAAGCGGTTCTTCCTAACTCCATATAATCACAGGAAGTATGATTTATTTATATCAAATAATTAACATGCATATATATATATAGGGGAAGATCAAGAGGGAAGTACAAAAATGAGGGAAGGAGGGAAGCTATTCTCAGCCATACATTCTAGTCAACTCAAAAGTTAACGCGGTGGCATTTTTGTAAATAACTTGAAATCACCCCCCAACACGTTAATATGCATTTCAAAAGCATGTTAATCAAATTACAAATTAATATACATAAACATTCATTTATCATGAATAGTAACTTATATATGTTATTTATATTAATGAATATCATAACTTAACATTCATTACTATATAATAATATATATTAGTTAAGATTCATCTTAAAAAATGTTAGTATCTTACTTTTTTGTTTTTTTGTTTTTAAGATTCACTGGTGATGAATGTTAGCTTTATGTGTTATTGACAATGATGAACACTTTAATATTCATTTATAATGCATATTAACTTATATATTACATGCATGGTATTATACACAATGATAATTATAACATTCATTTACGATGAATGTAACTCGTATACATTATTATACATTAATGAATGTTATGTTATCACATTCAATGGTATGTAATAGCATATATATCATAAATGAATATTTAGAACTATGAAGTTGTAATTTTGATAACATGCTTTTCAGATGAATGTTAACGTTCTGGAAATTTTTTGAGTTTGTGAAATTCGATTGTAATGATGACCATAATTCGATTAATTACTCGTTTATATGTTTTTTACAAAGAAATTCCTTTAATTTTGTTGTTTTTCATCACCAAATCAAAATTTTCTCAAAAAACCCAAAAGTTACACCAAATTTTATAATTTTGGATGAATCTGAATTATGACGAATTGAAGATGTGTATGAATGTGTTTGATGGATCTGAAAATTTACAATGTTTTTGATTGAAGGAATCATTGAACTACATGCTTTAATTTTGGATTTTAGGCATAAATTGAGAAAATGAGTATTGTAGATGATGTGAGAAAATATGTGGTTGTGGTTTACTTCCCTCCTTCCCCCAATTTAAGAGCTTCCCTCTTGATCCTTCCCCTATATATATATATATATATATATATATATATTGTGTAGTAGCCATTGGATCCTCTTTGTTCTCGACATATCAATCATATCGGCTACATCATAGATTCCTCCAAGGGTTCTAAAGTTAAGAAAAATTATCCTTTTGTTGCTCGGGTGGACAGGTAAGAATTTTTCAACACATACATACGTACGTACACACACACTCATATATATATATATATATATATATATATATATATATATATATCACGTTATACATGAATGTTTTTAAAGTTCTAATTAATCAATAACATATCTTTTAGGAGTGACATGGGGACCTGAGAATGGATTGTGGTGAACTGTCCCCGATAAGATTCTAATTGGGAATGTGGTTATTATGTTATGAAGAATATGTCTATATTGGTCATGGGGATGCAAAAAAGAAGTCCAACTGATGTAGGTTGTTTAATTAATTTTAAATTAAGAAATTAAATATACATACATGATATGACTTTATAAGTTAACGTACGTACATAAATTGAATTTGCATGCATGTTTAATGGTTATATAGGTTTGGAAAAACAATAATAGCAAGTCATTACGTTATTCAAGCGAGCAGTTTGACGAAATAATATACAAAGGTGTTAGTAGGTTTGTCTCAGTTCACATCACTTGAATTATTGAATTGCGGTACGTTTATATATTGTAGGTAGATACTGATGTATATATATATATATATATATATGTGTGTGTGTGTGTGTTACATATATTATTTGTATATATTTGGATATATACTAGCTAGCTAGAAATTGGTAATTGCAGGGATTTTGGTTACTGCATTGTGGTAATTGCAGGGATTTTGGTTACTGCAATGCGTATAATTGGCAATTGCAGAAATATATGGCTACTGAAACTTTGGCGGGAAAATTTGATATAAATAAATATATTAATATTAAAGCGGTTAGCTGTAACTCGCCTATAATAAAACTGAATACTAATTTATTTTTAATATTTTTTTTGTGAATTTTATATTAAAAAAGTTGTTCTAATATCCCGCCATACCATATATAAACAACTTTCTTCTGTCCCAATTCCATTTTGTTTTTATCATCTTCACACTTGATAATTAATCAAACCCCAAACCATAAATCCTTTCACAATCTCGTCCCTTCACAAATCTATACACTAAAAAATTATTTATAAGAGATACACTTAGGTTAGGTAAATGAGAATCGTCTTGTGAAGGAATAAAAGATTCATAATTAACATTTAGTATTTCATTTATTATTATTTTTTTCTATGCATATTGTCGTATTAAAAAAAAAAAAAACGTTTAGGTGAAAGATAATCTTCTTGTGAGTGCTTAAGAGATTCATAATGAACAATCAGTATATACATATTTTTTTTGCTATGCATGTTGTCATATTTTTTTTTTCTTGAATTGAAAGCTCTTAGAATTTATTTAATAAACTTAACGTTGCATTTGGTTTGCGGAAATTTTTCTGATGGAATTACAATTCGTCATAGAAATTGAAATTTCATAGAATGTGAATTTCTTTTAATGAGGTAATTTGATGACTTACAACTCAATTCATTTGTGAACCAAACATGTTTGTGAAATGAAATTGAGATTTCAATTTCATTGAATTCCGTTGAATTCCACGAACCAAACACAACCTAAGGTAAAAGCTAGTGTATACTCTTATAAATTCATTAATAATACATAATTATCATTGAACATTTTATTGGTGATTATATCTTCAATTTTAATTTTGTTTCAAAATTCCATTCTTTCAAATGTGGTTATCCTATATTCCTCCATATAAGTATGATAATGTATTGATTTTTAAAACTTTGATGTTTTTTTTCTTAATTAATATGGGTCTTTCTATCATTAAAAAGATATATGTATATAAGAATAAATAAGTTAACCAAAAAAAAAAAAATACAAAAATATTTTGATGTATGTATAAATTTGAAGTATTTATATGTACTCGTTTGAAGTGTTATAAAGGCTTTTCTATATAAGTAAAAACATAAACAAAACAAAAAATTAAATAACCTCAAGAAGATACGATATGTCATCTTAGTATTGAAAGTGCTTTTTATATAAAGAATAAAGATAAAGATAAAGATATATATCTATATCATTATCATTAGTTATTATATATCATTATCATTATCATTATCATTAACTTTTATATAAGAAGCACCTAAATTTTCAAATAGCCTAACTAATTGACACCTTAGTGCCTAAATGATTGACAAGTGGAAAACACTTAAAACAATTTAAATTAATTTCTTAACTATTCTATACACTATAATATTTGCTTATCATTATCATTATCATTATCATTATCATTAACTTTTATATAAGAAGCACCTAAATTTTCAAATAGCCTAACTAATTGACACCTTAGTGCCTAAATGATTGACAAGTGGAAAACACTTAAAACAATTTAAATTAATTTCTTAACTATTCTATACACTATAATATTTGCTTAATTTTGATATTGTTAGCCACCCTTATTTTTATCTTTCTTTAATATATATAAATTTCTATAAAATCCCTTTAACTTATAAAGTTCTATAAAACATTTTTTAAACAAGACAAACATAATAATATTAGTTTTCTTAACCCATCATTAGTTTAGATTATATACTTTAAAAAGCAATTATTAGTTATCATCAAAGAGATTTTATGCTCCTTGATACATGACATCTATCTCTAATCATAATGTATTTTATAACACAAAATTACAAATTACATTAATATTTGAAGAACTTGCTTATGCTTTACATGCCCACTTTATAAACATTTTTCTCTTAATCTTGTATTATTATGTTAACATATATCTGAGAATAACATCTATCTTATAAGATGACATGTATCTTATTTTAATTTTTTTCAACACTTTTATTCTTAGTTTTTTCCTTTAAAGCAAATTAAATTCTTAATATACGTATTAAGAATAGTTTAGCACCTTAATCTTATACTAAATCGTTAATATACTTATCAACAACACTTTCGTACCTTAATAAGAAACATGTGCACACTTGCAAAATGAATATATGAAATACTTTTTAACTACTTTGTTAAATGAAAAGGGAATAAAAATCCATTTTGTGAACTACATCTTAATTTGCAATTATTATCAAACGTTTTGTTTTCCCAATTCAATTTTTGCACCTTTTTAACAAAGTTTGTTAAACGACTTTCATAATGCGTCATATATGTGTCTATTTTTTCGACGCATATACATCGTATTGTAATTCTTTTACAGAACATATTCACTTTATCAATCTATTATTTTATTTAAATCGATAGAAAAGTGATAAACTTTACAGCCTTAAATGTGTAAGCTTTAGGTTTTTGTTATAATAAAATCTTTGATATACTTTTGCACATTTGAGTTAATTACATTAGATTTTATTGTCGTCATCAATGTTTATATGTTTCGATTAAGTACTCAATATGAAAATAATATACATGTAATATTGTAGAAAAATTAACAATAACGTTTTTAGATGTGGGCCGTGCGTAGCACGGCATAGAAGTACACTAGTATTATATAATAAAAATTACACTTTCAATATGGTGATGACACATTATCATCTTTAAAGATGACATGTGTCATCCATTCTATAAAATTTATTATTAATCTTCTTCATTTTTTATCTTTCATTCTTTTATTATATCTTAATCATAATATTTAAATGATCATAATATACATATAAAAAATACATTAACACCTATGACATACTACGTACTATAAAATCAAATGAACAAGTCATTAAAGATTCTTAATTTTTTTGCTTTAAAGAAAAGACATAGAACTTAACCATTCATCATGTATATCAATTTAAATATCTTCTTATGTGTATTATCGTTCACATACTCCCTTATAATCAATTTTAGAAGTCTTGTGAACAGTTAAAATAGATGGCTCTAATTTAAAACTCACACGGAGGTTAAATATGGGTTGTTGGTTTAGCTCCCTATGTTTGACTTTTTGTTTGACCTTTTCTGCACATTTGTTTGTATCAATTTTATGTCTTTATCAAATGAATACTATTATATTCTTTTTACTTTGTTCAAAAGAGTATAATAATTTTGTTATTAAATGATATCGTAGCATTAATAATATAGTAACTTAAATAACAAATAGTGTTTTATTTGTTACACATTTCTATTATGAAATGTTTAAGGGTTACAATTTATAGATCTTTATAAAATTCATTTTGTGAATAGGTATATACTCCTTACAAGAATAAAATAAAATTAGTAATAAAATTTGTTTATGGTATATTTCCAAACTCCTAACTTATGGTATATTTCCAAAACAAAATAAAATTTGTTTATTTTTTTTCTTCTTATATTAGTCCAACGAGATCGTCTGAATTAGATATTAAAATAATCTTATAACCGGTTTATACATATTTTTTAAGTTACAAGTGACGGAAATTTTTCATGACTAACTAATATATACTTCAGTGACAACTAATTTTGTCACTGTCTATAATATCATTGTAACCATACTAATTTATGTCACTAATTTTTATCTCTAATTTCAACCGAACGTGTTTGACATTTAATTTGGTGATCAATTAATGACGACCAGTAAATTCATCACTAATTAGTGTCGACATGCTTTTATCGTCACTAAGATGAGTGGATAGTCACGTTAAAAAATGTTGTCACTAATTTTTCATCACTAAAGGCCTTTTTTCTTATAGTGCTATCTACTTTCTAGTATATGTATACGAATGAGCTACATATTGTGAATTCATGATATAAGAACAACTACTGAAATTTGTTTCAAAATTCCCTAAATATATGTATTAATATAATATAATTCATTCAAACTTTGTAATATCTAATATACTTAACATTTATACTAAATTAGTACAAAAAACCCATACTAACCTAACAATTTAATTTGTTAATTTGAGTGAACCTAAACCTTCCTAGCCTAAATGGTTGGTTTGGCAAAAAGTAATTACCAATATGGTGGCTATACATAGGCCTATTAGGTAGTTATTATTAACTTTTAAAGATAGAAAAGAATTTTTTTTTTTTTTTTTGAAAAGTAAAGAAATTTTTTATAACTCCAAATCCAAATGAACAAAAGGCAAAGGCTCTAAGAAAGAGCACAAAACAAAACAAGAGAGAAACTGAAATACATCCAAAAAATATAATAAGGGGCTAAACTTCTAGGACTAAACACCCATTTATCCCAAGTAAGATTCAAACGATGACACCTATTAGACCCGTCCCAGCGGGACTTCGGTCTCACGTCGGTTGCCAAACCGACGGTGACATCGGCCGTCGGTTTTGGCGTCGGTTTTGGGGCGTTAGTTTTGACGTCGGAATACTGATGGAACCGACGGAGGGGGGTGGGACCTGTACCATTTGCTTCGATTTCTTTCTTTTTTCTTTTTTTCAGTTTTTTATTTTTGTTTTTGATATGAAAAAAAATGAATATGAAGATTGAAGAAGAAGGTGAGAAGCTAGGATGGAAGTGGGACCCACTAATAACTTTTCCCTTTTTAAATTAAATACGAAAATTAAAACAAAATATTATTTTAATAAGAATAATGGGACCCCTTGAATTTTTTTTAATTTTTTTTATTAGTTAATTTTTTTTAAAGGATTTTTTTTTAATTAATGTAATGTTTTTAATTTTAATATTAAGTGTTTTATTTAATTTTGTAGTTTAAATAAAAATGATTAATGTGTGGGGTCCAGAAAAAAAACTGAAATGTTGACTGATGTCAGTGAAATGTTCAGTAGTTGTTCAGTTTTGTGTTCTGCTGACGTGGCGTTGATGTGGCACAAACTGAAGTGTTCAGTTGATGTTCAATGATGGGAGTGGTCTTAGAGACCCAAAGAAAAGACAAGCATTGAACCATTGGAAAGATGTTTTTATCTTTTATATTGCCGAGCTCCTCTGCTTTAGCATGTATAATTCTGTTTCGCCAATTCCATAATGACCACATGAAAGTATAACAAACTCCATCAAAAGATTTTGCCACTAACTTGTTGTAAGCTGGCCCAAATTTGCCCAACACTACATCATCAAGGGATAGCGAGACGGGAGGAGGAGAAAAGTTCCACTAGCTGCATAATTTTAGCCAAATAGGTTGAACCTTCGGGCAACCAAGAAAGCAATGGTCCAAGCTTTCCACCTGATCTGCACAAAATAAACAAACAGAGGACTCCAAAGAAACACCGCGATTAGAAAAGAATTAACTAACCAAGAGCATAAAATAAGGAACAGAAAGCAGGTGTTTGGAACTTGCATTTTTATTTTTATTTTTTTGTTCAAATAACCACTTTTAAACATCTCCTAATTAATTTGTTGTACCCATTAAATTAAATGTAAATATTGAGTGGGATTCAATATGAGGAAAGTTCATTTAAGAATGCTAAATAAATGAAGAATGAAGGAACACATTTCCACCCTTAGATTAAGTTAATCAATGGTCCATAATAAATCCTTTAAAATTATAATTTGAGGAGAGCTGATTCTTTATTTTGGGCGGAGGGGCATAGTTGTCATTTCCATTAACACAGACTGTATCCTTGTTACCTTTTACTGGTCTCGACGTCATGTTCCTTATCAATTATCAAATCAAAATAAAGCAATATCTGCTCACTTCAATCGTTTTTAACCCTCGATTCAATCAATCGGTTGAGATCAACATTCTTAAGCGATTCTGGTTCCATTAAAGAGCAATCAATAGTCACTATCGTAACCATCAACCACCACGGCCAGCAGCCTTCACCGCCGTCGGGATCAAACTTTGATGGTGAAGAACGGAAAGGTGAACGTAGTTGACGGAATAAAGAAATTGACGATGAAAAATAAACGGAACACTTTGACTGGAGAATACGTTAAGGAACTTGAACTCGCTCCATAGATGTAACCTCTACCGGAGAAATTACAGGAAGTTTCAGACTTGATTTGTTGTAGGTATTTTTTTTTCTTTTGAAGATGAAATACTAGCAATCGTACATGGTTTAATTTTTGATGAGCAAGCGTAAAATTTAAATGGATAATTGGGCTTTAGTGGAAAATTAAAGATATTGATTTGAGAAATGTGAATTCAGTAGCTCAAATGATTTTGAAATTACAAATCGACGGGAAGATAGTGTAGGGAAAATATCTCAAGTACCCGAATAAAGTTTCATTACAACAACGAATTGTAATACAATACAATTACAAAATACACAAGTAATTCATATACAATTACTATAGTAAAATGTAATTAAATAAAAGAGAGTAGAAAAGGATATCAACGAATGAAGAGCCGAGGCCCGTGTTTAACACGGTTCCCTTAAAACAGATTCGCCGTCTGTTTCCCAGGGTACAACGGCCGAAGCAGTAGTACTGTCGGACTTGAACACATGCCTGAAAAGATTGTCTATATTGTTCTTCATAAACTACTCCAAATGTTTGTTCCTAGCTTGACCAACATTGTTAGGTCCAAACGTGACTAGAACAAAAACTAAGCTTACAAATACAATATGTGAACTTGAGTGTATTTCATTTGAGCCAAAGTTTCATATATTTTCTTATCATTAGAGAATCAAAGAAGTGTATTCTCTATTATATAATCATGAATGGGAAAATAGAAAGCTTGGTATAATGACCATCAAATGCCACTTAAAATCATAAGTTATGTGAAAATGAAAGGTCATATTTACTTGCAAATAAAAGCACATTTAGTAATAACAAATATCTCATTTACAAGTGCCAATC
The DNA here is from genome assembly GCA_949592205.1 of Helichrysum umbraculigerum. NCBI lineage: Eukaryota > Viridiplantae > Streptophyta > Magnoliopsida > Asterales > Asteraceae > Helichrysum > Helichrysum umbraculigerum. The sequence goes on from CATIUR010000001.1 coordinate 339,190,400, forward strand.
AATTCTCATTCAAACATTAACTTTTTTCCAACAATCCCCCACATGAATGAAATTGATAACCGATACAATATCAGTCGCTCATTTATCATCCACCTTAGCTCAATTTTATCTCTCATGGAGCGTCGATATCTCATTCACCTAAAATCTACTTAGGATATATAATATATCGTTATGAAGTCTTGGCCACCGACTACATAACCATACAAAATATCAAACATAATAGTTTAATATGTCTATAATTATATAAGTCCAAAGTTGGTGAAGAATCATTTTCACCTTGATTTTCCAACGTGAATAGAAATCAAACTCCAAATAAAAACTACACAAGTTCCAACAAAATTTTCAACAGTTGAACCCTGCATAGAATAGATAGGTATTACCCTTTGAACCTTTCCTTATGAAGTGCACTTAGTCTCCTAGCTCACAGTAGACGTGATGTCTTTGAACTGGTCTGCCATTTGTGTAGACGACACTACACTTCACACAGGATTCTCCCTGACATTGTCAAGTCCTCATAGTCGTGTTCATTATGGTCCTGAAACACTAGCCTGGTTCTGCAAGAGCTATTAGGAATTATGCCCCCTTAATTCCCTTTGAAGCGACCCCACTTCTCTCTCACATAGGTGATTCCCTAAAGATCTTCAACCGCCTTATTATATATCTTTAGAAATCATTAAAAGCTTATTGCTTAGCCTCATATCACTGTCAACATCATTTATCGGAATGGACTAGGAAGTTTACTAACTCCCTCAAGTGGTTTAAGAAGTTTAACAACTCCTCCACAGTGACCTCAGTTTATATGATTAGGTTGTCCTATTGAACCTAGATATTGGGATCACCAGTCAACTAGGTTAGGTTTTCCTTCATATAAACTATTCGATAAGAGCTTTAGTCTCATTCCCCAACTCAATCTCCTCTCAACCCCATGGTTGTCGGATCCGAAATATTATCATTTAACTTCATAAGTTAGTAAAGATAAGTCTCACGGAGATAAGTTGGTCTCTCAAGTGTATCATACATGCCTTGATACACTTATGATCACTTATAATTAGTTTTTACTCATGATTCTACAATGTCAAGTTTACGAATATATTTACAATATACCACACTTGATCAATATTGGCTCAAATCAAATAAAAATTTAGCATATCAATTAAATCTTATTTTTTAGCCTCTCAAATAATGAATCATGCACTTGGTATCAAAATGCAAGACACCCCCTACATTTATATGCTATCAACTAGGGTTATTGCTTTTCCTATCATGCACTTGATATCAAAATGCAAGACACCCCCCACATTTATATGCTATCAACTAGGGTTATTGCTTTTCCTAAACAAAGCTTCCCCCACATGTCTTGCAACTTGATATCAGTTCCAGTTATAATCATATATATCCAATATGATTTTAATCAATGATGCGGTCAAATACCCCCACATAAGATTTGCATCTTTTGTGTTCCAGATTTTAGTACAATTTGAGCAATTCTTAGTCATAATCTAGGTTTGACCTAGAGACGTCGAATTTAGAGAACTTAACAAAGTTTTCGCACTCAAATTATAACTCCCAAATCTAAATTCTTTTTAGGCAATCCAAAACTCAAGATAATATAACAAAAGATAAACATCCTTATGTTTATAATTATCCTAAATTTCATATCTTTCATTGAATTCCATATATAATGGAAATAATCCCCCATCATTGTCATCAATTAGTTTGGTTTCACTATATACCAAATTCACTATTATTGAATAAACCATTAAGTTTATCTTTATATAAATTTCACACATTGGAATGTTCCTTTGTTAATTGATCTCTGCAGATGATCATCATTAACATATTTAAGTCTAGCATGCAATAGACTTCAAGACCTAAGCTTAAGAATAGAAGATGCATCATTCTGATTCTCCTTAGCTTTCTTCTAACAAGGAATGTAACACCATGTCCCTTGTCAGTAATCATCCTTATAAAGACAAAATCGACTTTTAAGACTCAAAACCACCTGAACAATGAGCATTTAGGATGGTCTCAAACACATATACTCTTGTTACTCATTCAGATGTTTCTTTAGAATCATAGCACAATTGCCATTGATCTCTAAAGTTTTACCAATTGTCCATAAGAAGTACTTAACCCACGTTGAGGGACGAAGCATCATACCATATATGACGCTTTCTCAAGGGATATTCACAACTCTCTTGCTATATATTGACACCATCTTATCAATTCTATTTGTAGTCTTGACACTCTACCAAACCACCAAGAGTGATAAAGTCGTCTACTAACCAAAAAGGCATCTTAGTGTCAAATCTTAAAATTCATATTTGAATTTTTCATACTATGACATATCCTAAAGTCATGTCTTTCACATTGACATGCTTCTTAATATCATACATTTGTAACGACATTCTAACATGATGTGCTCAAATTTAACGTAATGATTTTAAGGTTTAATTCAAGTCATAAAATGACTTAACAAATTTTCCTTAAAATATTGTCATGGGAACAACAACAACATTAAACAAAACCACATCTCAGATTGTTTTATAAAAATCACTTCTTGTAACGTTAAATTATCTCTAAAAGAAAAGATAATTACATAATATCATTTTGAAAAACCTCTTTTATGAAATAAACTAGTTTTATATCATTAAATATTTTAGTTATTAACAAATATACATTATGTAATTACATAAACCAACTAGAATATTTCCATCACAAGTTTTATTCAACTAATTTAGCGAATACATAACCAATCCCATGACAACTATAAATAAGCAACTTAAACATTATAAATGCTTCTTCACTTTCATCATTATATATGTCAATCAAATCAACAAATTCATCATGATCCCTTTCGAGTGACATCAAAATCCTCCAAAAACCGGTTCCACAGCAAGGAACGCAAAGGGTATTTTCTCGTTTGTAATCACGAGTTCATCACTAAGATGTATATTGTAACACCTGCATAATTAGGATAATTAATTATGCCAAATTGTTTGTAACTAGTTGTAATTAGTATGTAATAGGACTAATTACAGGCTCTATTTGTATGTATATATAAGGTGAATCATATATATGTGTGTGTACTTACGCGATTCGGATAAATCGTGCGAATTAACCGGACGGAGTCCGACACAGTTTACTTGGACGTTGGTGACAGAAATCTACTTAAATAATGAGAACGTATTTTATTATATAAAATACGCAACCGAACGAGCATTATTTATATATTATCGTGACGACATTTTAACTAACGCAACAAAATGTAATAAACGCGACTTAATAATTAAAATATTGCGACAAATGTTTTACTATTAATTTCAAAGTATTTTTATTTAAATACTTTAGTTACATTTTAAAAATATAAACGTTCGGCTAAATATTAAAAACTAGTGATTAAACGATTAGGACACGGAGTCAACACTGTGTTTTGGGGAGTATTTTCCCCTCTTTCCTTGATGGATCAGCCATCAACCCCACCCCACCCCAAATTTCTCTTTCATTTTCATTTCTACCAAAAACACACAAACACATAAACTCTCTCAACCTCAATTCACACCCAAATTTCGGAATCAAATCCCGATCACGAAAATTACATATTCGGAATCACCATCACGAGTGGAGCAAGAATATCAAGACCGTTTTCATCATCTCATCCTCCATTTAGCTCGATTTGCAAAAGTAAGAAATTTCTAAAACCTTAGATCTATTCAATTTGGTGTAGTGTTTTGATGTTTTGAAGTGTACACAACTTAGATATAACCTAATACATGTAGAATACACGATTTTATAGCTTAAAAATGGGTTAGATTTGTGTTTTGGTCGGAAATTCTTGAAACCCGAAAGTTTCTGGGTTGGTGTTCATACATGCGACACAAGCCTTGTGTCGCATGCTATGTCGCATAAACCCGTTTATGTCGCACCTTGTGTCGTACTGATCCTTTAGTGTCGTAATCTTTGCGACACAATTTTGTGTCGCACTCTATGTCGTATATTATGTCGTATTTTTATACGACACAACCCTTATGTCGCTATTGAATTAGCATCGCAAGCTTTTGCGACACAACCACTGTGTCGCAGAGATCTTGTGTCGCATCCTTCATGCGACACAACCCTTGTGTCGCATATAAACCCTTGTGTCGCATATTATGTCGCAGAAAACAGAAAACTTGGAAATTTTAAAGGATTTTCACTATAGAAAAAGTCAAAGTTACTGTACAAAAAAAGTCAAATTTTACTGTAGCAGTACTGTAGCAAATCTACTGTAGCAAAGTCAACATTTTAGAATTTTTGCTACAAACCGTCACCAACGGGCCAAACATGTTTTCCAACAAACAAACAATTACAAACATACGGACAAACACTGGATATACTAGTTGTGTACAACTAAACGAAACGTCTCGTGAGACGCATACTTACATAACTTCATATGATTAGGCATTTGAAGGTTACGGGTTCAGAGAACCTACTTGCTTTACTTACTACTTGCTAATTGCAACTGATTACTACAAGACTCAGGTGAGTCTTACGGCCCCACTTTTACTGTTTTATCTTATTGGGGGAGAAACATGCTACTACTTTTCCTTGAACACAAGTACTAAACTGTTTACTATACCAAACGGAATTGCATGAGTTTACTTACAAACAGAAGTCTCTCCATCATATATCGTTAGTTATAGACTTAAGCGCGAACACTAGTTAATGGATCCATTAGGGAAATGACCCTCCCCGCCCAGGGCAGTAGCGCTGCCACGTACCGATTTACACGTAGAAACGGGTGACTACTTATTCGTTACTGATGCTTGCTCATTTACGAGCATGTCACGGGAGCAAACTTATTACTTACGGGTTAAGCTTCGATTATGAGCCTCATGGCAACGGTATAAACTTACTTACTTACATTTGCGGGATTGCAAATACTGGTTTACGATTTCTGGATTGAAATTGCTGATTTTACGCCTGAGGGCATTACTGATGAAAGCTCGTGTTCAAAGATGATATTACTTACAAACCTGTGAGATTCACCAACCTTTTGGTTGACACTTTTTAGCATGTTTTCTCAGGTACCCGGATGGAGTAGGATTACTCCAGGACTTTAGCTAGAGTCGCATGATTTCAACACAACTGCATTTACGGAGATTCTTAGCATTATCTTTTGTATATTACGATTATGTAATAGAATCTCCCGCTATACGCGTGGACTCTAGGGGAAACTACATTTTGTATACGAAAACACTAAGTTTTCAAACATCATATCTATGGAATGTAACTAATTTACAAACGTTGCATATAGACGTCGTTTACTTTATCTTTGTGCTGTGATATTTGATTAGTAACACCCCAAATTATGCTTCCGCAAAACAGTGAATTTCGGGGGTGTTACAGATTGGTATCAGAGCCTAAGGTTATAGTGAACTAGGTTGCATTTAGTGGGCCTAGACTATGACCGTTAGGCAGTATTCTCTTATTAGACATGACTGGTTCAGAAATTACAGCATACGACTTTAATTTTACATAGCCTGATCAACTATGTACAATTAAGGGAAGATGATGTAAGGTCTGAAATGATTATGTTGAACGGGGATACGTTAGTTGACTCTGACCACGAGAGAACCGGACCATTACTTGATGCGTGCTAGACAATAGGCTGGATATGATATATGTATATATATTAGCCTCGTCTTACTTACACTCTGCCACAGGAATGGCAAACATACCACCTAATCCGTCACACTCTCACTCACATGGGTCACGGAACCCACGAGAAACCAGGAGGAACACAAGGTCACCTCGAACCAGCCCCTATCCTGTTCATAACTCTCAGAACTCGGCACACCTCACGATGCCAGTGTTGGCTACCCAACTTCACCGTCAGGAGCAAAGGCTCGAACATCTCGAACGGGAACAACTTCGAATGACCTACCTGCTTCGCCAGGCACTTGATCACATATCCCAACTCCAGCGAGAACAAGAGGATACCAACCTCTCTGTAAACATAATTCAGGACTCAATGACCGCCGAATTAGGTGCGGATGAACTTGTAAGAAATCGACTTGAGGAATGTGAACAGCGTTCACAGGAGGCTGAAGATCACTCTCGAGCACTAGCACAACGACTGGCTTTGGTTGAAGACAATGCCAGGCAGACCAACCGACTAGCAGAAACCGTGGACCGCCTTGTCGCGCTGATGGAACAAATTAATCTACATTAAGACTAGTGTAGTCTTTGTCTTGTAATCTATCTCGTAATCTAATGACTATCTAGCGCTACTCTATAAACTAGTCGGATGTAACAATTCCCGACACCTTTTGTAATATCTCTGTAGGATGTAACCTTTGAACTCGCATTATCCATCAAATATTCCTTGATATTTCAACTCATAATAATTGTCATTTTTCCATGTTGATGTTATGTATTACTGCTTTTATACATGTACATCTGTGACAATTACAAATTCCTACAAAATCTCATGTATCTTCATTTCTTTTATTGAAGAATCATGCCGCCAAAGACAAGACCATACACCGATGCCCAGATTACCTCCCTTATAACCCAGGCTGTTACTGAAGCCTTGGCTCGGAATACTCCACCAAATTCCTCGAGGAACAGCGATGCAGCTGAAACCACTACTGCTAAACCCTGTTCATACAAAGACTTTCAGAACTGCAAACCTCTAAACTTTGCAGGTACTGAGGGAGCTATCGGTCTAGTACGCTGGATCGAGAAAGTCGAATCCGTATTTCTGATCTGCAACTGTGCGGAAGGAGACAAAGTTAAGTTCTCCGTTAGTACTTTTACTGACACCGCACTCACCTGGTGGAACACTTATGCCCAGACTGTGAGTGTTGCTACTGCTTACCAACTCCCGTGGGAGGAGTTGAAAGAAATGTTAAGGGGCGAGTACTGCCCCAGGGATGAATTGAAACAACTGGAAATGGAATTCTGGAACCACAAGATGCAGGGTGATGATATCACCGGATACACTAACCGTTTCCACCAACTGGCACTCCTGTGCCCAACCATGGTCGATCCTGAGTACAAGAGGATCGAGAAATTCGTTGATGGTCTTCCTGAGAGACTCCAATACCTGGTGACTTCATCCAAACCGGGTACTATTCAGAGCGCCATCCGTATGGCCCATGAACTAACGGCAAATTCTGTCCGCCGTGGCACAACTTCAACCCCATCTGCAAACAACAAACGCAAGTGGGAAGGTAACCCCAACTCATCCAACCAAACCTCCAACAAAAAGCCTGAGTACATTAAGGCTTATTCATCGGGGACTTCGGAAAAGAAAGGGTACAGCGGGAACAAGCCTTACTGTTCCAAATGCAGCCGCCATCATGACGGTTCTTGCCCTTGCTCCAACTGCAAACGGTTCGGGCATCTAGCCAAGGATTGCCGAACCAACATTTCTACCCCCAACACCAATGCACCAAAGGCCTGCTTTGGGTGCGGAAATTCAGGGCACTTCAAGAAAGATTGCCCAAAGCTGAAAAACAACAACAATCTTGCTCGTGGTAGAGCATTCGTTATCAAGGCTGGGGAAGCCAGACAAGACCCGAATGTCGTGACGGGTACGTTCCTTCTCAACGACCTTACTGCTTCTGTGTTATTTGATACCGGTGCCGATAGAAGCTTCATTTCTGAGAAATTTAGCCCTTTACTTGATATAACTCCCACTGCCTTAGATACTAAATACATTGTTGAATTAGCTAATGGCAAACTGATTGAGACTGATAGCATCATACACAACTGTACACTTAACCTCACGAACGAAACGTTTTCCATTGATTTAATCCCTGTCGAGATCGGCAGCTTTGATATTATTGTCGGTATGGATTGGTTATCCAAGCACCGAGCTGAAATCATCTATCATGACAAACTCGTTCGCATACCTCTTGTCTCCGGTGGAACCTTAGTCCTACAAGGGGAGACCGGTAGACGGAATCTGAATATTGTATCTTGTCTGAAAACTAGAAAATATCTACGAAAAGGGTATCAAGCCATCCTCGCACATGTAACGGAGAAGAAGTCGGAGGAGAAGCGACTTGCGGATGTTCTGATCGTGCGGGATTTCCCGGAAGTCTTTCCTGAAGACTTGCCCGGACTTCCGCCACCTAGACAAGTTGAATTTCAAATCGAACTTGTGCCCGGAGCTGCACCCGTGGCACGAGCCCCTTACCGTTTAGCACCATCCGAAATGCAGGAGTTGTCTAACCAACTACAGGAACTCCTGGACAGAGGATTCATTCGACCAAGTTCCTCGCCTTGGGGAGCTCTGGTCTTATTCGTGAAAAAGAAAGATGGATCTTTCCGCATGTGTATCGACTACCGAGAGCTTAATAAGCTAACCATAAAGAATCGGTACCCACTTCCTAGAATTGATGATCTGTTTGACCAACTCCAGGGATCGAGTGTTTACTCAAAGATTGATCTACGGTCGGGTTATCATCAACTCCGAGTCCGTGACAATGACATTCCAAAGACAGCTTTCCGAACTCGTTATGGGCATTACGAATTTCAAGTGATGCCATTCGGGTTGACCAACGCACCGGCCGTATTCATGGACCTTATGAATCGGGTGTGCAAACCATATCTTGACAAATTCGTCATTGTGTTCATCGACGATATTCTGATTTACTCGCGCAACGAGCAGGAACATGCTCAACATCTGAAAACCATTCTAGGACTCCTGAAACACGAAGAGTTATATGCCAAATTCTCTAAGTGTGAGTTCTGGATTCGAACCATTCAATTCCTCGGGCACGTGATTGACAGCCAAGGAATTCATGTTGATCCCGCCAAGATTGAAGCAATCAAGGGCTGGGAGTCACCGACCACTCCAACCGAAGTGAGACAATTCTTAGGTCTTGCTGGTTATTACCGCCGATTCATCGAAAACTTTTCAAGAATAGCTGTTCCTCTAACCACACTGACTCAGAAAGGTAAGAAGTTCGATTGGACGGATAAGCAAGAGTCAGCCTTCCAGCTATTGAAAAACAAACTTTGCAGTGCACCAATCTTGTCCTTACCCGAGGGCACCGACGATTTCGTAGTTTACTGCGACGCCTCACACCAAGGACTTGGTTGTGTGTTGATGCAACGGGAAAAAGTCATTGCCTATGCCTCACGACAACTGAAAATCCACGAGAAAAACTATACGACCCACGACCTCGAGTTAGGTGCCGTGGTTTTCGCATTGAAAATCTGGAGACATTATCTCTACGGTACGAAAAGCACTATCTTTACCGATCACAAGAGTCTCCAACACATATTCGATCAGAAAGATCTAAACATGAGGCAACGTCGCTGGGTTGAGTTACTTAGTGACTACGACTGCGAGATCAAATACCATCCGGGCAAGGCTAATGTAGTGGCCGATGCCTTAAGCCGAAAAGAACGAGTGAAACCCCTTCGAGTCCGAGCACTTTCTATGACAATTCATAACGAGCTTCCTGCTCAAATCCTTACCGCTCAACTTGAAGCACTCAACGATGAAAACTTGAAAAATGAAGCCTTGCGAGGCTTGGATAAACAATTCGAAATCAAACCCGATGGAACTCGATACTTCTCTAACCGGGTGTGGTTACCCAAATTCGGAAACTTGCGAGATTTGGTGATGGCTGAAGCTCACAAATCTCGATACTCTATACATCCTGGTTCTGACAAGATGTATCACGACGTCAAAGGATTGTATTGGTGGCCTAACATGAAAGCTGACATTGCCTTGTACGTCAGTAAATGCCTAACCTGTTCCAAAGTCAAGACCGAACACCAAAGACCCTCTGGGTTGCTCCAACAACCTGAAATTCCTCAATGGAAATGGGAACAAATTTCCATGGACTTCATTACCAAACTACCAAAAACTTCGAATGGTTGCGATACCATTTGGGTGATCGTGGATCGTCTCACGAAATCTGCTCATTTTCTGGCCATCAAGGAAACCGACAAGATGGAGCGTCTGACTCGCATCTACATCAAAGAAATCATCTCGCGACACGGTGTACCTATCTCGATCATCTCGGATAGGGACAGCCGTTTTACTTCTAACTTTTGGCAATCATTACAGAAATCTCTTGGTACTCGTCTGGATATGAGTACTGCTTATCACCCGCAAACCGATGGCCAAAGCGAGCGAACTATTCAAACACTGGAGGATATGCTACGAGCCTGCGTAGTTGACTTCGGTACTTCTTGGGTAAGTCACTTACCGTTGTGCGAGTTTTCGTACAACAACAGTTACCATACCAGCATAAAGGCTGCACCCTTCGAGGCACTTTACGGGCGTAAGTGCCGATCACCTATCTGTTGGACTGAGTTAGGAGATTCCCAACTCACGGGTCCAGATATCATTCAGGAAACTACTGAGAAAATCATCGGTATTCAAAACCGGCTGAAAGCCGCACGTGATCGTCAGAAAAGCTATGCTGACGTGAGACGCAAACACCTTGAGTTCCAGGTAGGGGACAAGGTACTTCTCAAAGTGGCACCGTGGAAGGGTGTCATTCGATTCGGAAAGCGAGGCAAACTAAATCCTAGGTACATCGGACCATTCGAAATCCTGGAAAGGATTGGTCCAGTGGCATACCGCCTGCAACTTCCTGCTGAACTTAGCAGCGTACACAACACATTCCACATTTCTAACTTGAAGAAATGTCTGTCTGACGAGACACTGATTATACCGCTCGACGAAATTCAAATCGATGATAAACTTCATTTTGTCGAGGAACCTATGGAAATCATGGACCGCGAGGTCAAGCGTTTGAAACAGAGTCGTATTCCCATCGTAAAGGTCAGGTGGAATTCTAGGCGCGGCCCTGAGTTCACCTGGGAACGGGAAGACCAAATACGACAGAAATATCCACATCTCTTCCCAGTTAACGCACCGTCCGTGCACTCAAGCTAATTTCGGGACGAAATTTCTTTAACAAGGGGAGAATGTAACACCTGCATAATTAGAATAATTAATTATGCCAAATTGTTTGTAACTAGTTGTAATTAGTATGTAATAGGACTAATTACAGGCTCTATTTGTATGTATATATAAGGTGAATCATATATATGTGTGTGTACTTACGCGATTCGGATAAATCGTGCGAATTAACCGGACGGAGTCCGACACAGTTTACTTGGACGTTGGTGACAGAAATCTACTTAAATAATGAGAACGTATTTTATTATATAAAATACGCAACCGAACGAGCATTATTTATATATTATCGTGACGACATTTTAACTAACGCAACAAAATGTAATAAACGCGACTTAATAATTAAAATATTGCGACAAATGTTTTACTATTAATTTCAAAGTATTTTTATTTAAATACTTTAGTTACATTTTAAAAATATAAACGTTCGGCTAAATATTAAAAACTAGTGATTAAACGATTAGGACACGGAGTCAACACTGTGTTTTGGGGAGTATTTTCCCCTCTTTCCTTGATGGATCAGCCATCAACCCCACCCCACCCCAAATTTCTCTTTCATTTTCATTTCTACCAAAAACACACAAACACATAAACTCTCTCAACCTCAATTCACACCCAAATTTCGGAATCAAATCCCGATCACGAAAATTACATATTCGGAATCACCATCACGAGTGGAGCAAGAATATCAAGACCGTTTTCATCATCTCATCCTCCATTTAGCTCGATTTGCAAAAGTAAGAAATTTCTAAAACCTTAGATCTATTCAATTTGGTGTAGTGTTTTGATGTTTTGAAGTGTACACAACTTAGATATAACCTAATACATGTAGAATACACGATTTTATAGCTTAAAAATGGGTTAGATTTGTGTTTTGGTCGGAAATTCTTGAAACCCGAAAGTTTCTGGGTTGGTGTTCATACATGCGACACAAGCCTTGTGTCGCATGCTATGTCGCATAAACCCGTTTATGTCGCACCTTGTGTCGTACTGATCCTTTAGTGTCGTAATCTTTGCGGCACAATTTTGTGTCGCACTCTATGTCGCATATTATGTCGTATTTTTATACGACACAACCCTTATGTCGCTATTGAATTAGCATCGCAAGCTTTTGCGACACAACCACTGTGTCGCAGAGATCTTGTGTCGCATCCTTCATGCGACACAACCCTTGTGTCGCATATAAACCCTTGTGTCGCATATTACGTCGCAGAAAACAGAAAACTTGGAAATTTTAAAGGATTTTCACTATAGAAAAAGTCAAAGTTACTGTACAAAAAAAGTCAAATTTTACTGTAGCAGTACTGTAGCAAATCTACTGTAGCAAAGTCAACATTTTAGAATTTTTGCTACAAACCGTCACCAACGGGCCAAACATGTTTTCCAACAAACAAACAATTACAAACATACGGACAAACACTGGATATACTAGTTGTGTACAACTAAACGAAACGTCTCGTGAGACGCATACTTACATAACTTCATATGATTAGGCATTTGAAGGTTACGGGTTCAGAGAACCTACTTGCTTTACTTACTACTTGCTAATTGCAACTGATTACTACAAGACTCAGGTGAGTCTTACGGCCCCACTTTTACTGTTTTATCTTATTGGGGGAGAAACATGCTACTACTTTTCCTTGAACACAAGTACTAAACTGTTTACTATACCAAATGGAATTGCATGAGTTTACTTACAAACAGAAGTCTCTCCATCATATATCGTTAGTTATGGACTTAAGCGCGAACACTAGTTAATGGATCCATTAGGGAAATGACCCTCCCCGCCCGGGGCAGTAGCGCTGCCACGTACCGATTTACACGTAGAAACGGGTGACTACTTATTCGTTACTGATGCTTGCTCATTTACGAGCATGTCACGGGAGCAAACTTATTACTTACGGGTTAAGCTTCGATTATGAGCCTCATGGCAACGGTATAAACTTACTTACTTACATTTGCGGGATTGCAAATACTGGTTTACGATTTCTGGATTGAAATTGCTGATTTTACGCCTGAGGGCATTACTGATGAAAGCTCGTGTTCAAAGATGATATTACTTACAAACCTGTGAGATTCACCAACCTTTTGGTTGACACTTTTTAGCATGTTTTCTCAGGTACCCGGATGGAGTAGGATTACTCCAGGACTTTAGCTAGAGTCGCATGATTTCAACACAACTGCATTTACGGAGATTCTTAGCATTATCTTTTGTATATTACGATTATGTAATAGAATCTCCCGCTATACGTGTGGACTCTAGGGGAAACTACATTTTGTATACGAAAACACTAAGTTTTCAAACATCATATCTATGGAATGTAACTAATTTACAAACGTTGCATATAGACGTCGTTTACTTTATCTTTGTGATGTGATATTTGATTAGTAACACCCCAAATTATGCTTCCGCAAAACAGTGAATTTCGGGGGTGTTACATATATTAGAATCATCTAGTTCCTATTACGGCCTCTTGTAATATGCACTTTGTTTCTTCCAAGTTGAAGATCCCGACATCTACTATCATGTTTCATTAAGAAACTACTAACTTAGAACAATTCACAATAAGTTATGTCATTTTCCCTTAAAATAGTTAACACACCGTATCATTATCGAGTAGCAGGCCGTTTACAATTCGTGTTCACTACTAATAAAGAATATAGTTAACCTTACTTCTTGAATAAAACATGTATTCCAAAACCAGTAAGGTACTAAACCTGACATAACAGAATGTATATTCCAAAACCAGTAAGACTCTAAATCTTACATCTTGAATAAAATATATATTCCAAAATCAATAAGGTACTAAACCTTACATCTTGAATAATAAGTATATTCCAAGGAATAACATTTTATTCCGAAACTAATACCGTAACAAACCTTTAATCTTGAATAAAATTTATTTCGAAATTAATAAGGTTGTAAACCTTACATCTTGAATAAAATTTTATTCCAAAACTAATAAGGTACTAAACCTTACATGTTTAACACATTCCAAAACCAATAAGTCAATAGACCATACGTTTTGAATAATATGTATTCTAAAGCAATTCGATTGAATTCTCTGTATCAAACTATAACTTATTTGTTACATCGATGATACACAATCATTTTAACAAATATTATATTATGCCAATGTATTAACATAGATATCGCAATTATCTTTACCGTATGCAAATATAAGTTTATCGAAACTTATACAAAACCATATTCTAGCATAATATTATTTGTCTTACGAAAAATAATAAACTTTTAGTAAACAAACACTTTTATACTCATCCATTGTAGAAAATATTTTGCAATCAGTGAGCATGACAACGTTTTATATTTGAACCAATAACCCCATCAATCATTTAGTCCAAAATTATTGGTACTTGGAACGGCATTCATGTTAGCATTAAGATTTAATAAAAAAAAACTTATGATTAATTAAAGTGGGAGTTACGAAATTGAAACACACAAACGCCACATAGTTTTGAGCCATAGATGCAACTGCCAACACCTTGGTCGATCATTCGAAGAAAAGCCGACAGGTATGGATTTGTAATTTCGAAACAATTTTTTTTTTCTTTTCGGTTGCACGGGCTTGCACAAGTTCAAGGAATCAAGGACCAGTTTGATCCACATCCAATTATTTTGCAAATAGTAGCCCCTGGTACGGTGTACACACAAAGAGACACCTCATTGCTACATGACACGGGGTCTAAGGCTTCTAACCTCTTTTTCCTGTATGTAACCAGAAACACTTTGATCCTCCACCTATGTGGAACAAAATCATGACATGCACAATCTAGAATCAAAATGACTCGTAGGAATTTCAAACTCAAACCGTTATATATAAAACTTCTTTGAGTTTCATGCCATCATAAGTTCATCTTCCACGAGTCATTTTTTTTTTTCCTTCTTCTTTTCACCTTTGATCATTTGATCAAAATTATATTCTAAAGGCTGTCAGCGAATGATTACGCTACACCATAAATTGTTTTGTATCATTACTCACACCGTTATAATTAAAAAATTATTCGGGTATCATTATCATTTATAAGAATCTGTTTTAAGATTGTAGGGAAAATATCTCAAGTACCCGAATATAGTTTCATTACAACAACGAATTGTAATACAATACAATTACAAAATACACAAGTAATTCATATACAATTACTATAGTAAAATGTAATTAAATAAAAGAGAGTAGAAAAGGATATCAACGAATGAAGAGCCGAGGCCCGTGTTTAACACGGTTCCCTTAAAACAGATTCGCCGTCTGTTTCCCAGGGTACAACGGCCGAAGCAGTAGTACTGTCGGACTTGAACACATGCCTGAAAAGATTGTCTATATTGTTCTTCATAAACTACTCCAAATGTTTGTTCCTAGCTTGACCAACATTGTTAGGTCCAAACGTGACTAGAACAAAAACTAAGCTTACAAATACAATATGTGAACTTGAGTGTATTTCATTTGAGCCAAAGTTTCATATATTTTCTTATCATTAGAGAATCAAAGAAGTGTATTCTCTATTATATAATCATGAATGGGAAAATAGAAAGCTTGGTATAATGACCATCAAATGCCACTTAAAATCATAAGTTATGTGAAAATGAAAGGTCATATTTAATTGCAAATAAAAGCACATTTAGTAATAACAAATATCTCATTTACAAGTGCCAATCAATTCTCATTCAAACATTAACTTTTTTCCAACAGATAGTGACAGTGGTAGATGGATAGTGGTGGTGAAAGGGGACATAAATTGATCAATCTTTATCTTCGTAGTCATCGGTTTAATTATATCGCCGTAATTATCTTGACCTCTTATAAGTTAATTTCTTCCAAATTTAGTTCAGACTGAAGTTCTGGTAGATATTTGGTAGGATACAATTGATTCATAATGTTACTTTTAAGTATTTTATGAATGCACGTCAAGTGTTTGATATTTTGTCTCAATGAATTTAAACTTGAATTTTTGTACACTATTTGTTCCAATGAGTCAGCTTATCGTGTTTTTGATCTTCTGTTATTGTAGATATGAAAAGATCTATCAACCAAAGTCAATGTTGGATACAATTTGTGGGTACACTTTCTGTTATTTGGTAATTTAGATGTATCACTTATGATTCTATAACATGCTGATTGTTTTTTTATTTGTTGTAGCCATCTCAAATTTTCAAGAATTTGAAGGCCGGTAATTATCTAAACTGTAAACTATTATGAAAGTAAAGTCAACTGTTATAAAGGTGAAGTGGAGGACATCAACAAATTTTCTTAAGTGTGGCATTTATATGAAGCTACATAGAGACTTACTTGAGTGGCGTTGAAAGAAGATGGGACTACTAATTAGATGAGGATGTTGCTAGTTCGATTGAGAATAAAGTATGTGATAAAGATACTTTTGCACGAGTTTAAATTACAGAGACAAAAGATCTTCTAGATAACTTGGCTTCAAATTTTGATTAATCTTATATGCAAGAAGAAGAGGATAATGCGTTAAAGCAAGCACTATAATGATCTTGCATGAGAGTTTAATTTGATACATTATGAACATATTAGTACAGCTTTTATACTTTGTTTTGAATGTAACTAGTTAAAAGTATCATAGTGATAACATTAGCTTAAGATATTATTAAATTTACGTCTAGTTAAAAGTATCACTTGTGATTTTTATATGGAAAAAGTCACGTGTGAAATCAATGTATCTGTGCTGTCAAAGCTGGTTATGAATATAAATCACATTTGATTGTAATTTGTTATTTGTCCATAATTAATCTTTATTCATATGTGATTATAATTGTAATTTTTTTTAGAATTAAATGTAAAATCAAATGTGACATTTATATGTAATGATATGTTTATGAGAATTTTAAGTAAAATCACATGTGATTTTTTTTAGTAATACTACGTTTATGATAACACATGTGATTCTATCTAAAATCACATGTGATTTTATACATAATCACATGAGTTTTACCTAAAATCACATGTGATTATTCATAATCAGATATGATTTTACTTAAAATCACATGTGATTTTACATATAATTTCATGAGTTTTTAACCCTAAATCACATGTGATTTTTATATATAATCACATGAGTTTTACCTAAATCACATGTGCTTTTTACCTAAAATCACATGTGATTTTATATATAATCACATGTGATTTTACCCCTAAAATCACATGTGATTTTACATATAATCGCATGAGTTTTACCCCTAAAATCACATGTGATTTTACCTAAAATCACATGTGAAATCACATTTTACCAAAAATCACATGTGATTTTACCTAATCATATGCGATTTTACCTAAATCACATGTGATTTTTATATAATTGATACACTAGCAGCTAAAACAGAAGCCAATAAACAACCATGACCCTAGCAGCTAAAACAAACAAGTGATCTCCTTTACATGTTGATGCTACAAGGAGAAAGAGTTTCTTTTAGCCACAAGCAAAGCCAAAAAAACACGTTGAGCCACTCCTGGGACCACTTGAATCTATGACACTTCTACCACACCCCTGGATCCCACCAAAAACATCCAATAGCAAAAATTACAAGTGAGACCAAAATCACAATATCCTTGACCACGACCTGCAGTATATAGCAAATGACAAACAAGCACAATGCAATATAACAACATGCCAACAACAGACTTCACATCACTAATGTCTTCAAAAAAAATGTTGATCATCTCCCTGTTAATCACAGAAAAATAAAGACCACTTCTAAAGCTCCGAATAGTAACTTTAAATGCACGCCAGATAAACCACTCCACCACAAAACCCGAACCGGTCGCAAAAACTGTCATTAAAAGCCAACCCAAACTATTGACTGCGATCCTCCCATTGATATCAACACTAAGTGACCTCACAACCAGAAGCATACCACACACCTTAAACGCAATTAACATTAGGATTTTTCCAACTGTCCCAAGGAATGTGAACATTTTTCACCCTTGCTGTAAACCACCCATGAGACATAACCTGCACTTCTTTAATTATATCCGGTGTCACCTCTTTCTGGTTCTTAAGAATTTAATTACTTGTTTAAGCTACTTCACAACAAGCACCTGAACTCTTTAAATATTTTCTGTCACTATTTCTGCACATGACTTCATTTCAATCATTTGCAATTAAAAGGTGAATTACTCTCCACCACTGCAGTTTGAATTCATCAGAAATTATACAAGTTACATGTGATTTTATACATAACCGAGTACCACCAGGAGTTCCAACGTTAATTCTGGTGTCACATCTGATTGCAGAATTTAACCTTGAACCTATAACAAAGTCACTTGCAAGATGCAAAACTTCGCAAGTGATTTTATTATAACACACATATGTTCCAATTTGATTATGATCACGATCAGATTGACACTGAATAATGCTGTTTAACATGATCACGTGATTCAAATTCCGTCCTAAAGCATGAATCGTGATTGAATTGTGAGATCATCAGCTTTGATTTCATAAAAAAAATTATAATCATGTTTTTTCCGATTCGATCACAATCGCTAACGAATTGACACTGATTGAAGTTGTTTATCAGGATCATTCGAATTCTGTTCTAAAGCATGAATCATGATCGAATATCATGTTCATCAGAACTGATTTCACGAAAAAAATCGCATTTTTAATTATTCGAGCTGAAATTGATCATGATAAAAAATGTTGTTCATCGGGTTCATACGATTCAGATATGTTTTTAACCTTGAATCACATTCGAATCACCTGTTAATTTGTAGATTGCTGCTCAATTTTAGGGAAGCCCTAAATTCCAGAATTTAGGGGAGAAGATGGTGTGACTTTCCTTTGAGCGAGTCATGTGTGTTTTTCCATTTTATTATATTATTATACTGATTTATCAAAAGACTTAAATACCCCTCCATACTAAAATGAAATGCTCAAATCTGATTGGTTCCTTCATTCTCTAAATATATGTCATTCTTCAAAGAACCCACCTCGATTCAATATAACGTTAAAGATGTTAATGTTTATTTGAGAGTTAAGAATATGTAATTGGTTTCTAAAAATATTAAATGACATGTATGTGTGTATTGTTTTGATATTGTGATATATAATAAAAAAGGTTAAGTGTTTGTAAATGTATATAACTATGCGTTGACTTCTTTAGTGTGTACGTAACTAAATTGACCTCCATTGTATGTACGAAACTATTTATTGTCGTACATTATATATATTTTGATGACGTGTTACCAAATATAAGGTGACAATTGGCATCTTTACCAGTTGACAAGTCATCAAAATTCATACAATGTACGACAATAAATAGTTTCATGCATACAATGGAGGTCAATTTAGTTACCTACACACTAAAGAAGTGAACGCATAGTTACATATATTTACAAATACTTAACCCAATAAAAAAATATAAAAATATATAAATAAACGATCTCAGCTAATGAGAAAAAGTTAAATATGCCGCGAAAATCCACCGAGAGAAGAAGAAAAAAGTACTAACATTTATTCGAAAAATTATTTTGTTAGAAAACGTACACTTTATTAGTAGATATTTTTAGAAAAATACTATGTTGGTAACTTTTTCCTTTCCTAACCATTTTTGTTCAAAGACGCACCACCTTCAATTCCTAGTATAGTATCTATATGACTATATCTTCTATATCTATATATATACATCACAATATTCCTATAATTATCTCAAGAAAATTATATAATATCATAATAGTAAGTAATCATGGCGGAAAAGCTTATGCGTGCGCTTCAGTATGATTCATATGGAGGCGGTGTTGCTGGTCTTAAGGTACTATAATTCTTTCGTTCCATGCCACTTTCTAAACTTATGATTTTGCTTAATTATATGCTATTGGATGATTACTAATGAATACCATTAACAGAGTAGGATTACGAGATTGTGTTCAAAAACAAGTTGTTTATTAGCATATACAAAGTTAAAGTTTATTACTCCAGTATGGCTTTTGTTTTTGTAGCATGTTGAATTACCTATTCCTAAGCCGAGTAATGGTGAACTTCTATTAAAACTTGAGGCAACTAGCATAAATCCGCTCGATTGGAAATTACAAGAAGGCTTGCTTCGTCCTTTTTTACCACTCAAATTCCCCTGGATACCAGCTATATATGTTGGTAAATTACTTTTATTGGTTATATGAACGACATCCTATACGCTTCCGAGACTTAGAAACCCTTTTTTCGTTGCTGGAACAGCCACTGATGTAGCAGGAGAAGTTTTAGATGTTGGACCCGGAGTGAAGAATTTCAAAGTTGGTGATAAAGTTGTGTCCATGCTTAATGTATTCGTAAGCTACTTATTTTTGTTCCCTGCAGCGTGAGTCTTGTTGCTTCTGTTTACAGGTGACAGTTTCGACCCATTTAACTTATGAATGGGTCAATTCAGGTTATGTTTTATCTCTTACGGGATGGGTTGAAAGTCACCTACAGTGTATATTCAATGAAGCCTACTTAATCAGTTGATTATTATATAAAAACAAAAACCATCGGGTCGACCTATATGAAAAGTTATCCGTCTTAACCCATTACCCAACCTGCCCATTTTATCTCTACTTCTTATGATTAGTAAGTGACCAAGCACATAAAGGATCTTGCTGACTGACTTAATCTCGTGGTGTTCATTTGTTATTGATCACTGGAACTCACAGAAAGCTGGAGGGCTATCTGAGTATGCTGTGAGCAGTGAAAAACTGACCGTTTCTAGACCAACAGAGGTATCAGCAGCCGAAGGTGCAGGGTTACCTGTAGCTGGCCTTACAGCACTCCAAGCTCTCACCTATCATGGTGGTCTTACCCTCGACAAAACCAGCCCCTCCACCAACATCCTCATCACCGCTGCTTCAGGCGGCGTAGGCCAATATGCCGTCCAACTCGCAAAGCTAAGTAACGCCCATGTCACTGCCACTTGTGGGGCCCGAAACATAGACCTAGTGAAAAGCCTTGGTGCTGACGAGGTTCTTGACTACAAAACTCCACAAGGTGCAACACTGACAAGTCCCTCGAATAGGAAATACGATGTGGTGATCCATTCCCTGGTCTACTTTTGAGCCAAATCTTGCCCCGAATGGTATGGTCATAGACGTAACTCCGGGCCTGACTGCTTATTGGAGTGCTGTTGTGAAGAAACTCACATGCTCGAAAAAGAAACTGGTCTCAATGCTTATGTATCCGAAAGTGAAAAACCTGGATTACATGGTTGGGTTGGTGAAAGATGGGAAGATTAAAACTATTATTGACTCCAAATATCCTTTAAGCAAGGCTGAAGAGGCTTGGGCAAAGAGCATTGATGGCCATGCTACTGGTAAAATTATTGTTGAGTCATAGTTGATCGTTTGAATAGTTTGATGATTGTATATGCCTATATGGTTAATTGGTTTATATAAACTATGTGACTGTGTCCATAATAATATTTGCTCATATAAGCTTCCCATGTTCATAGTGAAACTTGAGTCTTACTCTTTATGACCACTTTTACTGAAAATTTAGATTAGTTATTTTGTGATCACTTATCAGAAGGTTGTAGACTGGTTGGTGTGAGTCTACTACGCTGTCAAAACGAGTCTAGATGGGTGTTTTTTTCTATAAATATGGGTCATGACTACCAAACAGGTCTAGTAGCTAGCTAGTCAAACAAGTTTGGGTCCAGATTGGTGATTTTATATATAGGGTCAAACACCGGTTATGTTGGGTTGGGTCAGTATACAAACATTTTATGCATTACTTAGTTTTGTAAAAAGTTGATCTGTAAAATATGATTGTTAAATTCACTATCACAAGAGTATTAACCTTTTTTATGCATTACTTAGCATTACTCATTTGACATGTTTCATTTTAGTTTTAAGCTTTAACCATTTGATTTCGATAAAGATAAAACATAATTAAAGTCAAACTCTTTTGGATGTAAGATAGTCGTGTTGTACTTGCTAGGTAACATGTCAAAATGGATTAGCGTCACATAACGCAAATTTTGTAGGTGTCAAAATGGATCACGTGAAAACCTTTTCAATTCACCTGCCTTTATCTACAAATTTTTAATCCATGATGATAAAACTACAAATTAATTAATTAATAGTAATAGTAATAAATCTCAACTTTATTTTTTTCTTGTTGACTGAAATGTTCAGGGGTAAGTCTTTGACTTCACTTTAAGGACGGTGTGGTGACACTGTTTTTACAGTGTTCTTACGGGAATGTTGTTGTTGAAAAAGTGAGAGTGTTGAATGTGGAGGATGTTGAGTTTACAGTGTTCTCAAAATTTATTTTGATTTTATTCAATTACTTTGTGTGTGTGAGGAATAAGAAAAAAGAAGAAAAAGGAACTCGAGCTAGGATTTTGATGAAAACGTTTCCACAACGTGTGCTCTTATTTACTAATCAGAGTTATAACACAACTCTAAAGCTTAATTTAATTTACTAATAGCTTCTAGATATGTCAAACTGTCAATTCGACACTATAAAACATATATGACACAAGAGGCTAAGGAGATTGTAATATGTTATTTGTTTCACTTTTGAACAAGAAGAAAACTTCTGTTATTATGAATCAACCACAAAAGTAAGTGCAACAATCTACATAGCTCATAAAAGGGTACTCTTTTGTTTGGATTTTGGACTTCAACAGAGTATTTTGACGAAGCAAGAAAGTAGGACTTGGTCAAAGTCAAGGTGTGTTTTTATATGAATCTAACCTTTGTTGATTGTCTGATGCTTCACACTTTATTAACATTAACATGTTTGTTGTAGTATTCGGGTCTTAACTTCTAATGGATTTGTTTTTTAGTGAAAAAACCTAGGATGCAAAAGAAAAGAGCAAAAATAAACAGAAATGAATGTAATATAAGAAAGTGTGTATGTATTTTCGAGTTGGAAGGAAAATAAAAGAAACAAGATAGTTAGTTAAAAGAAATGTCATTGTGTAAATTTAGATGAATCTTGTTAATACTGTAACACCCCCAAATTTGTTTAGCGGAAGCATTTAGTTTAAGTACTGGGGTGTCACATTAATAAAGCATGCATACGTATCAGAGCTTATGATTACAACAGAACAATATATAATAAGATGCCAAAAGAGTTAATTACAAAGTTTACGATTCATCGAATCGTATAAGTTAAAAGTAGTAAGTTTACAAAAGTAGATTTCTGAAATATGACTAAAACATTTCAGTTATACTTAAAGAAATCCATATGTTTCCAAAAGTTGGCATCCTAAGCTTCAAGGGTCGCCTAATTCTCCATGTGTGTTGGCGATCTTACATGCGCAGCTAATTCCCTGAAAAACATAGTAAAAGTCAACTAAGTTGAGTGAATCCACAGGTTTTATGTTGCATGTTGTTGTTTCAAGTTTGGTAGTCACGTTGTTGGACCAAATACGTTCATAAATAGTAATTGCCATAATAGTCGAGTAATGTTTAGTGGAACGTCATCCAAAGTATAAGTTTAGTGGGTTGTTCACCCAAAAGTTTCAGTTTATGTGGGATGTTGCCCAAAAATAGTTGTGTTGGGACGTTACCCAAAATACGGTTCATGTGGGATGTTGCCCAAAAATAGTTGTGTTGGGACGTCACCCAAAATCATATGTTTGAAAACGTGTTGCTGGTCGTTCTCCAGTAGTTTTAAAGTTTGAGTCGGTCGTTCTCCGACTAGTTACCAAATGTACCGGTCGTTCTCCGGTAAGATACCAAGTTAGCACCGGTCGTTCTCCGGTGAGATACATTGTTAGTACCGGTCGTTCTCCGGTAAGATACACTGTTAGTACCGGTCGTTCTCCGGTAAGATACCATGTTAGTGTCGGTCGTTCTCCGACAAGTTACCCATATGTACCGGTCGTTCTCCGGTAAGATACCAAATAAGTTTAATAGTTTTCAGTCGTTTGCAAAACAGTTTACCGAATAAGTTATCCCATTTGTTCAGTGTATCAGTATGAAAATGTTATTTCATAAACAAAGTTCGCACAATAGTTCAAGTACTCTAATTGTTCGAGTAAACAGTATGATAAATAATCATATAGTAAAAGCAGTTATGGCAATCAGTAAATCAGTAAAGCAGTTGTCTATGTTTTCCACCCCAAAAGTAGTTACAAACAGTAAAAGTAGGGGTGTGAACTCACCTGTTGAGTTAAGTAGTTGTGCGAGTGCTAGCAAACCTAAGCCCAAGTACAGTCCGAGATCTCCTAACGTCCTAAACGTATGAGATTTATAAGTATGTGGATGTCTAAGTTAATCATCCATGCTAGTGTTTGAACAACTAAATTATGTCCAAATTGTTTGTTAAACGTTTACGTTTGTATTTCGTTGTTTGTGAAAATGTATACGACTCGTTGGTGATAGTTTGAAATCATAATTTCAATAAAATAGCGTGTTTGTATTGTTTATACAGTTTGTACATTGTATCGTATGTAAATATTCGTTATCGGTTAAGTTCGACACTTAGTGTAAAAATAGTTTGTGAAGTTTCTGTTTTCTGCGACACAGTATGCGACACTAATGTTGTTATGCGACACAATGGTTGTGTCGCATAAGGGTGCGACACAAGGGCTATGCGACACAAGGGTTGTGTCGCATAGGCGATCGATGCTAATTCAATAGCGACACTAGCGTTGTGTCGTATGAAATTTACGACACAAGGATGCGACACATGATACTACATAAGATGCGACATAATATGGTTTATACGACACAACATGATTTATACGACACAACATGCGACACAATGGTTGTGTCGCATGGATGGTTTATGCGACACAATATGCGACACAGTCGTTGTGTCGCAAAGATGAACACCCAGACAGTAGCAGCGACTGCCGTGATTTTTCCGGCCAAAACCCGATTTTAACATGTTTTCCGGCCATAAAACCTTGATTTCTTCCATTATATAGTTAAAACAAAGTTGTAGGTTCAATATTACACCCATATAACCCATAAAAACGAGTAAATCTAAGTTTTTAGAAATTTCTTACAATTGCGAATCGGGACCAAATGAGGAAGAAGATGATGATACGGCTTTTGTTAATGTTGTTCCTTAGCTCGAGAGGATTCCGAAAATGTAAATTTCATGGGTTGATTTGCGAATCCGAATTTTTGATGGAATTTGGTGGAGAGTGTTTGTAGGTGTTTTTGGTGAGGTGAAATGAAAATGAAAGGAAGAATGGAGATGGAAGGTGGTTTTGTTCCACTTTTCATCTCCTGTGTTTTTGTCCCGTGTTTGTTTACCCGATCGTTAAATGTTACATTATTTTAACTAACATATTTTTAATTACAATGTTTCATTATATTTTTAATTTGGATCTTTTTATGAAATTTAATAAATTAAGTTTTAAGAATTTTTAGTGTTGTTTTATTTTTAAATTATTCGTTTTTAACGTTTTGCGTTATAAAATGATATGTAAATATTATCGATATAATATTTAATTGTAAACGACGTTATTTAATAACTTGTTTTATTAAATAATTTTGTTCACCAACAGCCGTATATTTTTGTTGTGTTTGCTCAATTCGTTTCGTATGTAATTACAACTAATTACGAATACGTAATACTACGCGTATTATCTAGTTGGGCTATGCTAGACTTACCTCAAAAATGTGTTGTGAATTCACTCAAGTAGGGAATTAGCCTAATAATGCAAGTGATTAAAGTAATTAATCGCGTTTAAATTTGCGAGGTGTTACATTCTCCCCATGTTAGAGAAATCTCGTCCCGAGATTTAAAATCAAGTCGGATCGCCCGCGGCGTATGTTCTCCGATGAGTCATGTTGTTAACAATAGTAATAGTTTGCGTGGCGTTCAATTGTTGCCATAGAAGTTCGATCAGTTTAAGTATGCTCGCGGCATAGTTCAATATGTTGTGTGTTTCGTTTCGTGGTCAGAGTTTACCAAGTGTTGTGTTCAAATCGACATTCGAATAAAACGTATGTTAAATCGTAGCAATAGTCGCTAAAACGTATCGTGCTAGTTGAGATCTGCAACCGTTTCTGGTGCACGGAGGATGTATGCGCGGCTTGGAGTGTAGCCTTTGTTAACGGTGCGGTTGTCGTTTTGATTGTTGCGGTTGTTGTTCGGTTGTTGGCATTGGTTTCGGTGATGTCCAGGATCACCACACCTAAAGCAGCCGGTGTTTTGTACCTCGGGGGCAGCTTGGGGAGGTAGGTTTGTCCTACAGTTCTGTGCTAAGTGACCGGGACGTCTGCAGTTTTGACAAAATGTACAATCACCATCGTGGTGTCTACCGCACTTGTCACATCTCGGTTTGTTGCCAAGGTAGGTTTTGGGTCCAGGGTTGGTGATTGCAGCGTAGGCTCGGGTGTTTCCCGGGTTTCTGTTTTGTTGACCCTGACGGTCGTTACCCTCGTTGTTCCATTTGCGTTTGTGGGTTCCAGAGTCGCCCGCATCAGTACGGGTAGGTTCTGTTTTCCCTGTGATAGCCTTCAGGGTTCCAATCTCGACCGCGTTGTCGGTTAAGCTTTGAGCCAGATCAACTGCGCTCCTAAAAGTGGCGGGTTTGGAGGACATAACCATGCCTCGGATTTGTGGTGCTAAACCCCTGTTGTAACGCTCAATGCGTTTGCTCTCGGGGGTTACCATGTGGGGCACCAGACGTGCAAGCTCCTGGAATCTAGTTGTGTAACCGGAAATATCAGCGCCGATCATTTGGATGTTCCAGAATTCAGTTTCAAGTTTCTGCATCTCGTTGGGAGGGCAAAATTCCTCCATCAGCATTTGTTTCAAAGTTCCCCAGGTCATGGAGTAAGCAGCTGGGCGTCCCATAATCTGGACTTGAGCGTTCCACCAGGTTAGCGTTTTGTCGGCTAGAGTGCAGGTGGCGTATTTCACAATTTTGTCGGTGGCGCAGTCGCTGATGTCGATCACCGATTCCATTTTCTCAATCCAGTGGACCAGGCCAATGGCCCCTTCGGTCCCGGTGAAGGTGCTAGGTTTACAGGACTGAAAGGTTTTGTATGAACACCCCTGCTGGGCGTTGTTTGGAGTTTCGCTGTTAACTGGAGTGGCTCCACTATTGTTGGTTAGGTTTTCACGATTTCGGCTGGCCTCGTACTGAGCAATAGCCTCAGCCACGCGGCGTTCAATGATTTGTTCAGTTGTTTCCGGAGGCGGTGGTGGAGGAGGAACATTTCGTCGAGTGTTTCGAGTATTTCTTTTAGGCTGCATAATGACGTTCTGCGATGAAAAGATGCAGAAGTCAATGCCAATGTAAAGTATGTGAGGAATAAAGTTTCACATATTTCCAGTTTTCGAGTATCAAGAAAAATTGTCGAATCCCCATCACGTATCTTACGACTATGAAACACCCATATGTACTCAGTATAATATAATCACGTTGGTCAGGCGTCATTATATGATGCCAAATACATACTTCTTTTCATCAACCGTTTAATCAAGATCAGGTTCATATGAGATCTGAGTACAATGAACGAGTCGAATGTGGTGAACAGTTCACGCGTATCGAGGTATCGTAACGATAGTGTCACACCCCGCCAAACGGTAATTACAATTACGTAGAGTGGGTTGCGGAAGCTTAGTGACGTGGCGGGGGTGCGAGCAGTAAAAACAACCAACAATTACATACATACACAGAGCATATGGTTATCGCAGAACGAAATAGATTAAGATGCCATTAGTTAAAGTTTTACAAAAGGTTACCACTTGGAAAGTAGTAACAGTAATAGTAGTAGTTGAAATCAGTATTTCATAAAATACATAATATCAAAAGTAGATTTCATAGGTATGACTGCAATAGTTGCAGTTATACAGAGGAAATCCAGGTGTCCCAAAAGTAGTGGCATCCTAACAAGTCCAGGGTAATCCGTCCTGATATGCATGCAGATCTTACTTACGCTGCTAATTCCCTGAAAAACATAGAGTAAAACGTCAACAAAATTGTTGAGTGAATTCACAAGTTTGTTCGTTATGTAGGAAACACAAGTTAAACATTTAAGAATAACATTTCCAATAAGTGTTGTTTATCAAGTAGGAAACACAAGTTATTAACAAATAACATTTCCCAAATCAGTTGTAGTTGTAATAGGAAACACAGGTTATTTCAATCAAGAGATAACATTTCCTAATTCAGTCATTAGTAGGAAACACAGGTTAACCTAGATAAAGATTAACATTTCCAAATCAGTGTACATAGGAAATCACTTCCTAAACCATAGTTTTGTGGGAATATTTAGACGGTGATCCCTTGAAAGGTGAGCTAAACCTGTCAAGTAAGGTAACCCGATCTAACCCTATAACCAAACCACAACCCTAATCTGTTGTTGTTTGCCATGCTGGACAATTAAGTATACGCTCCCAAATCCGTAGGAGGGTCGTCACGGCGATAGTACTATCCGTATACTCAGTGGCTAGAGTCACCTAGCTAATGGTTATAGTCTGTAGCCATAAGGTCTTTTATGCACTACATCGTTCAGCCTAGATCTGTACCAAGATTCGTTGTCTAAATTCCCAAAATAGTATGAAAACATTTCATAAATCATAGTTCAAGTAGTTGTGTGAAATACCCTTTCACAAACAGTCACATATGAAATACCCTTTCATAAACAATTAAGTAAATACATACAGTATTTAAAGCAGTTGTCGCATGCAGTTATACATACGATTTCTATGTTTTCCACCCCGAGTTTTAAAAGCATTAAAACAGTGAAAAGGGGTTTGTGAACTCACTGTAGGTGCTCGGATGTGAATGCTAGCGAGATATGATAGCGTAGCCCAAACGTAATCAACCTATACACAATATTGTATTAACCATAAGTACATAGTTTACTTACGCTAATAATTCGTTTGTTTGAAGAAATTATCAATTTCTTAAGTTTGCGTAAGTCGTTGATGTTTGTTGTTGGAAATAAATAATGTTTTTCCCAAGTTATGTTTGTTTACATACGTCGTTTGTTAATTGTCGCGAATAAAACTTGCTTGTCGTTTACGTTTGTCGTATAGTTTGTACTAGATAATTCAAATCGTTCCCATAATATGTCGTTATATATATATTGTCCGTTAATATATATATATATATATATATATATATATATATATATATATATATATATATATATATATATATATATATTTGTTATCGTATTAAGTTTTGTTGCGTTTTAATTGTCCGAAGTATTATGTCTCAATAATATGTCCGTCTAGTTCTAAGTCCCATGTCGTAGCATTCTGTACCATTAATTGTTTGTACATTATATTTCAATGCAAAAGTCAGTGACTGGACCAAAAAGGGTGAATACGCCGTATTCTGGTGAATACGCCGGATTCGGGCCAAATCAGGGGAATACGTCGTATTCTGATGAATACGCCGTATTCATTCGAAAATAGGGGAATACGCCGTATTCTGGCGAATACGCCGTATTCATTCGAGTTTAAAAGGATTCACCGGATCCACCGATGATCCGTCGGATCGAGTGTGTCTTTTACTCGTTCATCGTTTTAGCCGAAGGTTTGCGTGCGGGTCGAAGGTGGGAATACGCCGTATTTAACTGAATACGCCGTATTCGAAGTTTCAAAAGTTGGGAATCCGCCGTATTCCTGTGAATACGCCGGATTCATCTGGGTTGTTCAAAGTGTTCGAGTTTTAAATGGGGAATACGCCGTATTCGACTTGTTTGAAAATGGGAATACGCCGTATTCAGAGGAATACGCCGTATTCAAGAGTTTTCAAGTTCTGGTTCGGCTCTGTTACTTCAAATACGTACGGGTTTTGATTTTTGCTTCGTTTTTAAGATGATCAAACATCATAATAGGTTATACAATCACTTTGTAACATGTTTTAACCTCATAATATACCATTCTAACGAGTTTTCACCAATCGATTTTCGTTTTATGGTTTTGGTTTTTAAAACCCATTTCAAGAATCAATCATCAATCTTCAAGTTTGTGTTGTTATGTAGTTAGATTATGATGTATATACAAGTAATATATCGAAATTTAAACAAAGAATTCAAGGATTTGAAGTTTTCTTACAAATTGAAAATGATGAAAATGATGAACGTTTGATGATGATGATGGTGAAACTACTGGATTTGTTCCACTTCCACTTCCTGATGTTGCTTACCTCTGATCTTGTTACTTTGTTTTGAGAGAAAGAAAATGGAAATAATTGTGTGTGTGTGTTTTTGCCGAATGATCACAGAGAGGGAGGGAGTATGGTTTAAACTAAATTCTGTCTCTGCATTATTGATGTTAGGTGCCATTTTTGGCACCTCAATTTCGAGTACGGGTATAATTATAGCAATATAAAATTTAACATTTTATATTTTTATTTTGTAGATGCTCTCCTGGTTCGTAATATGTTTTCAGAATAATGAGGTTATCATTATTTTTGATAGTTGTACATTTTTGTACATTTTACTGAGCGCAGTTAATTGAGCGCCAATTTTCAGTAAATTTAGGATTTCATATTTTGAAGAAATGTTCTAACTTCTTCCAAACGAACGAGAAAATTTGTATTTTTATGATTCGACGTCGTACGCGCGTTTTAGAATTGTTTCTGTTCGTGTTATAATACGTTTTATGTTAAACGTATATTTAAACCCTTTTGTCTATTCGTTATAGATATATAAGTACTCGTAATTAATAATTTCATTATTAATTATTTTTGTGTCACGAAACTTTTGTTATTTATTTGTCGGCTTCGTTCCGATACGTTCGTACGTAATTTATAAATAACTACGTATAATATAATACTTTTTGTATTATTGCTTTGGGCTCGCTAGACTCATATCACATCATAGGTTTAGTTTAACACAAATGCAGGGAATTAGCGTAAGAAATGCATGTAATTAAGTATAATTATATACCTAATTTGGAGGAGTGTCACATTCTCCCCCCGTTAGTGAAATCTCGTCCCGAAATTTAAGTCGAGCCGTGATTCTCGGTCACGCTCTCAAATAGGTTAGGGTATTTCCTTCGTATTTCATCCTCTCGTTCCCAGGTAAACTCTGGGCCATGTTTCGAGTTCCAACGAACTTTAACCAGTTTGATTCGTTTGTGTCGAAGTTTCTGCGTTTTAGAATCCATTACTTCAACAGGTTCCTCCACAAAGTTAAGTTTTGAGTCAATGAAGACTTCGTCAGGAGGAATGATAAGTGTTTCATCAGAAAGACATTTTTTGAGGTTGCTAACGTGGAAAGTATCGTGTATGCTACTAAGCTCTTGTGGTAGTTTGAGCTTATAAGCGACAGGACCAATCTTAGCAAGGATTTCAAATGGTCCGATGTATCGTGGGTTCAGCTTTCCTCGTTTGCCAAATCGTGCTACTCCTTTCCAGGGAGATACTTTGAGTAGGACCTTGTCTCCTACTTGAAACTCAAGAGGTTTACGGCGGTTATCAGCGTAGCTCTTTTGTCGATCTCGTGCCGCTTTCAGTCGGCTCAATACTTGAGTTATTTTGTCAGTGGTTTCCTGGACAAGTTCGGGTCCAGATAGTTATCTGTCGTCCAACTCTGCCCAACAGAGTGGTGATCGGCACTTGCGTCCATATAACGCCTCAAATGGTGCCATCTGTATACTCGTGTGATAACTATTGTTGTAAGAGAATTCAGCTAGAGGTAGGTGGGTATCCCAGTTACCTCCAAAGTCTATCACACATGCTCGCAACAAGTCTTCGAGCGTCTGTATCGTTCGCTCACTTTGGCCGTCAGTCTGCGGGTGGTAGGCAGTACTCATATCAAGTCGAGTACCCAATGCCTGTTGTAATGTTTGCCAAAAGCGAGAAGTGAATCGTGCATCTCTATCAGAGATGATGGATAGGGGCACACCATGCCGAGAAACAATCTCTTTAATATAGATTTTAGCTAGTTTCTCCATTCCATCCGTTTCCTTAATAGCGAGAAAGTGGGCTGATTTCGTCAATCGATCGACAATCACCCATATGGCATTTGCTCCCGATGCCGTTCTAGGTAACTTCGTAATGAAGTCCATTGTTATCTGCTCCCATTTCCATTTGGGCAACTCAGGTTGTTGCAAAAGTCCAGACGGTTTTTGGTATTCCACCTTTACCTTCGAGCAAGTTAAGCATTTGCTCACGTAGGTGGCGATGTCACGTTTCATTCCAGGCCACCAGTAGAAGCCCTTCAAATCATGGTACATCTTGTCTGCACCAGGATGTATTGAGTAATTGGACTTATGTGCCTCGTCCAAAATCAGCTTGCGTAACTCATCTACGCATGGTACCCAAATTCGGTTCATGAAGTACAACACCCCGTTGTCCTTTTTCTCGAGTTGTTTTTCCATTCCCTTCAAGGATTCATCCTTAAGACGTTCGGGAGTGAAAGCAAGTTCTTGAGCTTCACGAATTTGAGTAATGAGATTCGAATGGATTGTCAATCCCAAAGCTCGAACTCTTCGAGGTTTGATTCGTTCCTTACGACTCAGGGCATCTGCTACTACGTTAGCTTTACCCGGGTGATACTTTATTTCACAGTCGTAATCGTTAAGTAATTCGACCCAACGTCGTTGTCTCATGTTAAGTTCTTTTTGGTCGAATATATGTTGTAGGCTCTTATGATCAGTGAAGATCGTACACTTTGTACCGTATAGGTAGTGTCTCCAGATCTTCAGTGCAAAAACAACGGCTCCCAATTCAAAATCATGAGTCGTATAGTTTTTCTCATGCACTTTTAGTTGTCGTGATGCATAAGCAATGACCTTTTCGTTTTGCATCAGTACGCAACCCAATCCCTGATGCGATGCATCACAGTAAATAACAAAGCTATCTACTCCTTCGGGTAGTGATAATATGGGTGCGCTGCTCAGTTTCTGTTTCAATAGTTGGAATGCATTCTCTTGCTTCTCATTCCACTCAAATTTCTTGTCTTTTTGAGTTAATGTGGTAAGTGGTTGGGCTATCTTTGAAAAGTTTGCGATGAATCGCCTGTAATAGCCAGCTAGACCAAGAAATTGTCGTACTTCAGTTGGGGTTTTCGGTGCTTCCCAGTTGTTGATTGCCTCAATTTTGGATGGGTCCACGTGAATCCCCTTGTCATTTATCACATGACCAAGGAATTGAACCTCTCGTATCCAAAATTCGCATTTAGAGAACTTTGCATAAAGCTTCTCTTTTTGTAGTAGTTCGAGGACAAGCTTCAGATGTTGCTCGTGATCTTCTTTCGTTTGTGAGTATACCAAGATGTCGTCAATAAACACAATGACGAATTTATCCAAATAGGGTTTGCACACTCTGTTTATCAAATCCATGAATACTGCTGGTGCGTTGGTCAGCCCAAAAGGCATGACTAGAAACTCGTAGTGACCGTAACGAGTCCTAAAAGCAGTTTTCGGTACATCCTCTTCTCGTACCTTAAGTTGGTGGTAACCAGATCGTAGGTCAATTTTTGAATAATAACTTGACCCTTGCAGTTGATCAAACAGATCATCAATGCGTGGTAACGGGTATCTGTTCTTGATAGTTACCTTGTTCAGTTCTCGATAATCTATGCACATCCGCATAGATCCATCCTTTTTCTTGACAAATAGAACCGGAGCTCCCCAAGGGGAAAAGCTCGGTCGAATGAATCCCAAGTCTAGAAGTTCTTGTAGTTGCGTAGACAGCTCTTGCATTTCAGAGGGAGCTAGACGATAAGGTGCTCGTGCGATAGGTGCGGCTCCTGGCACCAGGTCAATGTGAAACTCAATTTGTCGTGGGGGTGGCAATCCCGGCAACTCATCAGGAAATACTCCTGGATAGTCGCGTACAATGGGCACATCGTCTATACGTCGCTCCTCAGTTTTCTTTTCTACAATGTGTGCCAAAAATGCTTGGTACCCCTTTCGGAGATACTTACTGGCCTTCAAGCACGAAATCATTTTTGTGGTACTTTTTCGTTTCTCACCTTGAACCACAAGTGTTTCTCCTGTTGACAGTGGTAATCGTACCAGTTTATCATGACATATGATCTCAGCGCGGTTCTTAGATAACCAATCCATACCGACTACAACGTCAAAACTTCCCAACTTAACCGGTAGTAAGTCTATTTCGAAGAGATGACCTTCTAACTCCAAGGTACATCCCGGTACTATTTCTCCTGATTCGATTAACTCACCATCGGCTAATTCTATGGTATACTTGTTGTCTAACTTACGGGATTCAAGTTCTAATAGTGGTCTAAATTCAGTAGACACAAAACTTAAATCAGCACCCGAATCAATTAACACAGAGGCATAATGATTGTTTACAAGAAACGTACCAGTGACGGTGTTAGGGTCCTGGCGTGCCTC
The DNA here is from genome assembly GCA_949592205.1 of Helichrysum umbraculigerum. Taxonomy (NCBI): domain Eukaryota; kingdom Viridiplantae; phylum Streptophyta; class Magnoliopsida; order Asterales; family Asteraceae; genus Helichrysum; species Helichrysum umbraculigerum. The sequence continues at coordinate 339,224,580 of CATIUR010000001.1, forward strand.
TTGTGCCCCGATCACGAATGCCCTTCCTTGAGCCGGTTGGTTGTTGATGTTGTTGGCTCGGTTATTGTTGTTACCGCGGTTGTTGTTGTTGAGCTTAGGGCATCGGTTACGGTAGTGTCCTTGCTCACCACATTCAAAACATCCATGGTTTTGACGCTCAGTGTTTGCTCGTGGGGGAGGGTTAGTTTTGCATTCTCGGGTTCTATGTCCCCATGCCTTACAGTTTCCACAATACCCACACCCGCCTTCGTGGTGTCGGTTGCACTTATCACATTTGGGTTTGTTACCCAGGTATGGTTTCGAGTCGGTAGTAGTGGCAACATATGCTTTCGCATTTCCAGAATGTTTCTTGTTTTGCTGACCTTGGCGATCAGCACCACTACCGTTCCACTTTCGCTTTGCACCACCAGAACTACTAACATCAGTACTGTTCGGTTCACTTTTTCCCGACACAGCTTTCTTAGTCAGATTTCCCATCCTGACTGCCTCATCAGTCAAACTTTGTGCTAGTGTAACAGCACTCCTGAAAGTGTCCGGTTTAGATGATGTCACCAGACTGCGGATTTGTGGTACCAGACCGAATATGTAGCGTTCGATACGCTTATACTCGGGAGTCACCATATGTGGCACTAGACGTGCAAGTTCCTGAAACTTAGTGGTGTACCCAGTAATATCAGCACCAATCATGGTGATGTTCCACAACTCTGTTTCTATTTTCTGCATCTCACTGCGAGGGCAGAATTCCTCCAATATCAGATTCTTAAATGTTCCCCATGACATTGAATAAGCAGCTGGTCGACCAAGTGATTGGATCTGACTGTTCCACCAAGTGAGCGCTTTGTCAGCCAAAGTGCAAGCAGCATACTTCACCATACAGTCAGGTGAACAGTCACTAATATCCAATACCGACTCAGTTTTCTCTATCCAGTGAATCATACCAATTGCACCCTCGGTGCCACGAAAAGAAATCGGCTTACAAGCCTGAAATGTTTTGTATGAACACCCTCGGCCAGCATTCACGGGTGTCTCAGTATTAACAGGGGTAGATCCACTGTTGTTAACTACGGGTTCGCGATTACGGCTTGCCTCATATTCAGCAATACCTTCAGCTATTCTTCGTGCGATCATTTGTTCGGTGGTTTCAGTGGGTGGTGGTGGAGGCGTAGTCGTCTTTTGACTGTTTCTAGTAGCTCGTCGTTTGGGAGGCATGATTCAGCTCTGCGATGAATAAAATGCAGAGTGTTAATGTTGAGATGTTGAATGTGAATAGATCAAAGATTCACATTTGATAGAAATGAATAACATGAAAAGATGAATGAATAGAATTTTACAACACGTGCCATACAACTTTGAAACACCCACATGTATCTAGCATAATATAATCACGTTGGCCAGGCGTCATTATATAATGTCCAATACATATTTCTTTTCATTGTCGTTTAACACTGTAAATTTTAGAGGTTCTCAAGAATAATCAATCATCAAGCTGTAAAATGTTTCAGGGTTTACAAGAGTTGGTCACAAAGTGTCGATAAAGTACAGGTTTAATCACAAGTCGACAGTTGTAAGATGAAATAACATGGTTGATAATAAGCATAATGAACACGAGATGTAAACCAAGCATACATTATATATTAGAGATCAAAACGCTGTTACATGAGTTTAGTACAAAATGAGATGGGATTTCTAATATACCCATCTATGGTTAGCGTTATACAAAAGATGATGGGTTTCCTATACATATACCCATTTTACTAACAAAGTTTCATCCAACATACAGCTAGTCCATAACGAATACATACATATATTTCCCCAAAAGTAATAGTCTAATATGGTGTAGGCACAACCGCCATACACAGACCTAACGGAACCAGGGTAAATACATCCTAACCGCAACCATCACTGCTGCAGCCATCACACAAACACTAGCTACAATCTCTGACACCCTAGCACGCCTCTCTAAAGCTGCAACGCGTGCACGGGTGGACGCTAGACTCTGCCAGTCTGTCAGACGGTGAGTCTCCACAAAATCCATCCTCTGATGGAGCATAGCCATATCCATATCAGTACGGGAGGCATCGCTCAGTAACTCCATCACATCTCTGCTCCTGCTAGATGATATCCTAAACATGGTGTGAACCACAGCCACAAGGGTAGGCACAGTGAGCTCCAGAGGCTCACCAGTGAGATATGCAGATGGTGGTGAGTGGGAAGACTCTCCAATCTCAATGGTCGAGGGAATACCCTCTAGTGATCTCCACTCTCTCAATACTCGAGGCATCCAGTCCAGATGAGAAGGTCGGAGCCTCTTCAGTGGCGGCTCGACAACTGGAACCTCAGACTCAGTCACTGGCGCCTTATCGCGCGGCGCGAGTGGTCCCCTGGGAAAATCCCGAACACAGATCCTAGCTGTCATCCTAGGTACAGGCACACGAGAGGTACTCGCAACAGGTGGTGTAGGGGTAGGAGTGACCACAGGTGCGGTCGGAGGTGGTACTAAGTAAGCATCACTAGTGTCATCAGACATAGCTCTCACATGAACTGATGACTCATCCCCTACTGTAATCGCGGGACCCTCAAAAGTAGCCTCGGTCGGCTCTTCATCCGAAGCGTAAACATGGTAATGTGATTGACTAGACATACTGTGACAAAAGAAATTGAGTGTGGCGTGTCAGTCGTATGTTAGTTGTATGCAAAGTATGTATGCATGAATGCACAAATGTTCTAGCCAAGGCTATAGTCTAGGTCTCTAAGGTTCCAAGTCACTTAAAGACTGCTAGTTCGCTATAACCAATGGCTCTGATACCAAGTCTGTCACACCCCGCCAAACGGTAATTACAATTACGTAGAGTGGGTTGCGGAAGCTTAGTGACGTGGCGGGGGTGCGAGCAGTAAAAACAACCAACAATTACATACATACACAGAGCATATGGTTATCGCAGAACGAAATAGATTAAGATGCCATTAGTTAAAGTTTTACAAAAGGTTACCACTTGGAAAGTAGTAACAGTAATAGTAGTAGTTGAAATCAGTATTTCATAAAATACATAATATCAAAAGTAGATTTCATAGGTATGACTGCAATAGTTGCAGTTATACAGAGGAAATCCAGGTGTCCCAAAAGTAGTGGCATCCTAACAAGTCCAGGGTAATCCGTCCTGATATGCATGCAGATCTTACTTACGCTGCTAATTCCCTGAAAAACATAGAGTAAAACGTCAACAAAATTGTTGAGTGAATTCACAAGTTTGTTCGTTATGTAGGAAACACAAGTTAAACATTTAAGAATAACATTTCCAATAAGTGTTGTTTATCAAGTAGGAAACACAAGTTATTAACAAATAACATTTCCCAAATCAGTTGTAGTTGTAATAGGAAACACAGGTTATTTCAATCAAGAGATAACATTTCCTAATTCAGTCATTAGTAGGAAACACAGGTTAACCTAGATAAAGATTAACATTTCCAAATCAGTGTACATAGGAAATCACTTCCTAAACCATAGTTTTGTGGGAATATTTAGACGGTGATCCCTTGAAAGGTGAGCTAAACCTGTCAAGTAAGGTAACCCGATCTAACCCTATAACCAAACCACAACCCTAATCTGTTGTTGTTTGCCATGCTGGACAATTAAGTATACGCTCCCAAATCCGTAGGAGGGTCGTCACGGCGATAGTACTATCCGTATACTCAGTGGCTAGAGTCACCTAGCTAATGGTTATAGTCTGTAGCCATAAGGTCTTTTATGCACTACATCGTTCAGCCTAGATCTGTACCAAGATTCGTTGTCTAAATTCCCAAAATAGTATGAAAACATTTCATAAATCATAGTTCAAGTAGTTGTGTGAAATACCCTTTCACAAACAGTCACATATGAAATACCCTTTCATAAACAATTAAGTAAATACATACAGTATTTAAAGCAGTTGTCGCATGCAGTTATACATACGATTTCTATGTTTTCCACCCCGAGTTTTAAAAGCATTAAAACAGTGAAAAGGGGTTTGTGAACTCACTGTAGGTGCTCGGATGTGAATGCTAGCGAGATATGATAGCGTAGCCCAAACGTAATCAACCTATACACAATATTGTATTAACCATAAGTACATAGTTTACTTACGCTAATAATTCGTTTGTTTGAAGAAATTATCAATTTCTTAAGTTTGCGTAAGTCGTTGATGTTTGTTGTTGGAAATAAATAATGTTTTTCCCAAGTTATGTTTGTTTACATACGTCGTTTGTTAATTGTCGCGAATAAAACTTGCTTGTCGTTTACGTTTGTCGTATAGTTTGTACTAGATAATTCAAATCGTTCCCATAATATGTCGTTATATATATATTGTCCGTTAATATATATATATATATATATATATATATATATATATATATATATATATATATATATATATATATATATTTGTTATCGTATTAAGTTTTGTTGCGTTTTAATTGTCCGAAGTATTATGTCTCAATAATATGTCCGTCTAGTTCTAAGTCCCATGTCGTAGCATTCTGTACCATTAATTGTTTGTACATTATATTTCAATGCAAAAGTCAGTGACTGGACCAAAAAGGGTGAATACGCCGTATTCTGGTGAATACGCCGGATTCGGGCCAAATCAGGGGAATACGTCGTATTCTGATGAATACGCCGTATTCATTCGAAAATAGGGGAATACGCCGTATTCTGGCGAATACGCCGTATTCATTCGAGTTTAAAAGGATTCACCGGATCCACCGATGATCCGTCGGATCGAGTGTGTCTTTTACTCGTTCATCGTTTTAGCCGAAGGTTTGCGTGCGGGTCGAAGGTGGGAATACGCCGTATTTAACTGAATACGCCGTATTCGAAGTTTCAAAAGTTGGGAATCCGCCGTATTCCTGTGAATACGCCGGATTCATCTGGGTTGTTCAAAGTGTTCGAGTTTTAAATGGGGAATACGCCGTATTCGTAGGAATACGCCGTATTCGACTTGTTTGAAAATGGGAATACGCCGTATTCAGAGGAATACGCCGTATTCAAGAGTTTTCAAGTTCTGGTTCGGCTCTGTTACTTCAAATACGTACGGGTTTTGATTTTTGCTTCGTTTTTAAGATGATCAAACATCATAATAGGTTATACAATCACTTTGTAACATGTTTTAACCTCATAATATACCATTCTAACGAGTTTTCACCAATCGATTTTCGTTTTATGGTTTTGGTTTTTAAAACCCATTTCAAGAATCAATCATCAATCTTCAAGTTTGTGTTGTTATGTAGTTAGATTATGATGTATATACAAGTAATATATCGAAATTTAAACAAAGAATTCAAGGATTTGAAGTTTTCTTACAAATTGAAAATGATGAAAATGATGAACGTTTGATGATGATGATGGTGAAACTACTGGATTTGTTCCACTTCCACTTCCTGATGTTGCTTACCTCTGATCTTGTTACTTTGTTTTGAGAGAAAGAAAATGGAAATAATTGTGTGTGTGTGTTTTTGCCGAATGATCACAGAGAGGGAGGGAGTATGGTTTAAACTAAATTCTGTCTCTGCATTATTGATGTTAGGTGCCATTTTTGGCACCTCAATTTCGAGTACGGGTATAATTATAGCAATATAAAATTTAACATTTTATATTTTTATTTTGTAGATGCTCTCCTGGTTCGTAATATGTTTTCAGAATAATGAGGTTATCATTATTTTTGATAGTTGTACATTTTTGTACATTTTACTGAGCGCAGTTAATTGAGCGTCAATTTTCAGTAAATTTAGGATTTCATATTTTGAAGAAATGTTCTAACTTCTTCCAAACGAACGAGAAAATTTGTATTTTTATGATTCGACGTCGTACGCGCGTTTTAGAATTGTTTCTGTTCGTGTTATAATACGTTTTATGTTAAACGTATATTTAAACCCTTTTGTCTATTCGTTATAGATATATAAGTACTCGTAATTAATAATTTCATTATTAATTATTTTTGTGTCACGAAACTTTTGTTATTTATTTGTCGGCTTCGTTCCGATACGTTCGTACGTAATTTATAAATAACTACGTATAATATAATACTTTTTGTATTATTGCTTTGGGCTCGCTAGACTCATATCACATCATAGGTTTAGTTTAACACAAATGCAGGGAATTAGCGTAAGAAATGCATGTAATTAAGTATAATTATATACCTAATTTGGAGGAGTGTCACATTCTCCCCCCGTTAGTGAAATCTCGTCCCGAAATTTAAGTCGAGCCGTGATTCTCGGTCACGCTCTCAAATAGGTTAGGGTATTTCCTTCGTATTTCATCCTCTCGTTCCCAGGTAAACTCTGGGCCATGTTTCGAGTTCCAACGAACTTTAACCAGTTTGATTCGTTTGTGTCGAAGTTTCTGCGTTTTAGAATCCATTACTTCAACAGGTTCCTCCACAAAGTTAAGTTTTGAGTCAATGAAGACTTCGTCAGGAGGAATGATAAGTGTTTCATCAGAAAGACATTTTTTGAGGTTGCTAACGTGGAAAGTATCGTGTATGCTACTAAGCTCTTGTGGTAGTTTGAGCTTATAAGCGACAGGACCAATCTTAGCAAGGATTTCAAATGGTCCGATGTATCGTGGGTTCAGCTTTCCTCGTTTGCCAAATCGTGCTACTCCTTTCCAGGGAGATACTTTGAGTAGGACCTTGTCTCCTACTTGAAACTCAAGAGGTTTACGGCGGTTATCAGCGTAGCTCTTTTGTCGATCTCGTGCCGCTTTCAGTCGGCTCAATACTTGAGTTATTTTGTCAGTGGTTTCCTGGACAAGTTCGGGTCCAGATAGTTATCTGTCGTCCAACTCTGCCCAACAGAGTGGTGATCGGCACTTGCGTCCATATAACGCCTCAAATGGTGCCATCTGTATACTCGTGTGATAACTATTGTTGTAAGAGAATTCAGCTAGAGGTAGGTGGGTATCCCAGTTACCTCCAAAGTCTATCACACATGCTCGCAACAAGTCTTCGAGCGTCTGTATCGTTCGCTCACTTTGGCCGTCAGTCTGCGGGTGGTAGGCAGTACTCATATCAAGTCGAGTACCCAATGCCTGTTGTAATGTTTGCCAAAAGCGAGAAGTGAATCGTGCATCTCTATCAGAGATGATGGATAGGGGCACACCATGCCGAGAAACAATCTCTTTAATATAGATTTTAGCTAGTTTCTCCATTCCATCCGTTTCCTTAATAGCGAGAAAGTGGGCTGATTTCGTCAATCGATCGACAATCACCCATATGGCATTTGCTCCCGATGCCGTTCTAGGTAACTTCGTAATGAAGTCCATTGTTATCTGCTCCCATTTCCATTTGGGCAACTCAGGTTGTTGCAAAAGTCCAGACGGTTTTTGGTATTCCACCTTTACCTTCGAGCAAGTTAAGCATTTGCTCACGTAGGTGGCGATGTCACGTTTCATTCCAGGCCACCAGTAGAAGCCCTTCAAATCATGGTACATCTTGTCTGCACCAGGATGTATTGAGTAATTGGACTTATGTGCCTCGTCCAAAATCAGCTTGCGTAACTCATCTACGCATGGTACCCAAATTCGGTTCATGAAGTACAACACCCCGTTGTCCTTTTTCTCGAGTTGTTTTTCCATTCCCTTCAAGGATTCATCCTTAAGACGTTCGGGAGTGAAAGCAAGTTCTTGAGCTTCACGAATTTGAGTAATGAGATTCGAATGGATTGTCAATCCCAAAGCTCGAACTCTTCGAGGTTTGATTCGTTCCTTACGACTCAGGGCATCTGCTACTACGTTAGCTTTACCCGGGTGATACTTTATTTCACAGTCGTAATCGTTAAGTAATTCGACCCAACGTCGTTGTCTCATGTTAAGTTCTTTTTGGTCGAATATATGTTGTAGGCTCTTATGATCAGTGAAGATCGTACACTTTGTACCGTATAGGTAGTGTCTCCAGATCTTCAGTGCAAAAACAACGGCTCCCAATTCAAAATCATGAGTCGTATAGTTTTTCTCATGCACTTTTAGTTGTCGTGATGCATAAGCAATGACCTTTTCGTTTTGCATCAGTACGCAACCCAATCCCTGATGCGATGCATCACAGTAAATAACAAAGCTATCTACTCCTTCGGGTAGTGATAATATGGGTGCGCTGCTCAGTTTCTGTTTCAATAGTTGGAATGCATTCTCTTGCTTCTCATTCCACTCAAATTTCTTGTCTTTTTGAGTTAATGTGGTAAGTGGTTGGGCTATCTTTGAAAAGTTTGCGATGAATCGCCTGTAATAGCCAGCTAGACCAAGAAATTGTCGTACTTCAGTTGGGGTTTTCGGTGCTTCCCAGTTGTTGATTGCCTCAATTTTGGATGGGTCCACGTGAATCCCCTTGTCATTTATCACATGACCAAGGAATTGAACCTCTCGTATCCAAAATTCGCATTTAGAGAACTTTGCATAAAGCTTCTCTTTTTGTAGTAGTTCGAGGACAAGCTTCAGATGTTGCTCGTGATCTTCTTTCGTTTGTGAGTATACCAAGATGTCGTCAATAAACACAATGACGAATTTATCCAAATAGGGTTTGCACACTCTGTTTATCAAATCCATGAATACTGCTGGTGCGTTGGTCAGCCCAAAAGGCATGACTAGAAACTCGTAGTGACCGTAACGAGTCCTAAAAGCAGTTTTCGGTACATCCTCTTCTCGTACCTTAAGTTGGTGGTAACCAGATCGTAGGTCAATTTTTGAATAATAACTTGACCCTTGCAGTTGATCAAACAGATCATCAATGCGTGGTAACGGGTATCTGTTCTTGATAGTTACCTTGTTCAGTTCTCGATAATCTATGCACATCCGCATAGATCCATCCTTTTTCTTGACAAATAGAACCGGAGCTCCCCAAGGGGAAAAGCTCGGTCGAATGAATCCCAAGTCTAGAAGTTCTTGTAGTTGCGTAGACAGCTCTTGCATTTCAGAGGGAGCTAGACGATAAGGTGCTCGTGCGATAGGTGCGGCTCCTGGCACCAGGTCAATGTGAAACTCAATTTGTCGTGGGGGTGGCAATCCCGGCAACTCATCAGGAAATACTCCTGGATAGTCGCGTACAATGGGCACATCGTCTATACGTCGCTCCTCAGTTTTCTTTTCTACAATGTGTGCCAAAAATGCTTGGTACCCCTTTCGGAGATACTTACTGGCCTTCAAGCACGAAATCATTTTTGTGGTACTTTTTCGTTTCTCACCTTGAACCACAAGTGTTTCTCCTGTTGACAGTGGTAATCGTACCAGTTTATCATGACATATGATCTCAGCGCGGTTCTTAGATAACCAATCCATACCGACTACAACGTCAAAACTTCCCAACTTAACCGGTAGTAAGTCTATTTCGAAGAGATGACCTTCTAACTCCAAGGTACATCCCGGTACTATTTCTCCTGATTCGATTAACTCACCATCGGCTAATTCTATGGTATACTTGTTGTCTAACTTACGGGATTCAAGTTCTAATAGTGGTCTAAATTCAGTAGACACAAAACTTAAATCAGCACCCGAATCAATTAACACAGAGGCATAATGATTGTTTACAAGAAACGTACCAGTGACGGTGTTAGGGTCCTGGCGTGCCTCTTGTGCCCCGATCACGAATGCCCTTCCTTGAGCCGGTTGGTTGTTGATGTTGTTGGCTCGGTTATTGTTGTTACCGCGGTTGTTGTTGTTGAGCTTAGGGCATCGGTTACGGTAGTGTCCTTGCTCACCACATTCAAAACATCCATGGTTTTGACGCTCAGTGTTTGCTCGTGGGGGAGGGTTAGTTTTGCATTCTCGGGTTCTATGTCCCCATGCCTTACAGTTTCCACAATACCCACACCCGCCTTCGTGGTGTCGGTTGCACTTATCACATTTGGGTTTGTTACCCAGGTATGGTTTCGAGTCGGTAGTAGTGGCAACATATGCTTTCGCATTTCCAGAATGTTTCTTGTTTTGCTGACCTTGGCGATCAGCACCACTACCGTTCCACTTTCGCTTTGCACCACCAGAACTACTAACATCAGTACTGTTCGGTTCACTTTTTCCCGACACAGCTTTCTTAGTCAGATTTCCCATCCTGACTGCCTCATCAGTCAAACTTTGTGCTAGTGTAACAGCACTCCTGAAAGTGTCCGGTTTAGATGATGTCACCAGACTGCGGATTTGTGGTACCAGACCGAATATGTAGCGTTCGATACGCTTATACTCGGGAGTCACCATATGTGGCACTAGACGTGCAAGTTCCTGAAACTTAGTGGTGTACCCAGTAATATCAGCACCAATCATGGTGATGTTCCACAACTCTGTTTCTATTTTCTGCATCTCACTGCGAGGGCAGAATTCCTCCAATATCAGATTCTTAAATGTTCCCCATGACATTGAATAAGCAGCTGGTCGACCAAGTGATTGGATCTGACTGTTCCACCAAGTGAGCGCTTTGTCAGCCAAAGTGCAAGCAGCATACTTCACCATACAGTCAGGTGAACAGTCACTAATATCCAATACCGACTCAGTTTTCTCTATCCAGTGAATCATACCAATTGCACCCTCGGTGCCACGAAAAGAAATCGGCTTACAAGCCTGAAATGTTTTGTATGAACACCCTCGGCCAGCATTCACGGGTGTCTCAGTATTAACAGGGGTAGATCCACTGTTGTTAACTACGGGTTCGCGATTACGGCTTGCCTCATATTCAGCAATACCTTCAGCTATTCTTCGTGCGATCATTTGTTCGGTGGTTTCAGTGGGTGGTGGTGGAGGCGTAGTCGTCTTTTGACTGTTTCTAGTAGCTCGTCGTTTGGGAGGCATGATTCAGCTCTGCGATGAATAAAATGCAGAGTGTTAATGTTGAGATGTTGAATGTGAATAGATCAAAGATTCACATTTGATAGAAATGAATAACATGAAAAGATGAATGAATAGAATTTTACAACACGTGCCATACAACTTTGAAACACCCACATGTATCTAGCATAATATAATCACGTTGGCCAGGCGTCATTATATAATGTCCAATACATATTTCTTTTCATTGTCGTTTAACACTGTAAATTTTAGAGGTTCTCAAGAATAATCAATCATCAAGCTGTAAAATGTTTCAGGGTTTACAAGAGTTGGTCACAAAGTGTCGATAAAGTACAGGTTTAATCACAAGTCGACAGTTGTAAGATGAAATAACATGGTTGATAATAAGCATAATGAACACGAGATGTAAACCAAGCATACATTATATATTAGAGATCAAAACGCTGTTACATGAGTTTAGTACAAAATGAGATGGGATTTCTAATATACCCATCTATGGTTAGCGTTATACAAAAGATGATGGGTTTCCTATACATATACCCATTTTACTAACAAAGTTTCATCCAACATACAGCTAGTCCATAACGAATACATACATATATTTCCCCAAAAGTAATAGTCTAATATGGTGTAGGCACAACCGCCATACACAGACCTAACGGAACCAGGGTAAATACATCCTAACCGCAACCATCACTGCTGCAGCCATCACACAAACACTAGCTACAATCTCTGACACCCTAGCACGCCTCTCTAAAGCTGCAACGCGTGCACGGGTGGACGCTAGACTCTGCCAGTCTGTCAGACGGTGAGTCTCCACAAAATCCATCCTCTGATGGAGCATAGCCATATCCATATCAGTACGGGAGGCATCGCTCAGTAACTCCATCACATCTCTGCTCCTGCTAGATGATATCCTAAACATGGTGTGAACCACAGCCACAAGGGTAGGCACAGTGAGCTCCAGAGGCTCACCAGTGAGATATGCAGATGGTGGTGAGTGGGAAGACTCTCCAATCTCAATGGTCGAGGGAATACCCTCTAGTGATCTCCACTCTCTCAATACTCGAGGCATCCAGTCCAGATGAGAAGGTCGGAGCCTCTTCAGTGGCGGCTCGACAACTGGAACCTCAGACTCAGTCACTGGCGCCTTATCGCGCGGCGCGAGTGGTCCCCTGGGAAAATCCCGAACACAGATCCTAGCTGTCATCCTAGGTACAGGCACACGAGAGGTACTCGCAACAGGTGGTGTAGGGGTAGGAGTGACCACAGGTGCGGTCGGAGGTGGTACTAAGTAAGCATCACTAGTGTCATCAGACATAGCTCTCACATGAACTGATGACTCATCCCCTACTGTAATCGCGGGACCCTCAAAAGTAGCCTCGGTCGGCTCTTCATCCGAAGCGTAAACATGGTAATGTGATTGACTAGACATACTGTGACAAAAGAAATTGAGTGTGGCGTGTCAGTCGTATGTTAGTTGTATGCAAAGTATGTATGCATGAATGCACAAATGTTCTAGCCAAGGCTATAGTCTAGGTCTCTAAGGTTCCAAGTCACTTAAAGACTGCTAGTTCGCTATAACCAATGGCTCTGATACCAAGTCTGTCACACCCCGCCAAACGGTAATTACAATTACGTAGAGTGGGTTGCGGAAGCTTAGTGACGTGGCGGGGGTGCGAGCAGTAAAAACAACCAACAATTACATACATACACAGAGCATATGGTTATCGCAGAACGAAATAGATTAAGATGCCATTAGTTAAAGTTTTACAAAAGGTTACCACTTGGAAAGTAGTAACAGTAATAGTAGTAGTTGAAATCAGTATTTCATAAAATACATAATATCAAAAGTAGATTTCATAGGTATGACTGCAATAGTTGCAGTTATACAGAGGAAATCCAGGTGTCCCAAAAGTAGTGGCATCCTAACAAGTCCAGGGTAATCCGTCCTGATATGCATGCAGATCTTACTTACGCTGCTAATTCCCTGAAAAACATAGAGTAAAACGTCAACAAAATTGTTGAGTGAATTCACAAGTTTGTTCGTTATGTAGGAAACACAAGTTAAACATTTAAGAATAACATTTCCAATAAGTGTTGTTTATCAAGTAGGAAACACAAGTTATTAACAAATAACATTTCCCAAATCAGTTGTAGTTGTAATAGGAAACACAGGTTATTTCAATCAAGAGATAACATTTCCTAATTCAGTCATTAGTAGGAAACACAGGTTAACCTAGATAAAGATTAACATTTCCAAATCAGTGTACATAGGAAATCACTTCCTAAACCATAGTTTTGTGGGAATATTTAGACGGTGATCCCTTGAAAGGTGAGCTAAACCTGTCAAGTAAGGTAACCCGATCTAACCCTATAACCAAACCACAACCCTAATCTGTTGTTGTTTGCCATGCTGGACAATTAAGTATACGCTCCCAAATCCGTAGGAGGGTCGTCACGGCGATAGTACTATCCGTATACTCAGTGGCTAGAGTCACCTAGCTAATGGTTATAGTCTGTAGCCATAAGGTCTTTTATGCACTACATCGTTCAGCCTAGATCTGTACCAAGATTCGTTGTCTAAATTCCCAAAATAGTATGAAAACATTTCATAAATCATAGTTCAAGTAGTTGTGTGAAATACCCTTTCACAAACAGTCACATATGAAATACCCTTTCATAAACAATTAAGTAAATACATACAGTATTTAAAGCAGTTGTCGCATGCAGTTATACATACGATTTCTATGTTTTCCACCCCGAGTTTTAAAAGCATTAAAACAGTGAAAAGGGGTTTGTGAACTCACTGTAGGTGCTCGGATGTGAATGCTAGCGAGATATGATAGCGTAGCCCAAACGTAATCAACCTATACACAATATTGTATTAACCATAAGTACATAGTTTACTTACGCTAATAATTCGTTTGTTTGAAGAAATTATCAATTTCTTAAGTTTGCGTAAGTCGTTGATGTTTGTTGTTGGAAATAAATAATGTTTTTCCCAAGTTATGTTTGTTTACATACGTCGTTTGTTAATTGTCGCGAATAAAACTTGCTTGTCGTTTACGTTTGTCGTATAGTTTGTACTAGATAATTCAAATCGTTCCCATAATATGTCGTTATATATATATTGTCCGTTAATATATATATATATATATATATATATATATATATATATATATATATATATATATATATATATTTGTTATCGTATTAAGTTTTGTTGCGTTTTAATTGTCCGAAGTATTATGTCTCAATAATATGTCCGTCTAGTTCTAAGTCCCATGTCGTAGCATTCTGTACCATTAATTGTTTGTACATTATATTTCAATGCAAAAGTCAGTGACTGGACCAAAAAGGGTGAATACGCCGTATTCTGGTGAATACGCCGGATTCGGGCCAAATCAGGGGAATACGCCGTATTCTGATGAATACGCCGTATTCATTTGAAAATAGGAGAATACGCCGTATTCTGGCGAATACGCCGTATTCATTCGAGTTTAAAAGGATTCACCGGATCCACCGATGATCCGTCGGATCGAGTGTGTCTTTTACTCGTTCATCGTTTTAGCCGAAGGTTTGCGTGCGGGTCGAAGGTGGGAATACGCCGTATTTAACTGAATACGCCGTATTCGAAGTTTCAAAAGTTGGGAATCCGCCGTATTCCTGTGAATACGCCGGATTCATCTGGGTTGTTCAAAGTGTTCGAGTTTTAAATGGGGAATACGCCGTATTCGTAGGAATACGCCGTATTCGACTTGTTTGAAAATGGGAATACGCCGTATTCAGAGGAATACGCCGTATTCAAGAGTTTTCAAGTTCTGGTTCGGCTCTGTTACTTCAAATACGTACGGGTTTTGATTTTTGCTTCGTTTTTAAGATGATCAAACATCATAATAGGTTATACAATCACTTTGTAACATGTTTTAACCTCATAATATACCATTCTAACGAGTTTTCACCAATCGATTTTCGTTTTATGGTTTTGGTTTTTAAAACCCATTTCAAGAATCAATCATCAATCTTCAAGTTTGTGTTGTTATGTAGTTAGATTATGATGTATATACAAGTAATATATCGAAATTTAAACAAAGAATTCAAGGATTTGAAGTTTTCTTACAAATTGAAAATGATGAAAATGATGAACGTTTGATGATGATGATGGTGAAACCACTGGATTTGTTCCACTTCCACTTCCTGATGTTGCTTACCTCTGATCTTGTTACTTTGTTTTGAGAGAAAGAAAATGGAAATAATTGTGTGTGTGTGTTTTTGCCGAATGATCACAAAGAGGGAGGGAGTATGGTTTAAACTAAATTCTGTCTCTGCATTATTGATGTTAGGTGCCATTTTTGGCACCTCAATTTCGAGTACGGGTATAATTATAGCAATATAAAATTTAACATTTTATATTTTTATTTTGTAGATGCTCTCCTGGTTCGTAATATGTTTTCAGAATAATGAGGTTATCATTATTTTTGATAGTTGTACATTTTTGTACATTTTACTGAGCGCAGTTAATTGAGCGCCAATTTTCAGTAAATTTAGGATTTCATATTTTGAAGAAATGTTCTAACTTCTTCCAAACGAACGAGAAAATTTGTATTTTTATGATTCAACGTCGTACGCGCGTTTTAGAATTGTTTCTGTTCGTGTTATAATACGTTTTATGTTAAACGTATATTTAAACCCTTTTGTCTATTCGTTATAGATATATAAGTACTCGTAATTAATAATTTCATTATTAATTATTTTTGTGTCACGAAACTTTTGTTATTTATTTGTCGGCTTCGTTCCGATACGTTCGTACGTAATTTATAAATAACTACGTATAATGTAATACTTTTTGTATTATTGCTTTGGGCTCGCTAGACTCATATCACATCATAGGTTTAGTTTAACACAAATGCAGGGAATTAGCGTAAGAAATGCATGTAATTAAGTATAATTATATACCTAATTTGGAGGAGTGTCACAGATAGTTTAGATGTATGCAAATGTATGTATGCATGTACATTCTAGCCAAGGCTATAGTCTAGGTCTCTAGGTTGCTAAGTCACCTAAAGTTTCCTAGTTCGCTATAACCAATGTCTCTGATACCAATCTGTAACACCCCCAAATTTGTTTAGCGGAAGCATTTAGTTTAAGTACTGGGGTGTCACATTAATAAAGCATGCATACGTATCAGAGCTTATGATTACAACAGAACAATATATAATAAGATGCCAAAAGAGTTAATTACAAAGTTTACGATTCATCGAATCGTATAAGTTAAAAGTAGTAAGTTTACAAAAGTAGATTTCTGAAATATGACTAAAACATTTCAGTTATACTTAAAGAAATCCATATGTTTCCAAAAGTTGGCATCCTAAGTTTCAAGGGTCGCCTAATTCTCCATGTGTGTTGGCGATCTTACATGCGCAGCTAATTCCCTGAAAAACATAGTAAAAGTCAACAACTAAGTTGAGTGAATTCACAGGTTTTATGTTGCATGTTGTTGTTTCAAGTTTGGTAGTCACGTTGTTGGACCAAATACGTTCATAAATAGTAATTGCCATAATAGTCGAGTAATGTTTAGTGGAACGTCATCCAAAGTATAAGTTTAGTGGGTTGTTCGCCCAAAAGTTTCAGTTTATGTGGGATGTTGCCCAAAAATAGTTGTGTTGGGACGTTACCCAAAATACGGTTCATGTGGGATGTTGCCCAAAAATAGTTGTGTTGGGACGTCACCCAAAATCATATGTTTGAAAACGTGTTGCTGGTCGTTCTCCAGTAGTTTTAAAGTTTGAGTCGGTCGTTCTCCGACTAGTTACCAAATGTACCGGTCGTTCTCCGGTAAGATACCAAGTTAGCACCGGTCGTTCTCCGGTGAGATACATTGTTAGTACCGGTCGTTCTCCGGTAAGATACACTGTTAGTACCGGTCGTTCTCCGGTAAGATACCATGTTAGTGTCGGTCGTTCTCCGACAAGTTACCCATATGTACCGGTCGTTCTCCGGTAAGATACCAAATAAGTTTAATAGTTTTCAGTCGTTTGCAAAACAGTTTACCGAATAAGTTATCCCATTTGTTCAGTGTATCAGTATGAAAATGTTATTTCATAAACAAAGTTCGCACAATAGTTCAAGTACTCTAATTGTTCGAGTAAACAGTATGATAAATAATCATATAGTAAAAGCAGTTATGGCAATCAGTAAATCAGTAAAGCAGTTGTCTATGTTTTCCACCCCAAAAGTAGTTACAAACAGTAAAAGTAGGGGTGTGAACTCACCTGTTGAGTTAAGTAGTTGTGCGAGTGCTAGCAAACCTAAGCCCAAGTACAGTCCGAGATCTCCTAACGTCCTAAACGTATGAGATTTATAAGTATGTGGATGTCTAAGTTAATCATCCATGCTAGTGTTTGAACAACTAAATTATGTCCAAATTGTTTGTTAAACGTTTACGTTTGTATTTCGTTGTTTGTGAAAATGTATACGACTCGTTGGTGATAGTTTGAAATCATAATTTCAATAAAATAGCGTGTTTGTATTGTTTATACAGTTTGTACATTGTATCGTATGTAAATATTCGTTATCGGTTAAGTTCGACACTTAGTGTAAAAATAGTTTGTGAAGTTTCTGTTTTCTGCGACACAATATGCGACACTAATGTTGTTATGCGACACAATGGTTGTGTCGCATAAGGGTGCGACACAAGGGCTATGCGACACAAGGGTTGTGTCGCATAGGCGATCGATGCTAATTCAATAGCGACACTAGCGTTGTGTCGTATGAAATTTACGACACAAGGATGCGACACATGATACTACATAAGATGCGACATAATATGGTTTATACGACACAACATGATTTATACGACACAACATGCGACACAATGGTTGTGTCGCATGGATGGTTTATGCGACACAATATGCGACACAGTCGTTGTGTCGCAAAGATGAACACCCAGACAGTAGCAGCGACTGCCGTGATTTTTCCGGCCAAAACCCGATTTTAACATGTTTTCCGGCCATAAAACCTTGATTTCTTTCATTATATAGTTAAAACAAAGTTGTAGGTTCAATATTACACCCATATAACCCATAAAAACGAGTAAATCTAAGT
This sequence comes from Helichrysum umbraculigerum, assembly GCA_949592205.1. NCBI lineage: Eukaryota > Viridiplantae > Streptophyta > Magnoliopsida > Asterales > Asteraceae > Helichrysum > Helichrysum umbraculigerum. The sequence continues at coordinate 339,242,482 of CATIUR010000001.1, forward strand.
TTTTAGAAATTTCTTACAATTGCGAATCGGGACCAAATGAGGAAGAAGATGATGATACGGCTTTTGTTAATGTTGTTCCTTAGCTCGAGAGGATTCCGAAAATGTAAATTTCATGGGTTGATTTGCGAATCCGAATTTTTGATGGAATTTGGTGGAGAGTGTTTGTAGGTGTTTTTGGTGAGGTGAAATGAAAATGAAAGGAAGAATGGAGATGGAAGGTGGTTTTGTTCCACTTTTCATCTCCTGTGTTTTTGTCCCGTGTTTGTTTACCCGATCGTTAAATGTTACATTATTTTAACTAACATATTTTTAATTACAATGTTTCATTATATTTTTAATTTGGATCTTTTTATGAAATTTAATAAATTAAGTTTTAAGAATTTTTAGTGTTGTTTTATTTTTAAATTATTCGTTTTTAACGTTTTGCGTTATAAAATGATATGTAAATATTATCGACATAATATTTAATTGTAAACGACGTTATTTAATAACTTGTTTTATTAAATAATTTTGTTCACCAACAGCCGTATATTTTTGTTGCGTTTGCTCAATTCGTTTCGTATGTAATTACAACTAATTACGAATACGTAATACTACGCGTATTATCTAGTTGGGCTATGCTAGACTTACCTCAAAAATGTGTTGTGAATTCACTCAAGTAGGGAATTAGCCTAATAATGCAAGTGATTAAAGTAATTAATCGCGTTTAAATTTGCGAGGTGTTACAAATACGTTGAGCCCTTCTCTGATAACAATAAATAAATAACAATTCATAATCAATAGCCCTATGCTATTATTTAAAAACAAATAAATAATTCACATGCAATTATATTGCTATAACTTATGTAAGTAATATATAAAGGTAATAAAATAACACTCATAGATCCAATTTATTGATGGTTGTGAAAATTTTTTTTTGTTGAACTCTTACACCGTCATATATCGTGGTTGATTTTACAGGCCGGTTAATTAATACTTCAATTCTCAAAGTTTTACTTTTTTTTAACTACTCAACTTTTTTTCTCATTTTTTAATCCTTCAAGTTTGCATTGACTTATTGGTTTAACCCTTCAAAGGGTTAAACCAATAAAATTTTGAAAGTTAGATGATTAAAATAGAAAAACTTAAAAGGCAAAATCATTATAAAAGATAAACTTCAAGGATTAAACCATCAAATTCTTGAAGTATAGTGAAACGTACTTTAGGCTTATACTATCAAAATTTTGAAACTTCGAGGATGAAATCATTAGAAAAAAACTTAAGTGGTTACGAAAAAAATGTAAAACTTTGATAATTAAACCATTATTATCCCTAGTTATAAAATAGTAAGGTTGGATAAGATTGTCACTGGATAAATACGTAGATTTTTTTTTTGTTTTAATCCGTCTAATTATGGGCAAAAAAGGTAATTACTACAAAATACCTATGTACATTTCATTTCTAGTTCGTTCCTTCACTTTCCTTTCCCCTAAAAAGAAAAACTCGAGAATTGTCACTGTTTTTAAATCATTTAATTTCATTTCCTTTCCACCTAAAAAAACTAGCGAATGCAAGTTAATAAAATTTTCTGAACATATATAACACGAAATGGATCCACCTTCGCTAATATATTGAGTGTTGACTACTTCTCATTCGATATGAAACTTTTACATCAATGTTGATACTTGAAATACCCTACCAGAATTGTACTATGCAGCTTTTTTACCACATGTAAAATAAAATTCTTATATTTTGAAAGGTAATCCTACATCCAACTTACTTCACATGGTATGTGACTATGTGTACATCGCACATATATATACACGTCTCCCACAAGACTTGAACCCACAACCTCTTAATTAATGGACTACTCGTATACCGCTAGATTATAGGCTCTCAGGTCATTTAAAATGAAATCAAATAGCCCTCTTTAGTCTTTACAAAATTATAAAGCAATGTAACAATGTTTACTTTCATATACTACAATAAATTAAAATTATTCATGATCTAAAGGATCCCTAAACAGATCTGCTTGACCTTGAAGTCATTCTTCATTATCGTTTCATCACTAATGACGTTTTCATGATACAATACATATACAATTATCATATGATACTCTTGTTTCTTGGAAAGCAATAATATATGCCATGATCTACTAAAACCTTTGTTTTTTTTTTTTTTTTGCTTTTGTTAGAAGTGATTCTAAAGTTGTTATTTATCTAAATTTGTAACAAATTTTCATCATGAAAAACATATGGACGTATGATGAATTTTAGCCACAACGCGTTTGCTTGCTTGCCCATATTTCTAAATCCCTCTAAATTGTAATTGTCCTAAATTTCCATGGGTGTTTTGGTAATTGCACATGAAAATGTGTTGTATACTTTTCCCCTCAACCAATCAAATATATTTTATTTTTTAAATCTTATATATTTTAATATATCATTAAATAACATATTAATTAGCAATTTAATATAGGATATCGTTTCACATTTTTAGTGTAATACCAAAAGCCCTTTAAGTTAGGATGGAGTGTAAATATGACCTTCATGTTATATATATTACAGTTTCATCATCGTTATTTTGGTAAACACATAAAGTTCATCACTTTGTTAATCAAAATTCGAAACAATATTATGTTGAAAAGTATAAGCACGATTATGTTTAGAGTAAATGACTTTTTGCTGGTTTCGTTGTATTTTCATATAAATTTTGACTATTTTCCCTATAAGAATTGTTAGGATCAAGATACTTTCATGTTAATATTAACATGAGAGGTCATGTTGTGAGAGATATCTAAAAGGGTAAATATATTTTGTCGGCATCGTACCTCCCCTGTTTGTTCCGAGTTAAGCAACCTACCATTAAAACTCCCATTGTCTGCAGTAAACTGGTTAATGTTGTATCGATATCGGCAATATGGTAACCGGTTACCGGGAGAACCGGTAAAATTACTTACGTGTCATTTTTTAGGCCACATGATGTGATTGCCACGTCACCATTTTGTAGGTTGTAACAGGTAAAAACATAGTTTGCAAAGATTGTAGCACATAAATAACCAGTTTGTTGCATACATTGGGAGTTTTAGGGGTAGGTTGCTTAACTCGAAACAAACAGTGATAGTACGATGCCGACAATATATATTTACCCTATCTAAAAGTGTGAGTTCTTTATTTTAGTTAGTGTTGGGTTCAATTTTTCTTTTAAGATTAGCTTATTGATTAACAAGACCTCTTGTGATGATATGAACAATAAAAGAGATCATGATGCATATTGTTTTTTAAAGTGTTATTGTTATTGTTATTTTAACAGAACATTCATAAATTTAACAATATTAAAAACCAAGTACTTAAATAGTTAGAAGGCCTGATCAAAAAATAAAAATAAAAAATAGTTAAAAGGCACATGTGCATAACATAGATGCACCCCATATTTTATAAGTGACTACACTATGGGTGTGTTTGGCACATACAAGGGATTCTAGGGGATTAAGCTTCTAGTTTTCATAATCTCAATCTTCTAATCCATGTTTGTCAACAAAATTATAGTAGGGATTATTGAAAAAAGAATCCCTGAGAATCTTCTAGAATTCCTTTTTTGAGAAGCTTTTTCAAGTAGCTTGAAAAAGAATCCCCAGCTCCATCTCCAACCACAATCTCCAGCTCCAACTACTTGTTACCAAACACACCCTATAAATGGTGCAATCAACACATTTAATTTATTAAATATTCTTATTGTTTATTTAGCATTTTAAAGTTATCTTTCTTTTTATTTGTTTCAATTCCAAAGGATATATCATAAACTGCAAAGTAATAGTGTTAGTTTGCAACAAACTATCGACTTACAATTCTTTATGTGAAGTACTTAAATTGTATATTCATATCCTTGTAATTGTTAATAGCAAAAGGGTGATCATTATATAACCATTTCAACCAAAATATATTAGAAAATTACATTCCCCTAAATTTTAACTATACAATAACACAATGCAATCAATATTAACCTAAGTTGTACCCAAATTACAAGTACACATACACATTTACCTAAAGAAAAAGATAATCCATATCACCACGTGCGATGCATGAGTAAACAAGTTTATGTACTCTAACTCTAAAAGCTTCTAAAACCAAAAGTAGGGTTGAATTTTATGCAACAACAAACAAAAGGGAGAAGCATGATTATATAACAATAGTTTAAGTAGGCAAAATGTAACATTTTCCGCAAATAATAATATTGAATTTAATTTATTAATAATTTCTTTGGGGAGATGATATTTTCAACCATAAATTTGATAAATCCCCCACAAAGATGCATTAACAGGTTGTACTGTACAACCTGTTAATTCATTTTTTTTTTTATGGATACCTGTTAGATGCATTTTTTTTTGAGTGGATTTATCAAATTTACGGTTGTATTTATCATTTGCCATTTCTTTGGGTTCATCTCCTTCGCTTCTTCTGCAAATTTAGCTGTTCATATAGCAACACCATAATTATAATTATTACTATTTATTTACATTAATCCATTTTTCAATTTCTCTCTTTTAATCTCTAACAAACAAATTTGATTCTTGCATTGCTGATTTTAATCCCCAATTTTATCTTTTGAGATCTCTATCTTATCGTTAATGGTTAGTATTTTTTTTCCTTTAATTTAATTCGCATTTGCCCCATAATTCCGATCCAGTTCTTTTTGTAAGTGATTAGTAGTTCAATTCTCATTTACATTCGTTTTTATGATCGAATTATTGATAATTACTTCCGGTTTTAGTCATTGAAGCCAGCCTTTTTCTTGTTGATTTTGTTGATGTTTAATTTCATTAATTTATAATGTTTTTCTTCCAAGATTTTTAGTATAGCTACTGGTGTTCATATTTATATATGTATGTATACTATATATATATATATATATATATATATATATATATATATATATATATGCACATATAAAAAATATTGCTCTAGTAATTTCTTGAAGATTACTCAAGGCTTTTTTTTATAAATAATTTATTATTACCAATTTAATTATTGTTTGAATTTAGGGATGAGATTACTGATACAATATGCTATAACCTGTCTCAGTGCTGATATATATAAAATTTAAAGAGTATAATAAAATGGTTTAATAGATTGTTTAAGGGTAAGCAGATGTTAGCTAACCTATTTTAAAGTGATACTCTGTGATTCAATATTTTGTATTTATTTTTTTTTATTTTTATTTTTTTTGTAATTGCAGATGGCAGAAAAAGTAAGAAGAAATGGGGATTCGAATTAATGGATATGAATTAGTCTTTTCAACCATGTTGAATAATTGTAGTAGCGAAATAAGAGCGGTATTACGTACGTAAATTTAGTGGATAAAAACGGTGATTTTTAGATGAAAGCAGGTGGTTGCAGCTTGTAGAGGCTGCATTCAAAGCATGTTGATTGCTTTCAATTTGATGCTTAATCATCCTTACAGTGAAAAGTGGGGTTTTCACGATACGTTGCATAGTTTGTCATGTTTAATCGCTAATGGTAGTTTACGAGTAAACGAAGAACAACGCTGTTTAAACAGTATAGAAGCCTCTTTTTGGACCTTGGAAGTCCATTGACTAATTGCTTATAATTACTTAATTGCTACAGTGTTAATAATAATGGAAAGGTATACCTTATTTTTCAATTCTCTTCAATATGTTAGCTCTATCTTCGTGTTTATGATTGAAAGCTCATGGTTTTTTTCATACATGATTATTTATCAGATATAAAAGTATAGAAGAAATTGGAGATGGAACCTGTGGAACTGTATATAAGGCCATCAACATGGAGACGTCTGAAATTGTTAGTTTTTCAGCTTGAGCAATCACTAACCGTTTTCTTATATAGTATAGTCATTGGCTTCCCTTTTGCGCCTTGGAACCATTATGGAAGTTAATTTATTATAATTATAAAAAAAAGGGATGAGCTGGTTATATATAACAATCAATGCTACAGCCAACGTAACTTATTGTAAAGCAATCATCAAGAAAAATTTTGTTTTGTCGCTTACGATAGCAGCTCAATGATTTTTTAACTTGTATTCAACAGAATGACGTGTTTTTGTCTTCTGTACGCGTCTGCATGACGCTTTGTTATCTGAAATCTATTTTCTCTTTCTAGAAACAGCTGAAAGCTATTTCCTTTTTCTAAAATCTATATTCTTTTTATGGCAATCAAACATAGAAAACTGTAAGTTGGCAATAAAATCACTTTTGAGCATTCAAGAACGAACGGCGGCTGAGAAAACAGTTATGCTAGTTGTACTTATCAACCACTATATTTATCACAGGTTGCGGTTAAGAAAATGAAGAGAAAGTATTATGTTTGGGAAGAGTGTGTGAACTTGCGGGAAGTTAAGGTATTATATGTTTCTATTCGTTAGTCTGCCTTATGTGACATTTATTTATTACTGTTCTTCTCTCAATTTTTGTGAGTTCACCTACCCCTTTGTTCTCCTCCTGATGCAGTCCCTCCGGAAATTAAATCATCCTAACATCATAAAGCTGAAGGAGATTGTCAGAGAGAACAATGAATTGTTTTTCATATTCGAATACATGGTATATTATATGATCTGCAGTTTCTTTATTTTTATATTTGGTATATATTCAATTAATTCTCCTTTTTCACATAGGGAGCGTAAAGATTATCACAATCCTGTCGTCCTGTTTATAGACAGGATGTAAGTTCGTTAATGAGTGGTATCTTATAATTTGCATATTCTGCTGGTAGCTAAAATAGTGCGCGACTTTATAATGTTTCATTTAGGAACATAATTTGTACCACATAATGAGAGAACGGCAAAGACCATTCTCAGAGGAAGAGATTAGGGATCTGATGACTCAGCTTCTGCAAGGACTTGTACATATGCATAAAAGTGAATATTTTCATCGGGACCTAAAACCTGGTATATATTACACTCCATGGGAGTCAGGTTATCTATATTTGAACAGGATAGATCAAGATTCATATGATTAAATTTTCCTTTGTTAGAGAATCTGTTGGTGACCAAGAATACTTTAAAAATTGCTGATTTTGGCATGGCTAGAGAAGTATCATCTGTACCTCCTTTTACTGATTATGTTTCTACTCGCTGGTGAGTATTTACAAAGTGCTGTCCATTTTTACTTTTTCTTTTCATCTGTTTTTTCTCAGGAAATATACCTTTTTTATAGTACTTACGTGATAAGTTGTATCATGTTATCTTACTCTTTTTTGACAAGGTATCGAGCACCAGAAGTCCTGTTGCAATCTTCTAGATACACTCCTGCCATAGGTATGCTTGTGCTTGTTTTATGTTAATTTTCTTGATACTTATTTATTTTTCCATTTTGTGGGTCCCCATCATTATTTGCTACATTACCTATACGGCCAATCATTCACATCTTCGTTCTTCTCAAACGATATAAATGGGATCCAAAATCCAAATGAAAATGCGAAATGACTTAAATGCCGTTGTGTAATAATAAATAATGCCTCTCAAATCATTATGATGAGATCCAAATGAAACTGTGAAATGGCCTAAATGCCTTTGCGTAATAATAACAAGTGCCTTGAGATAACAGCAAACATAAGGCACTCTGTGAATTATCTTCAGATATGCTATCTTTGATTCATTAGTTGATCTTCATTAGTGTGTAGCTCCTTGTACTGACAAATGAAACTTGGTTGTAGATATGTGGGCAGTCGGTGCAATACTCGCTGAACTTTTCACTTTGTGCCCGATGTTTCCCGGTGAAAGGTGACTTTCTTCTGTAACCTTGATTACATATGAACTATCTATATCAAGATCATCACAGTTTGTGAGGTTTCTTATGTAATATATGCTTGCAGTGTGGATAATTATTAAAAAATGGTAATGGTAGTATTTCAGTTATTCTAGTAGATGACGGTATTATATTGTAGTTTAGATAACTTCTGCAAATAGGCGTATTATGGTTTAATTATTTCGAACGCAAAATCTACTTGTATGTTTTCAAAATTTTCCATAACCTATCATCTGGGTCCTATTGTATGCTTTACTCTCTTCCTTAAGGAAACTAAACTTAATGAAGATTAAGCATGCTTCATCTACATAACTGACTGATGAAAACAGTTTTTCTCCATCTAAAACCCTTTCTATATGTAATACAATGTTATATTTCTTTTTGGAACTAATCTTATCTGTAATTACATGTTTTGGTTTTATGATTGGACAGTGAAATAGATCAGTGGTACAAGATATGCTGTGTTCTTGGCACACCAGATTGGACACTCTTTCCTGAAGCCCGAAATGTTTCTCGATTAATGGATATCCGTTATTCAGAGGTGAGTCAGCTTATATAATTTTTAGATGAGGAATAGTCTTATGTCATCTCTAGAGGAGAGTAGGTGACCATTTTGACCCAATTACTCATTACTTGATAGATTTGAGTTCTGTCTTGTTTCAAAGGAATCAAAGTTTATATTAGCTAAAAGGGGAATGGGTTGAACGGGTCGAAACTGGCTGAAAATTGCCACAAACTCCAAAATCATTTCATTCAATGATACAGATTATGTTTGTGATGATATTTTTTTATATAATCGTAGTTGACTAATTAACTTTCACCAAGTTATAAACTTATAATCATTATTTTTATAATGTAAACCCCGTCTATATTGCCTCTGTAGATTATGCCTGCCAACCTCGCTGATCTGATCCCAAATGCGAGCTCAGAAGCTATTAATTTGATCAAGGTGAGTAGCATTTTTCTAGGACCCACCCCCTTTTGCGAAGTTCAAATAGGTTTGTTCAGTCAGAGTACATTTTCTACCTTATAATTTTGTTTCTATGTAATGTAGCAACTATGCTCCTGGGATCCATTAAAGAGGCCAACTGCAGAACAATGCTTACGACATCCATTTTTCTATGTAATGTGTTTCTTCGTCCTTTTGTAAGTCATATACGTAAGACTTTTATGTTGAAAACCATTTCATGTCTTGCATTTCATAGGTTAACATGTGGATTCCTCGTCCACTTGGAGATTCAGCTCAGCTGAAAATGGATAACATGGGTTAGTATTTTGAAGCAGATTAAATGCTGGCAGCTGGACGTTTCAGTTAATGGTCAATAAATATTATTTTGATACGAGTCTGAACAGGTCGGGTTGGATTGGGTCGACTCCATAACGCCTTTTATTATATATATAAAAAGAAGAATGTTATGAAAAGTAATGTGTTAAATGTAATCAAGGAAGTTTTTAATAAAATCGTTTAATAAGACTTGTTTTAGCATTAAAAAAATACACATTGGATGAATTTTGACCTGTTTGACCCATCAATTTGTAAGTAAATGTATCCAAATTGTGATCACTAAATGCAATTGTTATAGCAAACTGCTGCCTGCTGTTGACTAATTGTATATTGTACAGGATCACAACCAAATCTTGAGTTGAACCTCTGGGATTTCAGCCATAAAAAGGATGATTGCTATTTGGGTTTGACCCTGGCAGTGAATCCTAGTATTTCTAATATTGGTAACAAGTTTGACCCATTTTTCCAGATTGTAAATTACATGTTAAATTTATTTAAATCTATATTCATGAATCTCATGAGTTCACAAAAACATTCTTAATATCTTCTTTTCTTCTCTTTTTTTGTAGAAATGGTCAATGACGCTGGTAGCAGAAGACAGGTGAGTTGTAGGGATATGTTCGAAGATACCTTGAATGTATTGACCTCGTTTGTCTGCTGATCGTAGGTGGCAGTTTTGACCCATTTACTTATGAATGGGTCGAGTTGGGTTGTTTATGATTACAACCTCATAAATCTATCTGTAAAGATTTTAATTCTTATTGTTACAACTTCATTTTCTTTAATTATAATCAAAGCATTATTTATGATTAAAAAATCTATGAAAATTGGTTAGGAAAGTGTTCCTGGCTCGTTTATACCCATCTTGCCACCTCTACTAGCAATGAGAATATCAGAATAATGCTATGTTTTCTTTATAAGCCTTGTCTTTTCTTGCAGGATCTTCTATTTTGCTCTGACTATGAGGATGAAGCTCAACACCCTGGTAAGTTTCTATATAGTTACAACATGATCACCATACAAATATATCCCTCCATGCTTCTAGAAAGAATTTAAAGTAAAAAGAAGATATGAAAGTCTAATGACTCTAATGCCTGCTTTATTTTTCAGTTTTTTGGTCACTCCTCCCCCCTGATCACCACCGTATTCCGGCGCCTGTGGAATCTTCCCTGTCATTAACATTCAGGTTTGAAGTTTTGCATGACAACATCTCTACGTATTAGACTAATTATGCTGAAATATACCACCATGAATTTCTTCTACAGATTACTTTCTCCACTCCATGAAATTAAACATTTTCTTTTTTGAGTCAACCATGATAAATGTGAACATTTTGTTTCTTGCCTTCTTGGTAAATTTCCCAAATTACTTATGGGCGCTAGAGTTGATACTGATGTAAGTTATAGGTGGAAAGAAGGGTTCGGGATTGAACATCTAAATTTGTAGCATGTGGTGAAACGGAGGTTGATCCACAAAAACTAGATTATTATTATACTAATAAAGTTATTTAAAAATACTATAAAATTAAGGAATATAGGAATACATTTTGAGTGACATTTGACCGGTTCGACCTGTATGCCATTTTTCATTCATAGCATCTTCTTCGTTTCTTTCCTCTTTTTTTTTTTTCCTTTTTTGAACCAGTTTGATTTAAAACATAGCTTAAATCAATCTAGTTATAATATTAAAGTAAAACAATTCAAATTGCCTGCTTCTAATACAAGTCTACAGGATCGCCCCTGTTTTTTAATTTTAGATGTTGCCCAATAATAATGAGAAGTAGTATGTGAGAAGATAACTGCAGTATCTTGTGGCTTATCCATCTTTTCTGACTGATTTTGCAGTAATTCAATCCCTTATTCAACAGTCGGTGTTCCTCAGTCTGCTGGATTTAGAATGCCATCTTTGCAGCCTAATTTCTTGACCATGTCCACTCACTTCCAACAGCAGCAAGGTCACTGTCGGTAGCTGTTCCTAACCAATTAAGCAAGGAGGCGACATTTCTGTAACATTCTTTCTGTTTTATAAACAACATATAGTAAGATTTTGAAACCACATACTCCCTAAACTATGGAATTGCTTTTCGTTATCAAAATGTGTATAGAATCTTCCCCGAGTCTATGAGAAGTAGCTGTTTCCCATCAAGGGTCCTGAGTTATACGATTAGTGCAGACTTTCTAAAATGGTAACTTGTGATCATTTTGATGTCGAAGCCACCAACCTTCGGGCAAAATTTAAAAGTCTACTTGTGACGAATCTGAATCAATGCTATAATTTGACTTTTACAATTGAATTATTTCATACTTTTTGCAAAGATGCATAAAGATGCAGGATAATTAGCATGCGGCTTCAAGAAAACCATTTTGGTTTAGAGCTCTGCATGATAATAAATTGCTACACGTATCATATTATTCATTATTAAGTAGACATACAAATATATGTAATAGAGAAACTAAAAAAACACTGACTTTAAACATCACTTAACTATCAAAAAAGGGGAAATTGACAGAATTTCAGGCATGTTTACTCCCAAAACTTTTAGGTGTTGTTTGGCTTGAATATAAAATTGGTAGTAACAAATATAGATTTGAAAGAAACGAAAGACATAAATTTTTTTATAAAATCGAAAATTACAAGGACGCTCCTTTTTCTCTCTAAGACTAGTGCCTATGGACTGTTGGACTAAAGACGAAATGTCCTTGCCAAGACACCATATGCACTATCAAGTCTTTGTCTAAGTGATTCTTAGTTTTGTTGTGCAAACGACGGGGGTGAGAAATGAGGAAGTGTGGGGCTACTTTTTTGTTTTGTATTGTGTATTTTGAGTATATATAAAGATATATAATTGATAAATGTGAGATCCAAAAAGTTCCGTTTTCATATCATCATAGATAGTATTTAGTCTTTCTAAAAACTTATTGATGCCACGTTGAGCTGACAGTTCAGTTCTTCCGTCTTTCATGTCATGACATAAAATGGTATAAAGCACACTCCATTTACTTTAATCTAGATTTAGCTGGAAACACCACATTTGACCACCAACCACAGGCTAGAGATACGGAGGGCTCCTTTAGGCCATCTCCAATGGCATACTCCATAAGCCATTTATGGAGGTTGGAGGAACAAATTTGAAGAAAACTCACTTTAATAGGTACTTCAAATATTGAGAAATTTTTTGAGAAATGGAAATTTTCTCTATATCTAGAGAAATATTACCTCTCCTTTAAAGCCACTTTATCATTATACCATTATAATTGATTATTTTAATGAACTTAACAATATTTATATACTTATATTTTATATGTATTATTATTAGTCACTAGTAAATATAAATACAAATAATAACATAATGTAATAGTGTTATATCAATATACTTAATAAACAATTATAAATATAATATTAATTAATATACATAAAATATTCCAATATTATATTAAAAAAAAAGACTACAACCAAATAAAAGTAAAAATACGATTACAATATAATAGAAAAAATTAAAATTTAGGAACATAATCGTCATTTCCTTCCATATCAAAAAGTGACAGAGATCATCCAATAATCCAACTATTAATAAAAGTACGATCACTAAAAAATTAGGAACTTCATTGTTGTACATTTTAAAATTCCGTTGTGTTAATTATATAAATTGACTACTATTAATTACTTAGTGTAAATGTCCGATATTATTTATTCACATCAGTTATTAAAAACTTCAACTAAAAATATATTATTTCAAGGGTTAGAGGGTGTTTGGCCGGGCGTTAGGATTTTGGCTTGTGCGTTAGCTTACAGCTTCAAAATCCTGGCTTTTAGCTTTTTAGCTTTTCAACCCTTTAAAATAGTTAAAAGCTTCTCCATCCAAACACTAAAAGAGAGCTTTTCTGCGTTATGATAACACAAAAGCTAAAAAGCCCTCTACTAACGCTCCCCCAAACACCGCCTTAATAATGGTTTAATACTCAAACTTTCAACTTTTTTTCGTTTTAACACCTCAACTTTTTTTTTTTTTAACATTTTAACACTCCAACTTATAGTTTGACCAAAATTTAGTACCCAAACTTTCAAAAAAATTTCGCTTTAACACCTCAACTTATTATTTAACGTTTTAACACTCCAACTTATAGTTTGACCACAATTTAATCCCTTTAGTTTGTTTGTCCGTTTAAAATTACACTTCTGGATTTTTTTTGTTAACTCTTTAGTTTGAAATAATCAAGATTCGATTTGAATACACTAGAAATTCTTCTTATGTGCTGTCTATTTAATATGTATTCTAATTTTATTAATCCTTCAAAGAATACTAAGATTAGCTAACCTCAGGATCTCGAATGTTTAGCTAACCTCGTGATTTCGAATGTTATTATCATGTTAATTATAGTTTATTATTGTTATAATTCTAACTTATTACCTGGTCAGATTTTAATCAGGGTAATTATAACCGGTAACCTGCTGAATAGGTAATGTTGAAATAATTGACTAGAAATACCCATTTATCGTTTAATACCCATTTATCATTTTTTAGCAACATACATTCATTATAAATAACTTTTCATATAACTAGAAATATTATACACGAAAAACATTATAAAAATATATCGCTATCAAAATAAAACATTATAAAATTAATTGTGATGACACGTTACAATTAATTTATAAGCATTTAAATCATATATATGTACGTATCAAAAAAATCCAGAAGTTTAATTTTAAACGGTCAAACAAACTAAAGAGATTAAACTGTGGTCAAACTATAAGTTGGAGTGTTAAAATGTTAAAAAAGAAGTTTATGTGTTAAAACGAAAAAAAGTTGAAAGTTTGGGTATTAAGTATTGGTCAAACTGTAAGTTGGAGTGTTAAAATGTGACACCCGTCAAATTAGGACTAGTAATTAGTGCCTAATCAAGTTTTAATACATGTAATTAGTTATGTGTTAGGCTAATTAATGAATCAATATATATGTTGTCGAATATATATATACAAGAATACGATTTAATTAAATCGTACCAGTTTCAAACCGAACGTGTTTCGATCAGTTAAATACGGACGTTGGTGAACAATTTAATTTAAATAATACAATGTTATTTAAAGATACACTTAAATCCAAAAATATTATTTTATAATATTTCGTACACAATTCCTAACATACAATCGATGATTACGCGATTAAAATGTTAAGCACACAAATAAACAAAACAAGTTAACGTTATATTTTATGACGCAATCATTAAGTATTTGATAAATACTTCAACAAAAATATCGAATAAAGATTAGTATTTTTAAAACGTATAATTAAACGTATAAAATAATTATTTAACGTTTAAATGATTGGGAAAACGAACACCACACGGAGCGCGATTGCAGGGAGTTAAATTGGTGAAGCCCACACCCGTGGACCCCACCAAAAATTTGCCAAAAATGGGGGGAAAACCCACCTCATTTCCTCATTTCCTCATTTCCACCATCTTCTTTCTCTCTCTCTACCATTTTCTCTCAAAACTTCAAACCACCACCAAATCACAAATCATCAAAATAAACATACAAAACGACCTCGGATCATCAAGATTTTTAGAGATTAACGACCACCACGCAACGATCTGTACTTTCATCTTTTCGGATTTTCATTTCGCCACTTTGTAAGTTTTCCGACAAAAGTCGAAACCTCTCGTTTTAGCTTATTTTTACATATTTACGGTTTATTCAAGTGTATATATGTCCATTACTAAGGGGAAAACACGATTTTATAGCTTAAAAATGAGTTAGAATTGAGTTTTGGGTTGGAAAATATCGACAGTTGCTGGGTTCTGGGCTGGTGTTCATTTTTGCGACGCAAGCCTTGTGTCGCAGGTTGTGTCGCATAAAACCTACTGTGTCGTATTTTGTGTCGTAAAAACCCAGTTATGTCGGATCTTTTGCGACACAATATTATCTCGCACCTTATGTCGCAATTATCATACGACATACTCATTATGTCGCTGTTAAATCAGCATTATCCGCTTATGCGACACAACCCTTGTGTCGCTAAGCTCTTGTGTCGCACTTCTATGCGACACAACCATTGTGTCGCATTATCAACTTTATGTCGCATATTGTGTCGCATAAAACAGAATGTTTAAAAACTCAGATTTTCACTAAGTGTTGGATTTGTAAAACCTTAAACTTTCAAACTACATGACTTCGGAAATACATTGGTACATACGATACAAGCATAATACTTCGGAAAACAAGATAATAACGTTGAGAATTTCATTACAAAACAATCACCAACGGGCCGTACACGTTTTCAAATATTCAAGTAAACCAACCAAATCGTAGTAATTTGGACAAGTCAATCAACCAAATCGGGGTAATTTGGACAAAACAACTACAAATGTAGTCTTTCGAGATGCCTAAACAATTAATAATCATCGCGTGTCATGGACACCTTCAGGTCACGAGTCTTCGGACAACACTTCAAGGCAAATCAATCCAAGTTATTAATTCAAACTTTCAAGACTCAGGTGAGTCTCATGGCCCCTATTTTATTGTTTTTCAATCAGGGGTGTGATATTATTGCTCGTTTTGTTTTACAAATTGAACACAAGTACAAATCAAAACAAATACTACATGAGTTTCAAGCTAATCAATTTAAAGCCCTCTATAGCATAGTCTGGTAATACGTAGTAGCGTGAATGTTAGTATATGATATCATATAGGATTGACAATCCTCGTCCGGGTTAGCACGCACTAACTGGTCAAACGGACGTATTAGCATTTGGGAAGACGAGTGTGGATTAGGCACTCGTAGGAGGCATTTCAAGTTAGGTTTCCTTAAGTGGGCCTGACAACTCAAGTTAAGCTCAGACTATGTGCTCATGGCTGTATAACTTTTATTTTGCTTAATTGCTTTATAAATTTAATTATAAATCTTGCGGTTCATACAAATATGTGTTGACATACAAACCTGTGAGCTCACTAGCGTTTCGCTGACCCATTTTAGCATGTATCACAAGTACACTGCAGTAGGTTGGACTGCACAAGCAGGGATCTTTAGCTCGAGTCAGCATTCATAAAATCAGAGATTTAGCTGCATTATTATATTTTGTATAGATTAATTATGTACTTAAATCTCTCAATTTCAACCGAGCTAATGTAAACAATGTTTTTGATGTAAACTTTTGGTTTTATCAATACAAATGTAAAACGACGCATATAGTGGTCGTTCATTATATCTTATGTGCTTTGTATATTGATTAGTAACACCCAAATTCGTGCTTCCGCTAAACTGTAAATTTGGGGGTGTTACATAAAACGTTAAAAAAAAAAGTTGAGGTGTTAAAACGAAAAAAAGTTGAAAGTTTGGGTATTAAATTATTATTAACCCTTATTTCAATTATGAACTTTAAAAAATTAAAAGTCTATGGTTTTTGTTAAATAATCAAAAGTGTACAAAAAGTTTGAATAACATAATATAAAAGTTTTCGAGTTGGGGGTTTTGAAGTAGGGATGGTTGAAGAAAAAAAAAACTTGGAGAAAGATTATTCTAAAAGAATATTGTTTTTTCTGCATATTTGGAAGATGATTGGAGATGACCTTACTTTTAAAGTCTCAATCTAAGTTTTAGTCCATTTATTTCAAACACAACCCTCGTTTTTTAATCGAATTAGATTTTTCAACGGCGACATCCTAAAATATTGACACCTACTCCGTAAATCATTACTACATCTCAAATTCTCGATGACCCACCACTTAGTTTGATTTACGTTGTTTCACTGTTATAGGTTACATCGACACTCGACCTTGACTTCCGTGTTTGCTCAAAAGAAATTTATTAATATTTTTAATATTTAGTTTTTAAAGGAGGAAGTGTAACTATTTTAATTAAATCTAGATCGTCAAATCAAATTGAAAAAGTCAAAAAACACATTTAAGGGTCAGATTGTTTCATGAGATTTTGGTTCAATTATATAAAATGAAATGTAATAATGTAAGATGTTTAAATTTTCATTTAAAGCCGCCGTTTAAACTTTAAACCCTGTAGTTGAAACTTTGAAAAACCCTCCATATGAAAACAGCGCCGATGTATTCTACCGACAAACCGGAGACCCTGCCACCGGCGCCGGTGCCAGCGTTCTCTCACCATCTCCCGTTTCTACACCATCATCATCGTCAACACCACCACCACCACCAATGCCTCGAAGTATCACCGCATTGTCCACAGCATGGCGGCCCCTATCCAAACATTCATCATCACAACCACAACCACAACCACAACCACTTACACTTATCATCTGATTGCCCCCTACACAGACACTTATTACCACACTGCCCAATCCACCACACCCCAAATAATCCTATTATCCCCAATTTTTCTTCAAATCCTAACCCTAATTTTAACTCCTCCATACCCTCACTCGAAACTAATACATCAAATTCAATTTCCCAACCTCTGTACGTATATCATTTAATCATTTTTATTTTTTTTTAGATCTATCTTCGTGATAAACGGATCAGTTGCAACATCATGAATATGTTAGTTTTATTGATTTTGATGCATACGTTGTTTTATAATGAAAAGTTGTTCGATTACATTTCGAGGGGAAAAAAAAACTATTTCTTGAAGTTAAAACAGCTATCCTCTAATGGACTAATGTTACAGCTTTATTAAAAAATTAAAAATGTGATTGCTTTGATGATATATATGCAATTTTGAAGGGTTTTCTTTTGATTGGTCTGTATGATAGGATGATGCAAGTAATGAATGAAGAAGAATCTGAAGATGATGAAGAGGAGGTTATCTTTGTTCTAACTGATGAATGGAAAGACTTTTTTGCTAAATCTGAAGCTAAAAGGAGATTAGGTAACAACTTTTCTCGTTCCCAATTTTATTACTCATTTTGATATTTGATAAGTAAAAAATGTTTGCACTGTTTGCAGCAAAGAAGCAAGCAAAAAAGAAGGGTAAGAATTAGGAGAGCTTGGAGATATCTCTTCTTATCGCAGGTATAATCACCAATGTTTGTAATATAGTACTATTGTATTATTAGGTGATTGTTTCGTGATAATCTGAATAAGTACATAAGGAAACTGTATGGGTTATAATTCGTTGAGTTATTATGTGAGGAGTCAGCTTTATATCTATGTGTAGTTTTGTATGGTATCACATTGTAACTGTGGACAATTCACTAAAAAGCTACTCCCTCGCTTGTGAAAAAATGCAGCACCTTCGCTCCGAGATTTCCTGGATAATTTGATATTAGTAGAGTCACAATTACCAAGTTTTCCATAGCTACCATTACTGATTGCTTTGATGGCATTTTTAGAAATTTGACTGTAATGCACCTTCACCGAAACTTTGCAAATCTTTTGGGTGGTGGGTGTATTAATCTAAACCAATATAGGTCTATCAAGTGCAATGTTGCTAGTGGAAATACAATTTAATATCTGAATTATTAGTCATCATATGTTACAAAGAATGCCTCAATTAGCTATCCAAAAGATGTTACACAAAAAACACGTTAGTTATGCACATATGCATATCGTGTCTTTTTATTCCTCTGTCTAGAAAATAAATCTGGTTAATTTAGTAGAGATCGATTAGATGAATAATAAGCTCCTTGGGAGTATATTCCACACCCCTAACTCACTCCCTTTGTGGGTACATTTTAGGGTCTCAAGGGACAAATGGTCATCCTGCTAGTGTAGGTTCACTGACTCACTTATCTTTTTCTTATAGTAGTTTAACACGCATTTCAGGGAACAAGTCGGAAAGGTCGAAATGACGATGGAAAATAGATGGTGCATGTGTATGATCAAGACACATGAGGGAAGTGCTACGTTATGACACCAAAGCGTTGATAGTATCATCTGATGCATTCAAGCTAACGTCATTTGATGCAATGGTTTTCAGAGTAGCGTCAGTTGGAACATAAAAAATGTCAGGTGAAATATGTAGTATAAGTTATGAAGTATGGAGTAGTATAAGTTATGAAGTATGAAGTTGAAGTAGATTATCGTCAAGAAGGTCAAGTTTAATGTGATTTTGATAGTTCAATGAGAAAAGGAAGCGACGATTCTTGGAAAAGTTGAAAGCTTTTAGATCGGTGTATTTGGTTTAGACATGTTACTCAATCATTATATTTTCAAAGACAAAAGAAGAAATGTTGTTAGACTGTCAGTGACAAAAGAATGCAAAAATGCATAGAAGATGTCGAACACGATTGGTTATTCCAAAAGTCTTGGCAATTATAATGATTGTCTTGCTCATATGTTTCACCTCATAGTCTATTTTGCTTTTTTTCCATATATTATTTAGAACTATGTTGCTTTGTTTTAACCTATCTCCTACATGGTTCCACTTGTACCATAGGAATGCATACGGTGTAGTATCCATAATGTTGTAAAACAGCGAAAATCCATAAAACAGCAATTCAACAACAAAAACTTATAGTTTAACAAAGCTTAATACATTGTTACATATGATACATTTGATCCCTAATATTGAATATTGATACATTATGCTTCTAATTCTACTCGCAAGTTTCAAGCAACATATTAATATACAGATAATATTAGAACTAGATATGATCAATAACATCAACATCTGCACCTGATACAACCCGATGCAAATATGATGTCCTATCTTCCTATGATTCGTTCACGCGCTACCCTACAGTTACATATATATCCGTAATTGACCTGTTAAAGGTCTATGTTCGCATAGTTAGTTTTTGCATTGCAGCATTTACTTTTTCATCCGTGATTGTTTTGTGGTTGTCATAGAAATCTAGAATTTCAGTCGCAATTTTCTCCACCTGTCAAAAAATATGAATGAACAATTAATTACCATTAGATTTTTAATGCGTCATATGAAGAATTCCGATTTAGGAATTTATAATGAAATGCCCTTGAAAAACATGACGTCAGTCATATCATTTTCCTTTTCTTTCTTTTTTTTTTTTTTTTAACAGCCATCATATCATTTTCCTATGGTTCGTTCTGAATGCGGAGTTATGGTAATACGGAGTAGTTTCTCCGCTTTACTGTAGAGGTGGCAATTTCAATGCATTTATTCGAAACTAGGTGACTAGATTTAGGTTTGAATCCAAAAAATCAAAATCAGCCAATTTCCATGGTTGGTCAAAAATAAGCTGGTCAAGTTGGTTGAAATTCGCCCAAAATTTTCTTTGAATGTTTTAACCTCTGATTTACTGTTTGATTTTAAATTTTTACTAATAATATTGGAATTGAATTTTTTTATTTTATATCTTTTATTATTTTTTTTATCTTTTCGTGTGGTTGTGTCACTGTATTGCGTGTGGGTCATTGTTGATCCTTACAGGAATTGGGCTTAACTACATACCATGTTCATGTCAACTCGTAGCTGTTCAAACCAGGCAGTGTTGTCTTTATCCTTGAGCATACTCGCAACATATATGCAGGCTAATGCAATGGTATGTGGTGGGTATATCAGTATTAAATCCATCTTATAGCTGTCGTTGATAAGCCCCCTAAACAATTTGAATACAACAGATCATGATTAGACATGCACATAAGGAAATGATTTATGGAACCCGGTCCAGTGGGTCGGGGCTTATCAGTTCGTGGAGTTGATGAAGAAATAAGTTTGCACATAACCTTGGAGGTATTTTGCCAAGAGACTGTTTTTAGTAGCTCGGTCTCATGACCCGAGTTGAGCCGAGCAATTTGTCAAGAAAAAAAGAAAAGGGTTACTACTTGCGATCTTACCAGGTCATTTGAGTAGCATCACTCATCCCAGCATCTTGAAGCAACCTGTTAAGATAAACATAAGATTTTAAAAAGCAAATTTAAAAGGTGGCAATATGGGCAGGTCAGGCAGGTTGGATCTTGGATTAAGACAGGTATTTTAAGTACGGGCTGAGTCAGGTTATTTTGACTCCATACACCTTTTTAGTCCATTTGCAAAAGTTGTTTATATACAACTGATGCATTAGATATATGGTTATAAAAACTAGATATTATAACAACATTAATCATGTTATCTTTTAGATAAAATCAATTTAAGAGGTTGTAATCATCTACAAACCAATCTTGGCAGCTCTCCATCCTGGTCCCTTGATAACGAAATTCTTTAGTCAATATAGTAGCAATATTTTGTCAAATAGCCAACCGATGTCAATGAATGTTTTTCAAATCAACATAAGACTGATAATGTATTTGTATTTGTATTTTATTTATTCAATTAGCCTATCTGCGGAGGAGGTACTTACTCGGACAATGCACGATAAGGATGGAACACGACTAGATAGTAATTGAGTGCCTCCAAAATTTTCATTTCCATTTCAAGGATCTCTTTGATTTCATATCGGTATTTCTCATCTGAATCTGCAAACACAAACATGATGTTTTACGTATTCTTCAGATATCTCTTTCATAACCAAGATGATAATAACAAACAATTATGCTTGAGTTTTAGACAGAGTTTTACGCAGTTTTTTAATGTAAAATACAAGAAGCCTTGCTTGCACGGTACTTTCTTCTGCTTTTGATGCCAAGTATAAACACGTTGGTGCCACCAGACGTGGATCATATTCGGTCATACTTCTCCTGAAAATCAAACGATGCAAATAATTAGCAATAATCAGGCGAGTCGATTTATCAAATACTTACCGACTAACAACATAGTTGCAATTCAGATTTAGGTATTATCAAAGGACACAAGTTTCAGTTAATCATCTTCATTTACCAAAATCTAATAACTGAAAAAAATGAAAGTGAAACATCTGCTATAAGGGACTTTCGATATAGGCATGTGCCAAGGTGGACAGCAAAATACGAGGAAATAAGAAGAAAACTTTTATGACAACACCTCTATGCCATCCAGTGACAACGCTTATATGCCATCCAGGAATGAACTGGAGAATTTGGAATTAGCCTTTAAGTAACCATGATGCAAACAAATTGATTCATTAGGTTCGGGTAGACAATTCATGAAGTTTGATTTTATCAGAGTCCACAGCCACTGGCAATCAGGATAAGAGAAATGACTAACGGTTTCTAAAGCAGTGTAGTACTAGATAAGTACATATAATATACCTTGTATAAGCACGTCTCATGTATGTTACAGCAGTTGCCACAACCCTGGAATAGTAGCCAATGCAATGAGAAGTTGAGAACCAAATATCAAGAGAGAAACAATATATCTTTGAATCTAGTGAACCATTTGATAACCTGTGAATGGGTAAGTGTTGCAATATTTCCTTAGTATTGGACACTTGGTGCAATAGAAGTGTTTGGTTATTAGTCAAACATCTAAAAAGGTAGAAGAATTTATGGTTGAAACATAGTGCTATCAGAGTATCAGTATCAACTTCATAAAGATTATTGACGGGCAAAGCGGTAATATATTGGATTTATTTCAAGAATTCATTTTGGGCTGAGAGTAATAAGTAAAACTGTAAAAGTCATGAAATTCTTTTTACAGCTAGGAGTGAGACCAGCATTTGTGCGGAAGACTCAGACTCATGATAAAGATAGAGCTGTTTAAATCAAAAGACAGAAGCTAACCTTTGCCTCACTTTCACATTTTGAGCCAATCGTGCAATATCTGCAAGCAATACAAACGAACATGACGTCAAAGTTTAGATTATTATATACAAGGTAATTTAAAGGGCCCTGAGTCCGAATCACGCTCTTTGATACTGTCTCAAGGGCCACGGGTGCATCGTTAGGTAAATGAAAAAAACTTCATCCCACTCATACATAAAGCACTTCATACTTTTCAAACAAATAAAGTTTGACTTTTTTTTTTTAATAGTCTTTTAAAGTTTATAAACCAAGAAGTAACAGTATTAGATCTTGTAACAAGTACTGCAAATTAGAGACTATCGGTGTTAGCCTGTCAATAGAATTTATACAAGTTACATATTACATAATTAACAGGTTTGATTTTAAAAGTCAAATAATCACTTAAAAAATTCATTCTAGAAATCATCAATACAGCAAGATGATTCTAACACATAACGATGCATATTATCAAACACATAATGAATAAATTCACTCATTATCATTATTTTCATGCAACATGAACATAATTCCCGAAAAACACACAGTAGTAATTGATAATAACATACAATTGGTCATGTGCAATTTGATGAGCTTGAAATCTTCAAGTGTGATTCCTCTTTCCTTATCAAGAGTATGTACCACATCTACTTCTTCTTGATCCAGTAGTTGCTTGCTATTGATAAGCACACACAGATAATGATAAATACAATATTATCAATTTTTGGAAGTAGTAAGTAACAAGAGATGAAATTATAGTATGTAAAGTGATGGAAACCCTAGAAATTGAAGAGGTTAGTGAATCTTACGAGTGTGTGGATGTCCAGAAATCAGTCGCCATTGAAAGAAAGAAGAAAGCGCAGAAATTTACGCAGAGAAAAAATAAATAATTAAATAAAAGGAATGAAATGTTATGGTGGGATCTGACTCACTTGATCGTTGGAACTGTTGGAGAATATATCTTTTTTGGAATATGGATCTTGGATATTTTGACCCGGGTTTCATTTCCGAAGTAAGGATAAAAAACTCGAAATTGCAAAGAGTAAATAAAAAAACTTTTTGAAGTAGCTTCTCACGATTTCCAGTCACAAAGTGTGATTTTAACCCGAGTTTCAACCCATTATTGCTAAACACATCCCAAATCTCACAAAATGACGTCACCAATCACACTAAATTTTGATCCCTCATATTTCTCTCTATAATACTCCGTACTATATACATGTGTTTTTCTATGAGAAATGAGTTCACAAAATTTGTGTGATTCTAACATATTTCAATTAGTGTACAAATTATGAAATACTTTGATAATTTACATTTACAAAATCACAAAAAGACAAATGTGCCTCACATTGAACAACTTTCTTGATAATTTTAGGGTGTTGATAAATACAACATAGTTTTTGTTACATACACCAACATATATGCATTACAGTATTGTACAGTACAACACTGTAATGCATATATGGTGGTGTATGTAACAAAATCCATGTGTACAATACTGTAATGCATATATGTTGGTGTATGTAATAAAAACTATGTTGTATTTATCAGTTCCCTAATTTTACTATCTTACTAATTTAAATCATACTCGTATAAACTAGCGATCTGAAAGCCCACATTAAATCTTATTGGAATCGATAGTCAAACCGAAATTTCCCTACATCATATACATATACAAAGGTTTTGATACATCTATCAAAAGTAGGGCCGATGATCAGGGTGTGCAAGCTAGGCAGATGCACATGGCCTCAAATTTTAAGGGGCTCGGTTTTTGTCACATCTATATAGTAAATAAATATAATAACTATCTAAGCCAATTATAAAATCAATCAACTATTCACGCTTATGTTGTCAAATACTTTCAAGTTTTACCGTACTTCTTATTTATTTTCACTACATAGCGCATATATTTGATGTATCGATTCCACCATATATTTTAATACAGAGGAAATCATGATCTATGTGTCAGTTAAACCCAAATTCGAATTTTATATTAATAATCAAATCAAGCATACAATTATAATCATTAACACATGTAGGCAAGAGAACCTATCAATTAAAAGTATAATATAGTAAGTTGATCCAGATTGTCTCCAAGGAGTAAGAACATTTTATTATTATCTTTCATTAATACATGTTTAACAAATTAAGTAAAGTGAAATAGAATACCAACAAGATATTTAATATAGAATTGAAATACTTTTATTGAAACAGTTGTAGCACTCCATTTCAAGTCTAAAGAGCATATGTTAACCTTGAGGTTGCCCCAACCCTAATCAAGATCCTTGGGGATTCATGCCGGGGATCTCTAGGGTGATAAGAAAGCTCTTTCAATCACAAGGCGAATAGAGGTCAAAACAAATACTATTGATTTGTATGCATTGGGAGTTGAAAAATTATCTCGTTCCATGATAAGGCCAATTCCATAGAGGTGATAAGAAAGCTCTTTCAATCTTGCTCGAAGTTGTCGACTCTTAGTCTCTTACGATATGTAGATTTGGTATGCATTATTTGGTGTTGTGGGTGCCAACAATGATATAAATGTTCTCAGCCAATCTCATCTATTTAATTAACGATCTGATAAAAGAGATTGGTCTCGAACGCGAGTTCACGGTTAGTGGTTTACTTGCAAAATATGGTTTTATCGTGCGGATAGCATATATATATATGGAGTTGTATAGGTTCATTTAAGCGTATACAACACTAATAGATAGAAAAATGTATACGTTTCTCGAGGACACCTGATAAAGCAACAAAATATGTAGAATGAGCATTCATTCAGTATCCTACAAATATTTTTGGGAAACATAAAACAAAATGCAAGATCGTTGAGTATGGAGAAAATAAGACGGATAATGTATACATGCATAATATGATCGTCGAAAATGAAAGTTAATTACTTAATTATATGATCATTGATTTCGCCAATGAAGAACCTCCACCACATCCAACCCGACAATGTATTTTTGCTGAGAAATTTGAAGCAAGTGTTCGTCAAAGCAAGGAATTACGTGATAGAGACTGCTGTGACACCCCCAAATTCGTTGATTTTGTTTAGCGGAAGCATTTATTTAAGTAGGGGGTGCTGACGTTAACGTTGAACATCATGCCAGATCAGAGCGTATGATTATTGCTGAACAGTAAATTAAGATGCCACTTATGAAGTTAGTTTGTAACAAAAAAGACTACAACTCGCTAAAGTCGTAGAATAGTATTATAAAATACAATCT
This sequence comes from Helichrysum umbraculigerum, assembly GCA_949592205.1. Lineage (NCBI taxonomy): Eukaryota > Viridiplantae > Streptophyta > Magnoliopsida > Asterales > Asteraceae > Helichrysum > Helichrysum umbraculigerum. The sequence continues at coordinate 339,268,277 of CATIUR010000001.1, forward strand.
GTATAAAACACACAGTTTTTGAAAGAAGATTTCATTAGAATGATTAATGCAAATCATTTATACAAAAATATCTTAAGTGTCCCAAAATGTGGCATCCTAATTAGTCGCGGGTCGCCTAACTCCATATGCGTGCAGTCTTATCTGTACTGCTAGTTACCTGAAAAACATAGTAAAAAGTCAACACATGGTTGAGTGAATTCACAGGTTTTTATATGTATGGTTTGTTAAACCAAGTTCATTTATAGTTTGTCACGAGAGTCAAATAAACTCCAATCGCAAGAGTTTATAGGAAAGCAGATAATTCTAATCATATTAGTAACCAGTCTTATAAGTATTTCCACATAGTTTGAAATCATAACACGTAACCATGTATATAATCAATATCATAAAAGCACCAAAGCAATCATAAACATATATTGCATGTTATAGCAAAAAAAAATTAGCTATGTTTTTCACCCCAAGTTGAAAGCAGTAAAACAGTAAAAGTGGGGATGTGATGTGAACTCACTGGTAGCGATAGCGTGCGATAACAGCTAGTAATAGTCGGTAGTCCAACTGCGTCCCTCAAGTCCTAGACGCAAGAAATATACTTAATATAAGTATTCGACTATTCATTTAGTTTAATTATTTGTACAATTTTAGTTGGTGATAAATGTGTTGAAAAATAAATATTATCTTTCGAGTTATGTTTGTCGTTGAATCAATCGTTGCGTGTATGTATATACATATACCTACTTTTTAGTTGAATATATATATATAGTTTGTCGTTGTTTATATATAAATATACAAAATCTGATGTTTGTACCAAATCATTTTACTCGTTTCAAAAATTGTCGTTTTCGAAATAAATATTTATTATCGTCCCAAAGTTTGTCACGTCCATTTTATAACATTATTTGAATAATTATCCGTATAAAATATTATCCCGTGCTCGTGTACAATTTTTAGTACCAAAGTTCGTATCATATATTTTATATTAAATATAACATAACAATATTTTACGAGTGTTTTCAACAATCACTTTTGGTTGAATTCCAAAACCCATTTCCGAAATTCAGAAAGGAATCAAATTAGATATTAATATTTTAATGACAATACCCACTAAAGACGTATTGTAGTTGATGTCTATTAACATGTGAATATACATGAAATCATTTTCATTTCAATTTCAGCCAACCCGATCTTAATTAGCTTCCATATGATCCACATTAGCATCATCTTTTAGATAGCTATGCATATGTACCCATGAGCCGTACGGCTCAAACCCATTCCAGCCGATCGGCTGCGCATTATGGGAACAACATCTTTAATGGATTTAGGAAAACCAAAGACCGCCGGGTAGCAACTTTACTTCAAATATGCACCGCCCTCGTGTAACTTTTTATGGTACGTCTCTCCTTTAATTACTTTAATCAAAATAATCTTTATAGAGTTATTATTTTATTTATATTATTTTTTTCTAAGAAGAGTTTATCATAGTAATGTAGTTGATATATAATATTTGAATTTAAGCAGTGTAAGATTCCAGTAGTTTTTACCATCCGATCTCTCGAGAAGCTACGTACGTAAAAATTGTTGTGTGTTTGTTTTGATCGGTTCCCCTATGCGCGATTATATATACTCGTTTTTTTTTTTTTTGGTTCCAACGATTTCTCACAGTCCCAATCATCAACAACAACAAAATATTAACATTTTAACACTTTACACTTTCTTATGCATAAATTTTGTGTTTTTGGGTTTTATATACCAAAATTTCATTTTCAAGTATTTAATCCATCAATCATCCAAATTATCATATTATATACATAGATTATGTTATAATAACACTATAAAATACGAAATTTAAGTAAGGAAGTCAGATATGGAGAGTTTTTCCTTACAATAAAAATGATGATAATTTTGGTGCGGATGATGATGATGACCGACGACGACGATGATGATTATGGTGAAAGTGTATTGTTGTTTGTTAGTTGGTTGAGGGGCAAGTGATGAAGATGGTTTGATGTTCTTGCCCCTACTACACTTCCTACACTGCTGCTGTTTGTTGTCGTTGAGGATGAAGAAGAGCAGAGAAACAAAAGTTGGTGTGGCTCAAATGATTGACTTTGTGTACCCTGAGTTGTGAGGGAAAAAGTATATAATATAGATTTTGAACTCAATTTTCAACTTAGGAGTATGGACTTCAGTACTCTTGTCGACCAAATATTTTTTATTGTGGTTAATTGTTTGGGTTTTTAACCTGTTAATTTCGGGTACGGGTATAATTAGTTGTACCCCGTGTACCAATCAATTACTCGTTAGTTTAAATTTTATTTCAAACTTAGTAATTGATAATTTTAAAAATGAATTCTTTTATTAAAATCATTAATAAAATTAATCACAGTAGGTGGTACTGTACGGTTAAATTAGGTGCCAAATTTCAGTCAAATTTGGAATTCATATTTTGAAGTAATGTTCCAAATGGTAAAACAGGAACGGCAAAAATAACACTTTTGTTATTTTTGACCTTTAGACACGTTTTATAATTGTTTCTGTTCGTGTATAACGTGTCCTAAATAGTCGTCTAAAGGTTCCCGAACAACTTTTGTTCTAACTATTTTTTATAATAGTTTCAAATAAAAATACTTCAAAAGTATTTTGAAAACCTTTTTGGACTTTTGTACTGTGTCCGATATGTTAAAATAAATAAACGTATAATATATTATATTTTATCCATAATCTAAATATAATAATAATCGTAATTAATAATTTTTGAATTATTAATTACTTTTGTATCACCAACTTATTGTATTTATTTCTGTCGAGTTCGTCCCGATAAGTTTGTACGTAATTATAGTTAATTACGAAATACATAATACTTTTTGTTTAAAAGTATTGGGCTTGCTAGGCTTATATCACATTAAAAGTTTTGTTAAAACTTGTGACACCCCCAAATTTAAAGATTTGCGGAAGCTTGATTTGGGTGTCACTAATCAATATACAAAGCACATAAGATATAATGAACGACCACTATATGCGTCGTTTTAAACTTGTATAGATAAAGTAAATGTTTACATCAAAATATAGTTACATTAGCTCGGTTCCTGAAATTGAGAGATTACATAGCATAATTACTTTTACAAAATATAATAATGCAGTCCAATCTCTAGTTGTATGTATGCTGACTCGAGCTAATAATTCCTGCTTGTGCAGCCAAACTACTGCTGGGTACCTGTGATAAATACTAAAATGGGTCAGCGAAAACGCTGGTGAGCTCACAGGTTTGTATGTCAATGTATAGTTGTAAGAACCGCAAGAATTTATATTGAATTTAAAATGCAATTAAGCAAAATAAAAGTTATACTGTCCATGAGCACATAGTCTGAGCTTAACTTGATTTGTCAGGCCCAATTAAGGAAACCTAACTTGAAATGCCTCCTACGAGTGTCTAATCCACACTCGTCTTCCCAAATGCTAATACATCCGTTTGACCGGTTAGTGCGTGCTAACCCGGATGAGGATTGTCAATCCCATATGATATCATATACTAACATTCACGCTATAAAATACTAGAGACTATGCTTATGGAGGACTTTAAATTGATTAGCTTGAAACTCATGTAGTATTTGAAGTTTGGCACTTGCGTTCTACTTGTAAAACAAAATCGAGTAGTAATATCACACCCCTAGTTGTAAAGCAGTGAAAATGGGGCTATGAAACTCACCTGGTTCTTGAAGTGTTTAACTTAATAAACTTGAAGTAATTAGCTGTGAGTTGGTGTCCAAAGGCTTGAAACCTGAATGTGTCCACGACACTTAAATTGTCATTAATTGTACCGGTATCTCGAAAGACTACCATTGAAATTGTTTGCTTAACTTGATGTCCAAATTACCCCGATTTGGTTGATTGTTTTGTTACAAGTTACTACGACTTGTTTGGAATAAGTTGATACAAGTTACAACGACTTGTTTGATTGAATTATCTAAGTTACTATGACTTAGTTGATTCAATTGTATATTTGAAAATGTGTACGGCCCGTTGGTGATTTAGTTGAAATAATAAAAATTCTAAAATGTTGACTTTGCTACAGTACTGCTACAGTACTGCTACAGTAAATTTGACTTTTTTGAACAGTAACTTTGACTTCAAAATTTTGAGGTTTGAAGATTCTGTTTTGTGCGACGTAGGGTGCTACGTCGCAGATCCGGACTGCGACGTTGGGCATGACGTCGCTATGTGCGACTTTCGCAACTTAATGCGACGTTGTACGTGACGTCGCTATAGGCGACGTAGTTGATTTCTGCGACGTAAGGGTCTGCGTCGCTAAGTGCGACGTTGGGGTTATAGTGCGACGTAGGTCGCTGCGTCGCTATATGCGACGTTGGGGATATAGTGCGACGTAGGTCGCTGCGTCGCTATATGCGACGTTGGGGATATAGTGCGACGTAGGTCGCTGCGTCGCTATATGCGACGTTGGGGATATAGTGCGACGTAGGTCGCTGCGTCGCATTTGCTCCAGGCCAAATGCGACGTACGGGGTCTGATCGGAGTTTCAACTCCAAAAACGCGTTTTCCGGCCATCGATCGGCATAATATTTTTACCCAACCCATTTTAGGACATTACAAGGTTATACAAACAACTAGCAAGTTATAAAACTTAAAAACGAGAGTTTTCGGAGTTGTGTCGGAAACTTACAAATCGCCGAAATGAAATTCCGGAAAGGTAGGATTGTAGATCGTCGCGAGGTGGTCGTTTATTTCCAAAGGGGCTTGAAGATCCGAGGTTGTTTAGTATGTTTATTTTGCGGTTTTAGTTGAATTTGGTTGTGATGAAACTTGAGAGAAAATGAAAGAGGGAGAGAGAAAGAAATAAGGAAATGAAAGAAAGTGGGGTGGGAGTGGGAGGTTAAGTCCCCATTTTCGCCCCGCGTTCTCGCTCCGTGCGGTGTTCGTTTACTCCGTCGTTTGAACGTTAAATATTTATTTTCTATGTTTTAATATACGTTTTAAAATACGAATAATTATTCTGTATTTTTGTTGAAGCATTTTACTAAACATTTAATAATTTCATTATAAAAGGTAATTTGTTTTGTTTTGTTTGCGCAATTACATTTTATTCGCGTTTATATTAATTGTGCGATAAAACTTGGATACTAAATATTATTGACATAATATTTTTAAGTACAATAACGTTATAAAAATCCTGGTATTATTTAAATAAATTGTTCACCAACGTCCGTATTTATTGTATCGAAATTCATTCGATTTGAAACTTGTACGATTTAAACAAACCGCATAGTTGTAGATATATATTCAACAATATATATAATAATTGATACATTAATTAGCCTAACACAGAACTAATTAAATGTAATAAAGATCGATTAGGCACCAAATTCTAGTCCTAAATTGACGGTTGTCACAAAACTTAACTAGGGAATCAGCGTAAAATGCATGTGTTTACTGTTCTTAATTGTACCCAAATTTGCGGGGTGTCACATTCTCCCCTTGTTAAGGAAATTTCGTCCTCGAAATTTAAGTTATGTTATGAATTGTTTGCTCATGTACGTCTTGACTTATGATTCAGTTGTAGCCAGGTCTTTTAACCGAGAGTAGACCAAGAGTGTCTAGATCGAGTTTAAGGGTAGTCATTTCTTGACCGTTTCGTAGCTCACATATATATACACATATATAATAGCCTAGTGTGTCGATCGTAGTAGTCCATGTATCACTCGCTGATAGTTGGGTATGTGTCAACTAGTGTGATGTTCATTTGTGTTTGTCTCCCTCCCTTTGTTAGGCTAGTGCCGTTATGGCAATTGAAGGAAATAGAGAAAAGATTTTTTTTTTCCCTATGTGATGACCTTTCGCATCCGAGGGACTAATGTCTGCTCATTAGTTCACTGGTGCTTAGTTACCATCGGTATTGGTAGCTTACAACGACATTGTTAATCATTCATTGCTTATGTTGTGGTTCATCATAGTAATTACATCATAGTAGTCGTGTTCTGACCATTTTATGGTTCAAATCGTAGTTATATCGTGATTACGAGGTAATCATTTGTAAGGTAGTCCATTCTTGGCTAAATAGTTGTTATACGATGGTTGTTTACAGTGTAGTCCTATCGTGACTAATCGGTTGACAACGTAGTGAGTTGACTCGTCTGCTAGTTGCAGACCCTGAGTTTTACGTCGACTTAGATAGGTCATTATTATGACACTCTTAACCTCAAATTAGTAGATGTGGTATCGAGTAAAGATTAACATGTGTTTAATGTTAACCAATATCAATGAGTTAAGTTTTCGAGAAAATGCTAGGTTACCATCGTGGCGTTTAACGTTATCTAAGTTTCCAAAGTGGTCAAGGTTTTCCCATAGTTGGTATATTTACCAAATCAAAGTATGTCCCTTCTAATTCATAGATGGAATCGTAGTTATTATCGTAGTGGAACTCATAGTTTTATCATAGTTGTTATTGTAGTTGTTCTTTTAGTGGGACTCATAGTTATCCCCAATGTTGTTATTGTTGTGTCAAGAACTTCGTCAGAGAGGTACTCTTCCAAATTAGTAATTTGAATGGTGTCATACAAGTTGTTAAGCTCTTGAGATAGGTTTAGTTCCTGAGTCTAGGACCAATCCTTTCAAGGATTTTCGAAATGTCCTAAATATTTCGTGGGTTAAGTTTCTCCCAAGTGGTGCGACCCCCTTCTAGGGCGATACTTTGTGTAAAGTTTTGTCACTTACTTGAATTTCAAGAGGTTTACGACTATTTTTGGTGAAATATCTTTTGTCAGTCTCACACTGTTTTCAGTTGGTTAAGTACTTAAGATACCTTGTCCATAATTTCCTAGACCATCTAAGAACCAGACAATTGTCGGTCACCCATTATGTCCTATAGAGTGGTGATCGGCATTTTTGTTCATATAGTGCCTTAATGGCATCACTTGCACACTAGTGTGGTCACAATTGTTGCAGGAGGATCCGGTTAGTGGAAGACGATTATTCCAATTTCCTCCAAAAATCAATTTCGTAGAACCTCAACGAGCCCTTAATCATTTGTATTGTTCGTTTGTTTTGACCAACGGTTTTGTGAATGATAGGTAGTTCTCATATTGAGACAATCACCAACTGTCTGTTGCAATGATTGTCAGGTGCAAGATGTAATTCGCCCATCTCCATTATAGATAATAGCTAGTGAGTAGTGATATTCGTGCCAACTTATCGGAGCATGCTTTTTCAGTTTGATTCCTCGGTAACCAGTCTATACCGACTAGAATATCGAAATTTTCCAACTCTACCGGTAGTAAGTCTATTTCGAAGAGATGACCTTCAATCGTTAGGATACATCCCGGTACTATTTCTCCTGATTCGATCAACTTACCATCGGCTAGTTCTATAGCGTGTTTGTCATCTAGTTTACGTTAGTCAATTTCTAAAAGTTAAGTCATCATTTTCCACAACATCTCGGTGACGGTGTTAGGATTCAATCAATTTCGTTTTGTTGGATTGTCGTCCAAAAGTAAGATTTCGTTGGGATGTCACCCAAGATACAGTTTTGTTGAGATATCTACCTAATTCACAATGTAAGTGGGATATCTGTCCCTAATATAGTTTAGTTGTTTGCTTTGTAGGAAACACAAGTTTATCAATTAAGAGAAACATTCCCTAAAGGTAATAGTTTATAGGAAACACAGGTTATTTAGTAAAATAACATTTCCTAAAATAGTTATCATAGGAGACACAAGTTATTTATTAAAATAACATTTCTCAAATTAGTTATCGTAGGAAACACAGGTTATTTATTAAAATAACATTTCCCAAAATAGTTATCGTAGGAAACACAGGCTGATCCAACTAAGATCAACATTTCCAAAGTCTATCGGTCGTTCTCCGGTTTGTAATACTGCTGGTTGTTCTCCAGCAATTCATAGTACTGGTTGTTCTCCGGTTAATCTACCGGTCGTTCTCCGGCTTAAAGCCTTACTGGTACGTTCTCCAGTATATCAAAGCATCACCGGTACGTTCTCCGATTAATTCAAAATAATACTGGTCGTTCTCCGGTCATTTAATGTGTACTGATATGTTCTCCAGTATTAAACATCACCGGTATGTTCTCCGGTTTCTTATCCAAAGTGTTTGTCGAAATGTTATTCAAAACTTATTGTTTCCATTAGAACGCTATCCAAAATATAGTTTTCGTTAGAATGTTGTCCAATATATAGTTCTTGTTGGAAAGTTATCCAAAATATAGTTTTCATTGGAATATTATCCAAAATATAGTTGTAGTTGTATTGTTATCCAAAACATATTTGTAAGGTATTTTCGTAGGCAATTTTAATAAAAATTGTCATAATAGGTTTGTCATTTGTGGGGAGGAGTTTGTTTTACATAATTGTGTCTGGTTACCCTAGTGGTTGTTTGAGACTCCATCTCGATTAGTGTATAACGACACCTTACTATGTTTGTTCTTGTAGTACTCAAGTCTCGTTACTATGTATCACACTTCCATTTGTTCTCTCCATCCATTCGACTGATAAGTTGTCGGTCCGAATAGTTAAATGTGTAGTGAAGATTTGTTATGTCTAATAGAAAACGAGAGTTTGTTTATGTAGAAGTCAACTATGACCGCCCAGTCATCCAACTTGACATTAGTACTATAGTATACATGTCCTAATAATGGTTGTAGGAATGTCAACATCCTATTAGCAAATAATCGCTCAAGAAGTAGAGACTAAATTGGTAGGGATTGTTAGTGTCCCTTGATCCATATTAGTAAGATCGAGTACCTATGTCAGGTAGACGAATCAAGTTTTCAAAAGTATTATAATAGTCATCATTTCATATACATTAATTTGTATAAAAGCTTGAAAGCTTTTAAAATAGTTTTGAGGATCTTGTGTGTAGTCGTTCGCGATAGAATTCTAAGTTATGTTACTTCTTACAAGATCGTTTGTGTATGAGCCAAATCAATGGGTGTCCTCAATAGTATAAGTTTGTTCACAATTAGTTCATGATTTAGTTCAAAACGTTGATGGTTACTTGTTGCATTTCGTATCAAATTCGTTGATAACCTCAGCTATACTCTCAACCATTCGAGAACGCTCTCCTAGCATTCATCCTCGTCATACAAGTTCAAGTGTACTTTATCAGGTTTGTGTCGTTTGTAAGTGAAGATGATGTCTCCATTTAAGTCATTTGCTTTGTAATTCGTTAAGTGTCATTTCGTGTGTCAGGAAGTTTCCTGATTGCTGTGTGAAGTATAATAACTAAGGTAGGGACCATTCATCAAACGATAATGTCTGTATTGTGGACAGATAGATTAAATGTGTGATGGCGTTAGTTGATGGTTTCTCGTGTACCGAGGTGCCATTGTTATTCCAACCATATTTAAGAAGTCACGCGTAGGAACACGTAATTATTCATCTAAACGCATTGCGACAATAGTTGTCATATAGTGAGTTAGACGTATGCAAATATGTGCAAGCATGTTCTAGCCAAGGCTATAGTCTAGGTCTCTAAGGCTTTCAGGCCACTTAAAGACTTCTAGTTCGCTATAACCAATGGCTCTGATACCAATCTGTGACACCCCCAAATTCGTTGATTTTGTTTAGCGGAAGCATTTATTTAAGTAGGGGGTGCTGACGTTAACGTTGAACATCATGCCAGATCAGAGCGTATGATTATTGCTGAACAGTAAATTAAGATGCCACTTATGAAGTTAGTTTGTAACAAAAAGGACTACAACTCGCTAAAGTCGTAGAATAGTATTATAAAATACAATCTGTATAAAATACACAGTTTTTGAAAGAAGATTTCATTAGAATGATTAATGCAAATCATTTATACAAAAATATCTTAAGTGTCCCAAAATGTGGCATCCTAATTAGTCGCGGGTCGCCTAACTCCATATGCGTGCAGTCTTATCTGTACTGCTAGTTACCTGAAAAACATAGTAAAAAGTCAACACATGGTTGAGTGAATTCACAGGTTTTTATATGTATGGTTTGTTAAACCAAGTTCATTTATAGTTTGTCACGAGAGTCAAATAAACTCCAATCGCAAGAGTTTATAGGAAAGCAGATAATTCTAATCATATTAGTAACCAGTCTTATAAGTATTTCCACATAGTTTGAAATCATAACACGTAACCATTTATATAATCAATATCATAAAAGCACCAAAGCAATCATAAACATATATTGCATGTTATAGCAAAAAAAAATTAGATATGTTTTTCACCCCAAGTTGAAAGCAGTAAAACAGTAAAAGTGGGGATGTGAACTCACTGGTAGCGATAGCGTGCGATAACAGCTAGTAATAGTCGGTAGTCCAACTGCGTCCCTCAAGTCCTAGACGCAAGAAATATACTTAATATAAGTATTCGACTATTCATTTAGTTTAATTATTTGTACAATTTTAGTTGGTGATAAATGTGTTGAAAAATAAATATTATCTTTCGAGTTATGTTTGTCGTTGAATCAATCGTTGCGTGTATGTATATACATATACCTACTTTTTAGTTGAATATATATATATAGTTTGTCGTTGTTTATATATAAATATACAAAATCTGATGTTTGTACCAAATCATTTTACTCGTTTCAAAAATTGTCGTTTTCGAAATAAATATTTATTATCGTCCCAAAGTTTGTCACGTCCATTTTATAACATTATTTGAATAATTATCCGTATAAAATATTATCCCGTGCTCGTGTACAATTTTTAGTACCAAAGTTCGTATCATATATTTTATATTAAATATAACATAACAATATTTTACGAGTGTTTTCAACAATCACTTTTGGTTGAATTCCAAAACCCATTTCCGAAATTCAGAAAGGAATCAAATTAGATATTAATATTTTAATGACAATACCCACTAAAGACGTATTGTAGTTGATGTCTATTAACATGTGAATATACATGAAATCATTTTCATTTCAATTTCAGCCAACCCAATCTTAATTAGCTTCCATATGATCCACATTAGCATCATCTTTTAGATAGCTATGCATATGTACCCATGAGCCGTACGGCTCAAACCCATTCCAGCCGATCGGCTGCGCATTATGGGAACAACATCTTTAATGGATTTAGGAAAACCAAAGACCGCCGGGTAGCAACTTTACTTCAAATATGCACCGCCCTCGTGTAACTTTTTATGGTACGTCTCTCCTTTAATTACTTTAATCAAAATAATCTTTATAGAGTTATTATTTTATTTATATTATTTTTTTCTAAGAAGAGTTTATCATAGTAATGTAGTTGATATATAATATTTGAATTTAAGCAGTGTAAGATTCCAGTAGTTTTTACCATCCGATCTCTCGAGAAGCTACGTACGTAAAAATTGTTGTGTGTTTGTTTTGATCGGTTCCCCTATGCGCGATTATATATACTCGTTTTTTTTTTTTTTGGTTCCAACGATTTCTCACAGTCCTAATCATCAACAACAACAAAATATTAACATTTTAACACTTTACACTTTCTTATGCAGAAATTTTGTGTTTTTGGGTTTTATATACCAAAATTTCATTTTCAAGTATTTAATCCATCAATCATCCAAATTATCATATTATATACATAGATTATGTTATAATAACACTATAAAATACGAAATTTAAGTAAGGAAGTCAGATATGGAGAGTTTTTCCTTACAATAAAAATGATGATAATTTTGGTGCGGATGATGATGATGACCGACGACGACGATGATGATTATGGTGAAAGTGTATTGTTGTTTGTTAGTTGGTTGAGGGGCAAGTGATGAAGATGGTTTGATGTTCTTGCCCCTACTACACTTCCTACACTGCTGCTGTTTGTTGTCGTTGAGGATGAAGAAGAGCAGAGAAACAAAAGTTGGTGTGGCTCAAATGATTGACTTTGTGTACCCTGAGTTGTGAGGGAAAAAGTATATAATATAGATTTTGAACTCAATTTTCAACTCAGGAGTATGGACTTCAGTACTCTTGTCGACCAAATATTTTTTATTGTGGTTAATTGTTTGGGTTTTTAACCCGTTAATTTCGGGTACGGGTATAATTAGTTGTACCCCGTGTACCAATCAATTACTCGTTAGTTTAAATTTTATTTCAAACTTAGTAATTGATAATTTTAAAAATGAATTCTTTTATTAAAATCATTAATAAAATTAATCACAGTAGGTGGTACTGTACGGTTAAATTAGGTGCCAAATTTCAGTCAAATTTGGAATTCATATTTTGAAGTAATGTTCCAAATGGTAAAACAGGAACGGCAAAAATAACACTTTTGTTATTTTTGACCTTTAGACACGTTTTATAATTGTTTATGTTCGTGTATAACGTGTCCTAAATAGTCGTCTAAAGGTTCCCGAACAACTTTTGTTCTAACTATTTTCTATAATAGTTTCAAATAAAAATACTTCAAAAGTATTTTGAAAACCTTTTTGGACTTTTGTACTGTGTCCGATACGTTAAAATAAATAAACGTATAATATATTATATTTTATCCATAATCTAAATATAATAATAATCGTAATTAATAATTTTCGAATTATTAATTATTTTTGTATCACCAACTTATTGTATTTATTTCTGTCGAGTTCGTCCCGATAAGTTTGTACGTAATTATAGTTAATTACGAAATACATAATACTTTTTGTTTAAAAGTATTGGGCTTGCTAGGCTTATATCACATTAAAAGTTTTGTTAAAACTTAACTAGGGAATCAGCGTAAAATGCATGTGTTTACTGTTCTTAATTGTACCCAAATTTGCGGGGTGTCACAACTGCCACCATAATAATCTTCATTCGAATCCCAGTTTTTACGTACCTTATTTAGATTAAATAAATTGTACTTTTTTAAATTATTTGAATTTTAGTGTCCTTTTTTAATGCTATGTAATTTTAATTTTAATGCAAGTCAATTTATTTTAGTGAAATATTTTTTATTTAGTTATTAATAATAATTAGTTGTATTAAATATTAAAAAGGAATTACAGACGAATTTAAAAGGTAAAACAAATAAAGTTAAAAAGGTTGAAAGTGGTTGAATAGTAGTTGAAAATGAATAGAGAAAAGGTTGATGAAAAACTAATATGAGGCTAACGTGTATATGCTTTTAATTAAATGGAATTGATAATAACAGCTTTTAGAACGGTCAATAAGAGAAATATATATCATTTATTCAATTTAAAGTTTCCTTATTTGTAACATCCAGTCCTCGGGTCTGGTAGTATTTTAATATTTTCTGAATGTAAATTATTATTTAATGTGTCAGAAAATAGGTACATTGAGTTATTTGAAAATAAATAAGGAAAATAGTCAAATAATTTATTGTGGTTAATAAATTATTATTTATTTTAATTTAATTCAGTTGACGATAAAATAAAATAATGTTTCCCCGTAAATGATTTTTAAGTTCCAGACAATGATGAGTACGGGGAATGAAATTTGAATAATTATGTAATAGACTCATATTTTGAGTCGGTCTTTTATTTCTCATATACCGACATACATACATACGCATCTTACATACATATGTATCATTGAAAACCCTAAATCAATTCCTAACATCAAATTGGAGCTTCCAAACTCGAATTCAAGCTTCTCTAATCATCATAAACAAGGTATGATCATGTGTTCTTGATTTCTATAAACCTAGAAATTGGGGTTTTGGGTTTTAGTTAATTGATGGGTTAAAATCCGAATTTAAGGTTTGAAATTGTTAAATTCATGTTACTTAAGCTTAATTATGGTGATGGTTAACATTAATTAAGCTAAGGGTTTCGAATTTGATTAGGTGTTCTTTGGAAATGGATGATTATGATGAGTTCATGGGGTTTTTGATGGATTAATGGTTTAATCCGAAATTAAAGCTTGATGTTAGTTAAAATAGTGTTAAGAAGTGTTAATAAGATGATTAGTAACTTTAATCTAACCTAAAAATGGATTAATCAAGTTATATGAGTTGTAATCCAAGTGGGTTTTGTGAAAAATGTGATGATTAGGTGTTAATTCACCTTAATTGGTAACAAGATATGTTGTTATAGTGTTATTATTGAAAAGTGAGTTAGTAAACCAAGTTGTTATTCATTGAAACTAAGATGATCATGAGGATGATCATGGGTTATTAATGAATTAATGGATGTGATGAATTGGGAATTATTAATATGTGAGGTTAATGATTCGATTATGTTAATTAACCATGATTGAGGTGGATTAATATGGTGAGGTGATCCTAATGATCACATAGTGATAAATGATTATGAAATTTTGATGTTTGAAGTGGTTATTCATAATCTTGAAATGATGAAAGTTGAATTAATACAAGTTAGTGATAAGTTGTTTGATGTAATTACAATTGTATTATGTTATATCAATATTGAGACAATTGTCAAGTGACTAACTTGAATTGTTCTAATGTATTCTCAGATGTGGAGAAGACTCAGTGATATTAGACTACTGAGTGGATGACTGAGGTATTCGGTGAGTGGATCTTTAATCCTCGATGTGGTTTAGTTGTAACAGGTTTGGTTACAACAAGTAACGTATTATTACTGTTCTAGTTTGCCATGATTATTATGGTTGTTAGTAATAATACAGTTGACCCAATAAATATATGGATATGTGATCACGTGATATATTTGGCCTTCGGGCATCAGTTGTTAATGAGGTCAACGGGTTGAACTGGTTGGTTGAGCTAGTTGGTTATTGTATGAATTACACAGGGTTTTGCTTCATTCGTTGTGTGTAGAACTTGTGTTTGAGGATAATAACCATTAGCTATCGTTCTCGTCCGTTATGGCCATACGGATATGGTTGGATAAGTGTTCTTTGAGAGCCACCGCGGCAGTAGGGTTTCTCAAGAACCACCGATCCTCATTATTGAATTGTGACGTTGTTGAATTGTTGCATTGTTGAAAAGTTGTATTGTGTACTTATGTGTTTAAGGTTAGTTGTTGTAAATAAGGTTGTTATGCTAAGTTGTGTTGTTGACTATTATTCACTCACTTAGCGTTATGCTAATCCCCCACATCAACACTTCTTGCAGGTTATGGATATAATATGGGTGGGCAAGAAGTTGGACTAAGGATGGCACCCGCGGGTCGTGGGTATGAATATGCTAAACCCATCACCCGCCCGTGACGGGTTTTTGTACCCATCACCCGCCCATGACCCACTAACGGGTTTACTTTTTACACCCATACCCGCCCGTGACAGGTACCCGTGGGTCGCGGGTAACCCGCGGGTTTATCTAATATAAACGTTTAATCTAAAATTTCAAAAGATTTTATATAATTTTAATGTAGAAGAATGTTTTAAAAAATGTTTAAATCAATAGATCGTATTTTAAACGAATTAAAATTGTTAAAATTGAAGACATGCGGACTAATAGTTAGATAACTATCAATTTATTTGATAATTTTTCTTGATCATTTGTTAAGTTTGCTATTCGAAATATGAAAACTATACTTTTTAATTTGTATAAGAACTGTTTTATTATATATTGTTCAAATTAACCACTATATATAAATATATATTTAATAAATTATACAAATCCACTTGTAGATATATATAATGTACTATGCAGGTTTGCGGGTCGGGTTTACCCGCGGGTACAAGTTCATACCCATCACCCGCTAACGGGTACAAGTTTATACCCGTAACCCACCCATGGGTAAAAATTTCACAGTTTTACCCACCCATGATGGGCGGGTACCCATGGGTCGTGGGTTTTTCTCACCCATTTGCCATCCCTAAGTTGGACTGTAAGGAATGTTTGAAAACTTGGCGTTACTCTGATATTTGATTGTATAAATCAATATTATCTTTTGGTTTGAAATAACACCCATGTTGATAAACTATGATTCAAATTAGTTTAATTTTATAATGTAACTTGTAATCATTTGAAATTTGGACTAAAGCTTCCGCTATATTATATTTAAATTGTGGTAAAGGAGGGGTGTTATATTATTGATTTAAAATAATAATTAATACATTAAGGATTTTCAATTATAAATTTTTTTTTATTCGTGATGTATTAATTGAATTTTTTTATTATAAAGGAAACTTCAAATTCAAATAATAAAATTATATTTTTCATATTTAGAACGTCATTATCACTTCCCTTAATTAAACGGTATCTAAAAAATTCAAAACTACGTTTGAGTATTATTACACACGAAAGAGAGATTAATAGCCTTCTAGAGCATGAGGACTTTTCCTTATTTTCCGATCCACTGTCTCATTTCGGCGCTTAAAAATATAGTCATAAAATATCATTTCTCTACAACTATTTGGTTCTAAAATATGGGAGGTGATAGATACAACAAACAATATGATTTATACATCAAAACTATGTTATGATATACTTGTATTGTAAGCTTTTCATGTTGTACAGTTTAGTGTAGGAAACAATTTATGTGTTGTATTTATCAACTCCCCTAAAATATTGGTCTTATTAACGGAAGTTATTAGTGCCTTAGTGCTCTCATTTACAAAGTTGAACATACGTACAGATTGTACATTCAATATAAATTCAGGGGGTCAACATAAATTCAGGGGGAAACATGGAGTTTGTTATGATTTTTGTACAACTATTAATGCATGTCTGCAAGTCTTAATGAAAGCCGTAATAACTAATAACTATTGTTATCATTCTCCTAAAATATATGGAGTATATATTAAAGTTATTTAAAATAATTGATATTATCATTTGAGAAAAAACTTTTTATATCAATATGACAAAACATATATTTGTTCACATAGATATTTTATTTAATCATATCAATCAATTATCATACAATCATACCTCTGATCACAAAACTCTTACAAATCCTAGATACTAAATCATAGTAACGGCAATAATAATAATTAGCTTACACAACATCAAAGAAAAACTCAATTACTCGAAAATAAAAAGCATTATTTTCCAAGTATTTTTCAACTTTGATTTCATAGAAACATTTGAACGTATTTACGTATTTACATCCTAAACAAAAAGCTAGTGATCAAAGTCTTTAAAAAAGTTAATAAAAAACCATAATATACAGATATTTTGCCTTTTTCATTGGTCTTAACCCGACCCATTAACACGAGATTCACTCCGTAGTTTCCGGATCCGGGCTGCCCACGACATCTCTTTTTGTGGATTCACCTTGCTCCGCCGGTTCAGCTCCGATATTTGCCCCGTCCACATCTCCTTCCACCGGTTCTTATCATCGGATCCCGGATCAAACCGGGTTTCTCTCTTACCCGAAAAAGCATACTGAATTCCCTTCGCCATACAGCTATCGTATACCGATCTAGCTTCCGGGTCGGATAAAGTTTCATAAGCTTCTTGTACCCGAATAAATCTAACAGTATATTCCTCCGTCCTATCAGGCGGTGACACGTCAGGATGGTACTTTAACGCCATTTTTTTGTACGCATGTTTAATCTCGGACAGTGTTCCGGTTTCGGATATACCAAGCAAGTCATATAATGTTTCCGGTATTGCGGCGGTAGTGGCGGCGGCGGTTGCTTTGGTTGTTTTATTGTGTTTCCGGATTGAGATATGTGAGATCTTGACAGGGGTGTTTATGTAATTAAATGAAAGATTAGGGGTGAAAGATGAAATTAGTGGTTTATTATTGGATGAGGTTAGGAGAGATTGAGCGGCTGAAGGAAAGGATGTGGAATTCATCGTTTTGTTGTACTGAGTGGTGTGTGTGTTTGTGTGCTTTTATAGTAACATGGGGGACAGCTGACTCAAGTCTTTCAGGGAATATTAATATTAAAATGAGATGTTAATGATGTACACTACCAAAATATAATCACACACAGTAATACTCCCTCCGTCCCATATTAATAGTCCACTATTCCTTTTTGGGCTGTCCCAAATTAATTGTCCACTTCCAAAAATGGATAAAAATGATGAGCTAAAATCCTTTTATACCCCTACTTTATATATGTAAGACAAAAAAGTAGGTAAAAAGTAAGGGGTAGAATTGTCATCTTATCAAAAAGTAAGAGAGAAGTTGATGTTTTCTTAAACTGCGTGTTTCTTGTCTGGGGACAACTAAATTGGGACGGAGGGAGTATATATTATACTGTTGTACTGTAGAGCACTTTAAAACAGAATTGATGGTATAGAGTTAAATTTTAGTGATGTACAAATCAATACTCATCAAAATATAGTAAAGAAAAGTTTTAAAAATAATTATAATTGATATTAATAATAAGGGTTTAAGTCAGCGATCGTCAAAGAACTTTCATTTTTGTCCCGAGATCACCAATCAACCGATTTTATTACCATGATCACCAACGAACTTTGTAGTTATGTGCTAAGATCACCAACCCAATACTTTTTTACCGTAAACAAAATACACCATGTGACGTGGCATTGCCACATCACTGTATTTAATGACGTGGCATCCACGTAATAAAATGCAAAACACGTGGCAATAGCCACGTCAACATGTCTCCTTTTAAGAGTTAGCTTCTTTCTTCTTTCTTCTTTCTCATGATCTATCGTTTAACAACTTCTCCGGCGAGATTCCCTCGACGATTAACCGTATTATTGTTATTATTTGACATCGTAGTAATAGCTTATGTGATTCACCAGGTAAAGTTTTAACTTTTAATTGAATTTAATTTATATTCAGATATGTAACCTAATTATTAATTGTAAAACTTGTTTTGATAGAAGAAGACGGAGGAGGTGTGGAGTTGCACGAAGAAATTGATGATACATCTGAAGAAAGTGTTAATGATGAAGAAGAAGAAGATGAAGATGATGATGGTGGTGGAAATGGTTCACAACGGATGTTACCACCACCGAAAGCCAATCCGATAGCTTCAGGAACTGTTATTTCTAGTAATCATCATAATAATTCACATCCTCAGCAGCAGCTTAATCATCGAAAAAGTTTTCCACCGGCGGCGAATAAAGTTTTTAGAGCGGCGGCTGCGCCGTCGCCGGTTCGTCTAGCTTCAGCAGCTGCTTCTCCGGTGCCAGTGGCTCCACAATCTCCTTCTTCTTCAAATGTTTCAGTCAGAAAAAAAGATGGTTTGTTCATGTGTTGTGTTATTTCACAAAAAAAAAAGATAAAAAGTTCACATTTTTTTTGTAGTTTTGTTGACTTTTTGTGTGTTGCTGCAGAATTCAAATGGAGGAGGAGTGTCGAAACCAAGGCCACAGAAAATTTCCAACCTGGATTTAAAAATAATAAAAAAGTATTAAAAACACAAAAGTTACCGGTTTAGCTGGTTACAGGTTACCATATGGTGACTTCGGGACAAAATTTAAAAGTTCGTTGGTGATCATGGTAATAAAACCGGTTAATTGGTGATCTCGGGACAAAAATGAAAGTTCGTTGGCGATCGCTGACTTAAACCCTATTAATAATAATGGGTAAAGTTCTTTGAGAAAAGAGTAGTAGACCGGAGCAATTTTAGGACAAATCTATAGAGATGAAGTGTTATTAAAATGTAGTCGTTAAATTATAAATTACGTATAAAATTTTTTAAAGTATTAATGATATTTTAAAATTTTTGCCCCCACAAAACTATAAAAAAATTGAAATAATTTTTTAGCCCTCACCATTTGAATTTTCTAGCTCCGCCCTCTAAAAAAATACAGTGAATCTGAACCTATATCAAAATCCAATTTATTTTAAAATGTAGCAAATTCAGTTTGTTACTCCTTCTCCTAGGGGTGTCACTTTTATCCTAAATCCGAATAATTCATCCGATCCAATCCGATCTAGGTTAAATGGACAGGATTATTTGGATTACGGATTGCTTAAACGGATTATGGATTACTTAAATGGATACACGGATAGGATTAAGGATCAAAATTAAACTGTTTGGATATATCCGTATAATCCGAATAAGAATCAAATAATTAAATAATATTTTTTAATAATATATTAGATATTAATGTTACCATATAAGAAATTAAAAATTAATCACAAATATAATATATTAGATATTTATGTAGAATTGGAAGATATTGGTACTTCTAGTCAAAATTGGAGATAAATTTGCAAGTAACAAGTATAAACTTTCATTTTTAATTGTTATTACATATTGTACTTTACTACTTTGTGTAAGAAATAAACACATAAAGAGCTACTATTTTTTCGGTTTTTGAAGAATGAAGGTCTGACATTTTGGATGCTATGAACTTAAGAAAAGAAGATAAAATACTTTTTGGTTGTTTTGGGACTCCTCTTTTGGATTAGATTGATTGGAGGTGTATTTAATTTTAGAACTAGGAATATAATTTGGATCAAATTGTATGTTAAAAGTTGGAATTGAAATTTGGATGTTATAATATGAATATATGATATATCGTTTCATCTTATCTTATGTTTGTTTATATACTTGTTTTATTAAACATAAATTTAGTCTTACTCGATATCACACGTTCAACTTGAGCTTATTCGGATGAAACCGTTTAATCCGAAAATTAATCCGAACCATTTAATCCATATCCGATTAATCCGTTTCTTATTTGGATCGGATTAAGGATGAACTTGAGATTGTCCAAAATCCGATTAATCCGATCCGAATAATCCGAAATCCGAACAATCCGTCCGAATAACACCCCTACCTTCTCCTGACATTCCCCTCTAATTCTTCACCTAAAAAGTAAAAAGAAATTAAATCAATAAATTATAAAAGCTTGATCTAAATTCTAAAGTATAGAGTATAGACGTCTAGTAATTGGCGGCCTAACAATGGGCTTAAAGTCATAAAAGATCCTTACCTACTGTTTTTAACTTTTGACTCATAACCAATAAGACATTGGTTATTATTTAATACGGAGTATTAGTTAATACTACTCCGTATATTATAGCTACAATTCGTATTTTTCTTTCAAAACTTGCATTATTTCGTGTATACTTTTTATAATAAACTATGTGATAATTCGTTTAAAATAATACACTGAAAACTTATATTTTGGTTCATGTGTTGAAAAGAAGATATATAATAGTACTACTTATATTATGCTAGTTAGATTACGTAGGTAGATGGTATATTTTTTTGGAAATGGCAAAGCTTTATTAGAATAAACAAAACGACTACAAAAAGGGTTATAAGTAGGGGTGTTCATTAATTGATTTGAACCGAAAAACCGCCCAATCCAAATAGGTTTGGTTTAATTGGTTTCGGGTTATTTGGATTTGGTTCGGTTATTTGGTTTTAACCGATATTAAAACTGGTTTTTGGTTCGTATTTGGATTAGAAAATTTTAATTTGGGGCCTACCCGAAAACCCGATACATTAGTATTAAGCTTTTTATATATATAATAGATTTAAAAATCCATCACACACTTCTTATCTTATGAAATTTCTCATTTCTCATTGTGTTCATTTTATTAGTAACATGTTTTTTTTTTTATTAACTTATACATCCATTGTTATAGTTCACTTAAAATTTAAGTTAATCCACATTTTTTATGTCAATCAGAGTCAATAACAATTAAGTAAGACAATTATTATTAAGCGATTAAACTGAAAAACTCATGAATTATCTCTTAATGATAAATGCTAGCTAGTTTAATAAGTATCATTATGAGTAAATTATACTTCAATTTTCCAAAAAGATTGGAGTTATTTTCCTTGTATTCTTCAAACCTCATCATAAGTTCGGATTTACGGGCCCCAAACCGATTAACCCGATTGTTATTCGGTTGGTTTGGATTGGGTTTGTATACTTCTGGTTTCGGTACTGGGTGTTTTTTATTTTCTTCGAAAACCGAACAAACCAAACCGAATAACTCTACTAAACCGAAACCCGGCCGTTTGAACACCCCTAGTTCTAAGAAAGAACCACAAAAAAAAAAAAAAAAAAAAAAAAACCTCAAAGAGAAAATTACATTAAAATACTAAATCCGAGGTTACGAATCCACACACTCTAGTTTATATCTGTCCGAGAGCACCTGTTAGACAACCGAAGGAGCAATAATTGTTGAACACCCGGAAATATATCCTCATGCCTTAGCTTGTCCACATCAACCGAAGGTATATTGGTATGTCAATATTAGTTTTTTTTTTACTACTATGTAAATCTATTTACTTATTTGCTGGTTTATAGTTGTCGAGATAAGTCGTATGAGGCATATAGGTAGTCATCTTTTCAAAATGTAAGGTAAAAACATTATATTATTGGTGTAATTTTTAATATTTGCTCTGTTAAAAGTTTAAAAACATATATTTGTAAGGGTGTTTTTGATATGTGCCACTCAAATTAGAAAATATATATAAGTTTGTCCTCTTTAAAATAATTATCTGGCTATTTATATTTGGCGTACTAGGTATTATTGCTTCCCAGGTATAAAAAGCGTTCCAAAAAGAAAATAAAATACTAAAAGAATACGTATACATAGGAATTGCATACGTGTTATTCTCGATAAAAGATGAAAGGATGTATGTCAAAAAGAATATATCAAAGAAATGAAATTTATATTAATTAGACATTAATATTAACATTAACATGAGTTACAAATGAAACACAAAACTAAATCTTTATCACTTTCATTGGTGGATTTTTTTATTTTTTATTTTTTTTTAAATCGTCCTATTTACTTTAGAGTATTCATTGATCACGATACACATCCGTTCTAATACTTGTACACTCACAAGAGGATCATTAGCCTAGCGGTATTGAGTTAATCCATCAATTTTAAAGATGTGGATTCAACCCCTGGAGTTAGACTATTTGTAAATATTTATAGATGAATATATATATATATTCGTGATATAAGTATATGAATGTTTGCCTTTAAAAAAAAAATTAATTGTACACTCAATTTGAATTACATAATTTGTGACATGTACATTTGATAACTAATTGAAATAATTAAACTACAAGAGAAAATTTGTGAAAATGAAAAATTATAAAGCATATAAAAGAAATGATATGACAATGAATTCGTTTGATTTGATTTTTGTTACCAACAACGAATCGATTTTTGAGTTATATAATGATTTAAAATGGACAAAAATTGAAAGTTCGATACTTTATGAAAGAGAAAAGAGAAAAGTTGTTCAAGATATGAGAATGTAATCTTCTAAGTTGAAGTACTTAACCATCAAAACTATGAAGCTTCATCATGTCATCCATATTAATTTTCACATCGTCATATACATATTTGCTTGGGGATATGATGTGTGTTACAAGAATTTTTTTTTTTCTTTCTAAAAATGCTTATGGAGAAATTACTCATACCACTTTTTAAAACTTCATTCATCATTCAAGACTTTTTCTTTTTTAATATTGTCTTTTGAAAATAGCATTAAGAGTATGTTTGATAATACCGGTTTAGACCGAAGCTAGAACCAAGGTTTGAAGTTTGTGATTGGAGCTGTGGAATCTTTTATGGGCTTTTAGTAGCTACTCGAAGACAGAATTAACTTATTTTTTACGGGTTTGCATGGACTTATTTTTTTAAGAAGTATCACTTTCTAGCTTGTCGAGCATGGATTATTTTATTAATGAGCTTGAGCTTAAAATTTAGAAATTCAAACCTCTAAAAGCCCCAAAAATAAAGGTGCCAAACACACCGTAAATCTTTTAAAATCGTATTTGTTTTTCTAAATGGACCATTTTTAAAGAAACAACATTTGGTGTGTGAAGTTTGACTTGTTGATTTTCTTGTTTTTAGAATTAAATTTTCAAGAACTTTATTATTTTTGACCAAAATGTAATACACACTTTTTGATTAAAATTGATTGATGATTTAATAAGCTTGAATTAGAGGTGTAGAAACGTACTACGTATATAATCTAATAATGTTGTTTCGTAGTCTATACTCTATATGACGTTAATATTCAACTCGCTTTAAAAAAAGAGAGGAAACTTGTTTGTGTATGGGAGACATAGTGCCCAACTTGAAATTAACAAGTAGTACTCCATTTCTCTCAAGATGTCGACGGTACTATTAGTAAAATGTCATAAATCAATAATATATCGATAGTTATGTAGACCGATGAACGTTGTATTTGAAAGGATGATGTTTTATATTACTTATCAAAAATTAAATTAATTAATTGTCTAAATCTTCATGGTTGACTAGATTTTTAGGCCCGTGCGATGCACGGATGTTGATTTTTACCAATTTAGTCTACACTATACTTGATCAAGTGAGTAGAAACAACATGCATCAAAGAGCATACATTACAGCATACATTACAAAAATCTGTTAAATGAAAAAACATAGTGAAACTAAATACAAACTAGTCTTCACATGACTCTTAATTATTGTTGGGTGTGCATGGTGATTGAATATCCTATATGACCGTCGATCTAATCATAGACCAATTGGTTTAGTTGTCCTGTTTTGAGTTTGTGAAAGCTAAGATGTTGGCGACTATATTTGGACTTTGGTAGTTTTTCTTTTATTTTCTTATTGATACTCTAATGATTTGTATGTCATTAATCTTGTAAGAAATATGTAAATGTCATATCCTTTCTTGAAAAGATTAAGTTATGTATGTCTTTGTTGAATAATTAGCTTGCAAATCTAACTTTCGTGTGCATATTTTAGAATTCGTTTCATTAGTTGATTCAAGTTGCATAATACATAAACTATCTACCATGTATTCACAATGTTTGTCAAAATTTATTAAATTTCGACTATTGATGCTTTTTTTATAAATTAAAGTATTTTATAGCCTCATTTAAGATTAAAAATCATTTAGTAAGACGCCATATCAAAAAGGTAAGAAAAAAGTTAATAGGTAAAATATTTTACATACTTTATATAAGAGGCTATATATGCTTATGACCATGTCATTGACAACCATTGAATTCAAAATAAAGGCATAAATGTCACTATTAAAATGATGGCATATCTCTTCTCTTTTTACTATTATTGGAGGAGGGTAAATGTGTAAACATTTTGACTTTAGCCCATCTTAAATTAATCCAGCCCCAAATGAAATTAATTCAAGCCGTGGGACCCTATCCATTTATTAATTCGACCCAACTGAAAATTGACTTCGATTTGCTCATTTTGAATAATTGATTTATTTATTTAAAAATTATTTAAAGAAGACTTTGTACCGAGCTGGAAAGAATAAAAATATATTCAGAACTCTTAATTGATACGCCAAGCTATTTTTTCCATTCATTCCCTTTCAGGATCAGTCGTGGTCTTCCAAACTTTACCGATGGTGTGAACAAATCCCTCGCTTTATCTAAATGTGTAAAAGATCCTAGATGCAATTAAAAGCCGAGTACTCTACCATTGAGTTAGCAACCCAAATAGAAAAAGGGTATGTAGATACAATCAGAATAAATAAAAATTCTTACATCAAAGCATTAATCTACGAAAAAAATAGAAAAAAGATTAAAATATATTTGGAACATAAAAATGACTGTTAATTGAGTTAGTTAAATTAATCCAGGCCATTGATTAAAATCACCGGGAATGTTTACACACTATGTTTGTTATTGATTGGTAAAATGACTTGATTACCCCTATTATTTATTAATTAATTGCAAAAAAAATGAGGAAGCCATATTTTTGAATTTAAACTTCAACAACTATCCACATAAATCGGTTCCTGTGTTTTTGTTTTTCCAATTTAATAAATAAAAATAATTAAATAATAATACGAAAAGATATCACATACACAATATAGAGATCAATTAAATATAAAATACAATTGCTAGAGGAGTTTAAATGTCTAAACAAAATAATTTTAAGCTCTTCAAAATTAATCATGGCCCTTCTTTGACTTAGTACAAATAATTAAAGCTATTGATCCACATTAACAAGAATTTATATCAATTATTTATTCCCTAAACTATCAAAAAGACTTAATTACCCCTATTAATTAATTGCAAAAAACCCAAAACCATTATTTTGAAATTCAAATGTCAAAATTGCATGCTACAAAAATCGGTTGACTTAGTTATTTGTTTTTCAAATTATATAATAAATGCTATAGATAAAAGTTAACCATGTAACAAAATGTTTTGGGCGGTTTGTAACATTGGGTTTTATATATATTAAATATCTATAGTATTTAATTTATTGAAAAAATATTCAAATATATCACTTCTTATAATTAATTCTTAATGTTAATAATTCCCATAACATATTAAAGGATACGTCCAACGACGGTAAACATGCATGAATGCAAGATAGTTAGTGATATAATAAATACGATCAAATCTTGAATATTTTCTTTCGGGCAATTGATGTTTTTTATAATCATTTTAAAAATAATTCAACCTACTATACTTTTATAATCAATATAATTTAGATAAATTATATATTATATGTAATATGTATGTTTGAAATTTTTTTAAAATTATTACTGTAAATTAAAAATACAAAATAATAAGATGTGTATACAATAAAATTTTACGAATTATTCTATCAAGTTTTACCTTAGTATTAATTGTTTTATATTAATAGAATTTTTTTTTACGAAATTCAAACAATTAGTTATAACATGTTATTAGTTTAATACTTTATAAATTCCTTATAAAAGATGGCAACAACAGATGACGAAAAAAATGATTTTTTGATTTTTAAATCTATAAAGGGCAGTGATTTGTACACGAAAAAAATTATCTTTTGATTTATTAAATCTATAAAGAGCAGTGATTTGTACACCACCAAAAATTAAAATATAACACTAATTATGCTTTTCAGTGTTGTACGGTACAATACTCCAAAACACAGTTAGTGGTGTATGGATAATTTTTGATGGTGTACGAATCATCACTTATCCATAAATAAATATCATGTTTCCTTCAATTCAATTGTATGTAATTTGATTCAATCTCTACACTTCATTTATGGATGTTAATCATCTAATTTCCAATTGGCTAGCCTATTTATAAAATGAATAATTCAGAGAGAAAAAAAACAATTATACTATACCCAATTACAAATTAGCAGCAAATAACTTCAGAACCCAAACCTAATATACGTTAACTACCATCTAAAAATTTTCCCAATATAGTGTGAATATTATATTAGTTTTTATATACTTATGGCCTTATGGGTATTCAAATTATCGTTCTCGGCCAAACCATACACTATAATATTACAAATACTTGCAATCCATAATATCAAAGGCATCCATATTATCATCTTAATCTTCTCAATTCAACAAAAACGTCTACCCACCTTAAGGTAATGAAGTTAGTATTATTTTTTTTTCCTTTTCTTTTATTCGTTTAATAATATTCCAACAATGAGATGAGGTATATTGATAATAATAATTCATAGTTATAGATGTAACATAATTATCTTGAAGGATAATGAAACACTAAAAACTACCATATCATTGGAGAAACCAGCTTCACTTGAAGTAATTGAAATTATTGATTCACAAGAAGAAATTGTAAGATAAGTTCATCGATTTTTTCAAAATATTATTTTCTATTCTTTAGTATACATGTAACTAATATTTTTTTCTTTTTGTGATTATAGACTATGTTGGAAGGAAAAAATTGCAAGCGTGAAGATAACGTTACAAAAGGAACGTCGATGGACCCAATAAAGATGTGTGTGAATCACAGGAAAAATGATATGTCTTTTTCTATGCTTTTTTCATGTGTAATATGAATATGAATATCATATGTGTTCCTATATTGATGTAGGATAATGTTGATTATGCCCAATTAATTGAGTATATTCATCAACAAGATGATCAATTAAATGACATAGATGAGGCGTATGAAGATCATGATGTAAAAAGCTTCAAAACAAACTAATATCGGATTTTTTTTAATCCTAATCATAGACATATCATCTAAAAATTTTTATTTATAGGAATATACGGAGGATAGATTTGTTTTGGCAGAAATACCGAATATGGAAACTGAACAAAAGAAGGCCCCTTCAGAGACCCTTGAATACCGTCTAATAGACGAAGATGAAGATGAAGAAGAGTATGAAGGCGATACTCTTTCGAAGACAAATAGTAAATGTCACATATGAAGGTGACTATTGTATTCATTTTTCCAATCTTTTAATATGAATGATTCATGCTATTATGAATATTTAGTCTAATAAAAACGATCTATTTTTTAAGTTATAACTTCATTTTATTGTCTTCATCTATCTCATGAAAAATTTTTAATCAATTATTCAACTATGGTTTAAGTCTTTAATTATACTACTGAATGTTCTACTAACCATTAATTTATCATTTTCGTTTATGTTAGCTATTCAACTTATCCACCTAAATAATATAATCATTGTATACATAAAATTTCAGAGGATCCGATCGTGCATACAATATTTCAATATATAGTCACATTATTTTGTTTTTAGATTATAAATTTCAACATCTTTAAATATATGTGTCACTATATACATCTTTGAATATATTTATAATTTGATAACTAATCTAATTTTATTCCATCATATGTATTTTTCATGGTGTATCCTGCAAATTTTGCGGGTTATGATCTAGTTATCTTTAATTGTTAAGCAATATAATCTTGACAAAACCATGATAAGAACTGTAACACCCCCAAATTTGATTGATTTGCGGATGCACGATTTGGGTGTTACTAATCAATAACAAAGCACAAAGATATATAGCAAACGACTCTATATGCGTCGTTTTAACAAAATATAATAATATTGAAATGTTTACAACATTTATAGCTTTACATAGCTCGAGTTTAAATGAAAGGAGATTTCAGTACATAAGTACTTGTACAAAATATACTAATGCAAGAAAATCTCAATCGTCTGTATGCTGACTCGAGCTAAAGTCCTGAAGCCGAAACATCCTACTGCTTGGTACCTGCGATATATGCTAAAAGGTCAGCTAAAAGCTGGTGAGCTCACAGGTTTGAAATCAAGTAATATAGTATGAACCGCAAGATTTAAATAATTGAATTGCATCCAGCAATTGATAATGATAATAATCGTGTATACAGCCATGAGCACATAGTTGAGGTTAACTCGAGGGCCGGGTCCCCTATAGAGAATTCCGGGCGAGGTGCCTCCACGAATGCCTAATCAACATTCGTCTTCCCAAATATTAGTACGTCCGTTTACCCGGTTAGTGCTTGCTAACCCGAACGAGGAGGGTCAATCCAATATGGTACCATATACTAATATTCACGCTACAACGTATTAACAACTATGCTGACGGAGGACTTTAAATGATTAGTTGTGAAAAACTCATGTAGTATATGAAATGTTTGTACTTGCGTTCACATGTTAAAAAATGAGCAATATATCACACCCCTGAGTAAAACAGTAAAAAGAGGGGCTATGAGACTCACCTGAGTCTGTATGCGTTTAAACAAACGTAAGTTGATTAGCCGAATATGAAGTCCAAAGACTTGTAACCTGAGGGTGTCCACGACACGCGATGGTTATAAACATGATTGGGTATCTCAAAAGATCACCCCTGTAGTTGTTACACAACTATATATATGTCCAAATTACTACGATTTGGTTGATTTGTTAAGTGTTTGAAAACGTGTACGGCCCGTTGGTGATTAATTGTAATAATAGTCCTGATGTTATCAGATTGATTTCGAAGTGTTATACTTGAAAAGTATATTCTATTATGTTTGAAAAGTTGTATCATATAAGCGTTTTGAAGTCATACAAGTTTGACACTTGGTGAGAAATGTGCTTACGGAATCTAAGTACGGGGGTCCGGGGCCAGCGCCCCTGGCGGGGTCCAAGGGGCTGGCCCCTGGCTGGGGTCGAGATGCCAGGTCAGCTCGAAAATTTTTTTATTTCTACTATATTGCTTTGGTGAAAAACGCATCTGGGATCTGAATTCAGGTAAAATCGAGTGATAAATTTCGAGTCTCAACACTTAGTAAAAATCTGAGTTTTCTGTGTTTTGCGACACAACATGCGACACAAAAGTTTGTCATGCGACACAAGGGTTGTGTCGCATAGGAATGCGACACAATGTCTATGCGACACAAGGGTTGTGTCGCATAGATGCGAGATGCTGATTCAACAGCGATATAATGATTGTGTCGTATGGAGTTTGCGACATAGTGGTTGTGTCGCAGGACTTGCGACACTAATTAACGGGTACGACACAAGGTGCGACACAGAGGCTTTTATACGACACAAATGCCAAAATACGACACAACATGCGACACAAGGGTTGTGTCGCATGGAAGAACATCAGCCCAGAAAGTCCGGCTGTCAAGCTTTTTCCGGCCAAAAATTCGTTTTAAACCCGTTTTCAAGCTATGAATTCATGTTCTATACTTAGTAAGGGACATATACAAGTTATAATAACAACTACAAGTGAAAAATACTAAGAATCGAGAGATTTCGGGATTTTGTCGGAAACTTACAAATTGCCGAAATGAAAATCCGGAAAGATAGAAATGTAGATCGTTGCGAGGTGGTCGTGAATCTCTAAAAATATTGGTGTTTCGAGCGCGTATAATGGTGTTATTTGCGGTTTTAGTGAATTGTGGTGTTTTGGTGGAAAAGAGAGAAAAGAGGATGAGAGAGAGAGATAAAAGAAAGAATGAGAGAAAAGAGATGGAAAAGGTGGAGGTTATCCTCCCCTTTTCGGTCTTCGTCCCGCGCTCCGCGTGGTGTTCATTTTTTTTCAGTCATTTAACGTTTTGAATAAATATCTTGCGCGTAAATTATCCATTTTTAATTACGACTTTTGTTTAATAATTTGATTAAATTGTTCTACAAATTATCTAATAATTTCAAGATTTAAAATGTTCTTTAACTAACTTGCGTGTTTTGCTTTTAATTGCGTATGTTTTAATTGTACAAAACGGGACAACTTTGGGAATAAAGTTTAAACAGTAGTTTGGACTCAGTAATGTTTTCAGATGATGTTTTAGGCTTAATATAAATTGCGTCACCAACGTCCGTATTAAATTGAACCGAATTACATTCGATTTAAATTGCGTACGATTTAATCAAATCGCATTTTCGTATATATTCAACAATATATATAATTCGATACATTAATTAGCCTAACACAGAACTAATTACATGTATTAACATATGATTAGGCACTAATTACTAGTCATAATTTGGCGGGTGTTACATTCTCTCCCTGTTAGAAGAATTTCGTCCCGAAATTTAGCTTGAGGTCGCGTTTGATGTAGAATCAGTGAAGAGTTGAGGATATTTGAGTCGCATTTGGTCTTCCCGTTCCCAGGTGAATTCCGGACCACGCCGCGAATTCCATCTGACCTTGACGATGGGAATACGACTTTGTTTTAGTTGTTTGACCTCACGGTCCATAATTTCTGCGGGTTCCTCAACAAAATGAAGTTTGTTATCGACGCGAATCTCATCGAGTGGAATGATAAGTGTCTCATCAGACAGACACTTCTTCAAATTTGAAATATGAAAAGTAGGGTGCACGCTGCTGAGTTCGGATGGCAGCTGCAATCGATAAGCTACGGGGCCAATCCGTTCGAGGATCTCAAAAGGCCCGATGTACCGGGGATTTAACTTTCCGCGTTTGCCAAAACGGATGACGCCTTTTCAAGGTGATACTTTTAAGAGTACTCGATCCCCAACTTGGAACTCGAGTGGCTTGCGTCTCACGTCAGCATAACTTTTCTGACGATCACGTGCGGCCTTAAGTCGGTTTTGGATTTCCACAATTTTCTCAGTGGTGGCGTGTATGAGTTCAGGACCAGTGAGTTGACTGTCTCCCACCTCAGTCCAACAGATCGGTGATCGGCACTTACGACTGTACAGTGCCTCAAAAGGTGCAGCCTTAATGCTGGCGTGATAGCTGTTATTGTACGAGAATTCGCACAACGGTAGATGTCTTTCCCAGTTTGTACCGAAATCAACTACGCAGGCACGTAGCATATCTTCCAGTGTCTAAATGGTTCGTTCACTTTGGCCATCGGTTTGAGGATGGTACGCGGTACTCATATCGAGACGAGTACCCAATGCTTTTTGAAGTGACTGCCAAAAGTGAGAGGTGAAACGGGCATCTCTATCGGAGATGATTGAGATTGGAACACCGTGTTGGGAAACGATTTCTTTGATGTATATTTGTGCAAGGCGTTCCATTTTATCGTTTTCCTTGATTGCCAGGAAATGAGCAGATTTGGTGAGACGATCGACGATCACCCAAATGGTATCGCAACCGCTCGATGACTTGGGTAGTTTGGTTATGAAATCCATGGCAATTTGTTCCCATTTCCATTCAGGGATTTCAGGTTGTTGGAGTAAACCAGGAGGTTTCTGATGTTCGGTTTTGACTTTCGAGCAAGTAAGACACTTGCTGACATAAGTGGCGATTTCGGCTTTCATGTTTGGCCACCAATAAAATTCCTTGATGCCGTGGTACATCTTATCGGATCCTGGATGGATAGAATATTTGGACTTGTGAGCCTCATCCATCACCAAGTCTCGTAGATCTCCAAAATTAGGCAACAAGATTCGGTTTGAGAAATACCTGATCCCGTTAGATCTGATTTCGAATTGTTTGTCAATACCCCGTAAGGCTTCATTTTTGATGTTTTCAGGTTTCAGGGCTTCGATCTGAGCGGTATGAATCTGAATGGTAAGATCGTTGTGAATGGTCATACTGAGGGCTCGGACTCGAAGTGGTTTTGGTCGTTCCTTTCGACTGAGGGCATCGGCTACAACGTTAGCCTTCCCTGGATGGTACTTGATCTCGCAATCGTAATCGGTAAGCAACTCGACCCATCGACGTTGCCTCATATTGAGATCCTTCTGATCGAATATATGTTGGAGACTTTTATGATCGGTAAAGATTGTGCACTTAGTGCCGTAGAGATAATGTCTCCAGATTTTGAGAGCAAAAACAACAGCTCCAAGTTCGAGATCATGAGTGGTGTAGTTCTTTTCATGAATTTTCAGATGTCGTGAAGCATAGGCAATGACTTTTTCTCGTTGCATCAGCACACAAGCGAGACCTTGGTGGGAAGCATCGCAGTATACTACGAAGTCATCGGTGCCTTCGGGTAGGGATAGAATGGGTGCACTGCAAAGCTTTTGTTTTAGAAGTTGGAACGCTGACTCTTGTTTATCGGTCTAATCGAACCTCTTGTCCTTCTGAGTCAGTACCGTGAGTGGTTGAGCTATTTTGGAGAAATTTTTGATAAATCGCCGATAGTACCCAGCAAGACCCAAGAATTGACGTACTTCAGTTGCAGAGGTGGGTGCTTGCAGTCTTTTATAGCCTCGATTTTTGATGGGTCAACGTGAATTCCCTGACTGTCGATCACGTGACCAAGGAATTGAAAGGTTTGAATCCAGAACTCACACTTAGAGAATTTGGCATAAAGCTCCTCGTGTCTAAGTAGTTCTAGAATTGTTTTGAGATGTTGCGCGTGTTCTTGCTCGTTGCGCGAGTAAATGAGTATGTCATCGATAAAGACAATGACAAACTTGTCGAGGTAAGGTTTGCACACCCGATTCATAAGGTCCATTGTAACACCCCCAAATTCACTGTTTGGCGGAAGCAAGGTTTGGGGTGCTACCAATCAAATATCACAGCACAAAGATAAAGCAAACGACATCTATATGCAACGTTTGTAAATTAGTTACATTCCATAGATATAATGTTTGAAAACTTAATGTTTTCGTATACAAAATGTAGTCCCCTAGAGTCCGCGCGTGTAGCGGGAGATTCTATTACATAATCATCATGTACAAAAAGATAATGCTGAGAATCTCCGTTAATGCAGTTTAGTGAAATCATGCGACTCTAGCTATGCCTGGAGAAATCCTACTCCGTCTGGGTACCTGAGAATACATGCTAAAAGGGTCAACACGAATGTTGGTGAATCTCACAGGTTTGTAAATAATATCAGTTTTTGAACACAAGATTTCATCAGTAGTGCCCGTAGGCGTAAATCAAGTATTTGCAAATCTAGCAAATGTAAAGTAAATAAGTTATACTGTTGCCATGAGGCTCATAATCGAAGCTTAACCCGTAAGTAATAATTTGCTCCCGTGACATGCTCGTAATTGAGCAAGCATAAGTGACGAATAATAGTCGCCCGTTTATACATAACGGTTCGTGGTAGCGCTACTACCCCGGGCGGGGGTCATTTCCCTAATGGATCCATTAACTAGTGTTTGCGCTTAAGTACATAACTAACGATATATGATGGAGAGACTTCAGTAGAAAGTAAATAACTCATGCAATTCCGTTTGGTATAATAAGCAGTTTTAGTACTTGTGTTCAAGGAAAATCAGTAGCATGTATCTCCCCCAATAAGAAAAACAGTAAAAGTGGGGCCGTAAGACTCACCTGAGTCTAGCAATTCAGTATGTGAAATCGAATAAGTAAGGCGGATGAAATCCCGTATGTGGTTCTCCGAACCCGTAACCTTTGAGCCTAAACATGTAAAGTTAAGTAAGTAGATGTCCCGAAAGACCATCTATGCTAGTTGTCTACACAACTCGTTATGTCCAAATGTTGGTTCGTTATCGTTTGTTCTTAGAAAATATGGTTGGCCCGTTGGTGACGGTTTGTAATAATAATCCATAAGTGTTATTATTATTCGTCTCGTTTTACGTTTAGTAAAAGTATGTATTTTTTTATGTTAATCATCGTCGTAAAAGTGTAGTTGTCGTTACGCGAATGTCGAATCGTTGAGTAGAAACTCAGTTCGCAGACCAGGTCAGTTCTGCTCGTTCGGTTCGTTCGGCTCGGTTCGGCTCGGTTCGGCTCGCAAGTTCGGTTCGATTCGCAGCTCGGTTCGATTCGCCGCTCGGTTCGATTCGCTGCTCGGCTCGATTCGCTGCTCGGCTCGGTTCGCTGCTCGGCTCGGTTTGCTGCTCGGCTCGGTTCGCAGGAAGAACACAC
Organism: Helichrysum umbraculigerum; assembly: GCA_949592205.1. Classification (NCBI taxonomy): domain Eukaryota; kingdom Viridiplantae; phylum Streptophyta; class Magnoliopsida; order Asterales; family Asteraceae; genus Helichrysum; species Helichrysum umbraculigerum. The sequence continues at coordinate 339,303,028 of CATIUR010000001.1, forward strand.
CCCAGCTCGCGAAACGGTCTGATCGACGGATTTCGGTCCAAAAACATGTTTTCGGGTTTCCGTTTAGTCCGATTCTTTTACCCAACCCTCCAATGGACATTACAAGCTATTATAAACCATTAAAACGTAAATACATTAAGAATCGAGAGATGTCGGGTTTTGTCGGAAACTTACAAATTGTCGGATGAGAAATCCGAAAAGATAGGAAGGTAGATCGTGATGCCGTGGTTCTTTTATCCCAAAGGAGTGGTATGATCCGGTGTCGTTTCGTGTTGTTATTTTGCGATTTAGTGAGGTGGTGGGTTTTGTTTATTTTGAAAGAAAATGGAGAGAAAGAGAGATGAGAGATAAGATGATGATGATGAAATGAAAGTGGGGAGGGGGTTTCCCCCTTTTTGGCTGAAAATTGGTGGGGTCCACCGAGTGGACTTCACCAAATTTTGTTCCCTGCGTTTCGAGTTCTGCGCGGTGTTCGTTTCTTCGATCGTATAACTTTTTAGAAATTACTTTACGCGTTAATTATTCGTTTTACGAGTACCGATTAACTATTAAATGTTTTATTTTATGTCTCAATTTAATTACTAGTCAATAGCTTTTTGTTTGAGCGTTTACTACTTTACTCGCATTAATGGTTTAAAAATGCGATACGATAAAAATTACGAAATACTATTAAAATAATATTTTGAGTACATTTGGGTTATATCGTTTAAATAAAATTGTCCACCAACATCCGTATTTACCGAATCGAATTACATTCGATTTAAAAATTGTGTACGATCAAATCCAATCGCGTATTCGTATAAATCCACAAGTATATATTTTGTTACATTAATTAGCCTAACACAGAACTAATTACACGTATTTACAGAGAATTAGGCGCTAATTACTAGCCCTAATTTGGCGGTTGTTACATTCTCCCCCCGTTAAAAGAATTTCGTCCCGAAATTTAAGTCGAAGTCGTGTTCGGGGTAGAATCGGTGAATAAGTGAGGATACTTGAGTCGCATTTGGTCTTCCCGTTCCCAAGTGAATTCCGGACCACGCCGCAAATTCCACCTGACCTTGACGATGGGAATACGACTTTGTTTCAGTTGTTTGACCTCACGGTCCATAATTTCAGCGGGTTCTTCCACGAAGTGAAGTTTGTTATCGATACGAATCTCGTCGAGTGGTATAACAAGTGTCTCGTCAGACAGACATTTCTTCAAATTAGAAATGTGAAAGGTAGGGTGCACGCTGCTGAGTTCGGAAGGCAGCTGCAAACGATACGCCACGGGGCCAATTCGTTCGAGGATCTCAAAAGGCCCAATGTACCTGGAATTTAATTTCCCGCGTTTACCAAACCGGATTACGCCTTTCCAAGGCGATACTTTCAAGAGTACTCGATCCCCAACTTGGAATTCGAGTGGCTTGCGTCTAACGTCAGCGTAACTTTTCTGACGGTCTCGCGCGGCTTTGATTCGGTTTTGAATTTCAACAATTTTCTCGGCGGTTTCGTGTATGAGCTCAGGACCAGTGAGTTGACTATCCCCCACTTCAGTCCAACAGATCGGTGATCGGCACTTACGACCGTACAGTGCCTCGAAAGGTGCAGCCTTGATGCTGGTGTGATAGCTGTTATTGTACGAGAATTCGCACAATGGTAGATGTCTTTCCCAATTTGTACCAGAATCAACTACGCAGGCTCGTAGCATATCTTCCAGTGTCTGAATAGTTCGTTCGCTCTGGCCATCGGTTTGAGGGTGGTACGCGGTACTCATATCGAGACGGGTACCCAACGCTTTTTGGAGTGATTGCCAGAAACGAGATGTGAAACGAGCATCCCTGTCAGAAATGATCGAGGTAGGGACACCGTGTCGGCAAACGATTTCTTTGATGTAGATCTGTGTGAGACGTTCCATTTTTTCGGTTTCTCTGATTGCCAGGAAATGAGCCGATTTGGTGAGACGATCGATGATCACCCAAATGGTATCGTAACCGCTCGACGACTTAGGAAGTTTGGTTATGAAATCCATGGTAATCTGTTCCCATTTCCATTCAGGAATGTCGGGTTGTTGGAGTAAGCCGGAAGGTTTCTGGTATTCGGCTTTGACCTTTGAACAAGTAAGACACTTGCTGACGTACGTGGCAATTTCAGCTTTCATGTTCGGCCACCAATAAAACTCTTTGATACCGTGATACATTTTGTCGGATCCCGGGTGGATAGAATATTTGGACTTGTGAGCTTCATCCATCACCAAGTCCCGCAGATTACCGAAACTAGGCAACCAGATTCGGTTAGAGAAGTACCTAACTCCATTAGGTCTGGTTTCGAAGTGTTTATCCATGCCTCGTAAGGTCTCGTTTTTGACATTAACGGGTTTGAGAGCTTCGAGTTGTGCGGTGAGGACTTGGATATTCAGGTCGTTGTGAATTGTCATACTGAGGGCTCGGACTCGAAGTGGTTTTGTTCGTTCCTTACGACTGAGAGCATCGGCGACCACGTTTGCCCTGCCCGGATGATATTTGATCTCACAGTCGTAATCGGTGAGTAATTCAACCCATCTACGTTGCCTCATGTTAAGATCTTTCTGGTCGAAGATGTGTTGGAGACTTTTGTGGTCGGTGAATATGGTACTTCGGTTACCATAAAGGTAGTGTCTCCAGATTTTGAGAGCGAATACCACGGCCCCTAACTCGAGATCGTGAGTTGTGTAGTTCTTCTCGTGAACTTTAAGTTGTCGAGAGGCGTAAGCAATGACCTTGTCTCGTTGCATCAGCACGCAACCGAGACCTTGGTGAGAAGCATCGCAGTATACCACGAACTCATCGGTGCCTTCGGGTAAGGACAGAATGGGTGCACTGCAGAGCTTGAGTTTCAATAGCTGAAATGCTGACTCCTGTTTATCAGTCCAATCGAACTTCTTTTCCTTCTGAGTCAGTGTCGTGAGTGGTTGAGCTATTTTTGAGAAGTTTTCAATGAACCGGCGATAATAACCGGCCAATCCCAAGAATTGGCGTACCTCGGTTGGAGTGGTTGGCGCTTGCCAGTTCTTGATGGCCTCAATTTTTGATGGGTCTACATGAATTCCCTGACTGTCAATCACGTGTCCAAGGAATTGAACGGTATTTATCCAGAACTCACACTTAGAGAATTTGGCGTAAAGCTCCTCATATCTAAGTAGTTCTAGGACGGTTCTGAGGAATTGTGTGTGTTCTTGTTCGTTTCGTGAGTATATGAGGATGTCATCGATGAAGACAATGACAAACTTGTCGAGATAAGGTTTGCACACCCGATTCATAAGGTTCATGAATACAGCCGGTGCGTTGGTTAGACCAAAGGGCATCACTTGGAATTCGTAGTGCCCGTAACGAGTTCTGAATGCGGTTTTTGGTATGTCGGCATCGCGAACACGCAATTGATGATAACCCGATCGAAGATCAATCTTTGAATAACAGCTTGATCCCTGAAGTTGATCGAATAGATCATCGATTCGAGGAAGTGGGTATCGGTTCTTGACGGTTAGCTTGTTCAACTCTCGGTAGTCGATACACATTCTGAATGAACCGTCTTTTTTTGACAAACAAGACCGGAGCTCCCCAAGGTGAAGAACTCGGTCTGATGAATCCTCTATCCAGGAGCTCCTGTAACTGAGCGGACAACTCCTGAAGTTCAGATGGAGCAAGGCGGTATGGTGCTCGGGCCACCGGTGCGGCACCCGGCACGAGATCAATCGAGAACTCAACCTGTCTATTCGGAGGTAGACCAGGTAGTTCTTCCGGAAAGACTTCGGGAAAGTCTCTAACGATTGGCACATCTTCAAGTCGCTTCTCCTCCGACTTTTTCTCCATGATGTGCGCGAGAATTGCTGGGTAACCCTTTCGTAGAAATTTTCGGGTTTTTAAACAGGAGATTATATTTAGTCTCGACCCACCGGTCTCCCCCTGTATGATCAAGGTACTACCGGCGGCGAGAGGAATTCGGACGATTTTATCATGGCAAACTATTTCGGCCCGATGCTTGGACAACCAGTCCATACCCACGATGACGTCACAACTTCCTAGTTCAACAGGCATGAGATCGATTGAGAAAATTTCGTCGGCGAGGCTTAAAGTGCAATTAGGTATTACACTATTGGTTTCTATGAGTTTACCGTTTGCAAGTTCTACAGTGTACTTAACATCTAAGGCCGAAGGGGTGATATTAAGTAGAGGGCAAAACTCATCAGATATGAAACTTCTATCAGCACCGGTATCAAATAACACTGAAGCAGTAAGATCGTTGAGAAGGAACGTACCCGTTACAACATTCGGGTCTTGCCTGGCTTCCCCAGCTTTGATGACAAATGCTCTGCTGCGAGTAGGGTTGTTGTTCCGGTTGTTGTTGTTGTTGTTGTTCTGCTTAGGGCAATTATTCTGAAAGTGCCCAGGACTTCCGCACCCATAACAAGTCTTTGGGGCATTGGTGTTTCGACAATCCTTGGCTAGATGCCCGAAACGTTTGTAGTTGGCGCAAGGGCAGGAACCGTCATGATGGCGGTTGCATTTGGGACAGTAGGGCTTGTTCCCGCTATACCCTTTCTTCTCTGAAGTCCCCGATGAATAAGCCTTAACAGACTCAGACTTTTTGTTGGTTATCTGGTTGGATGAGTTGGGGTTTCCTTCCCACTTTCGTTTGTTGTTGTTTGATGATAGGGTTGATGTAGTGCCACGGCGGACAGAGTATGCCGTGAGTTCATGGGCCATACGGATGGCGTTCTGAATAGTACCCGGTTTTGATGAAGCTACCAGGTCTTGGAGTCTGTCGGAAAGTCCATCGATATATTTCTCGTCCCTCTTGTACTCAGGATCGACCATGGATGGGCACAGAAGTGCCAGTTGGTGGAAACGGTTGGTGTATCCCGTGATGTCATCGCCCTGCATCTTGTGATTCCAGAATTCGATTTCCAGTTGTTTCAATTCATCCCTGGGACAATACTCGTCCCTTAACATTTTCTTCAACTCCTCCCACGGGAGTTTGTAAGCGTTAGCAACACCCACAGTCTGGGCATAGGTGTTCCACCATGTAAGGGCGGTGTCAGTAAAGGTACTGACAGAAAATTTGACCTTATCTCCCTCTGCGCAGTTGCAAGTAAGAAATACAGATTCGGCTTTCTCGGTCCAGCGGATTTGACCGATAGCTCCTTCAGTACCTGCAAAGCCCAGAGGTTTACAGTTGTGGAAGTCCTTGTAAGAGCAGTGTCGAGGTTGTGGCCCGTTAGTAGCTGAACCTTCGCTACCAGTAGTCGGTGTTCGGGTAGCCAAAGCTTGAGCCACACTGCGGGCAATCAGACCCGCAATTTCGTTCTCGCTAAGTGTGATTTGTCGGCGGGGAGGCATGATGCTGAACAAGAGAAGAACAAGGAAAGTGGAATAAGATATTTGCATGAAATTATGATATGTCACAAGTGTAAATGATGAGATGCACGATAACAGTACGAAGTGACAATCACATTCCATTAGGTAAACAAGTTGGATACATGGTACGGGTTGGCTTGAGGTGACCTGCTGTCTCTCCTGGTCACCCTCGGGTTTCGTGGTCCATACGGATGAGAGTGTGACAAACTCGGTGGTAGGTTTGCCATTCCGAGACAAGGCGTTAAGAAAATGAGGCTTATATTCATAATACATATAACATATAGCCTAGGGTGTCTAACACAGACACGTTCAAGTTCGGCCTCTCTCGTGGTCAGAGTCAACTAGTGTATCCTGTTCAGCCATAACTACTTTCAGATCTCACGTCATCTTTGCTTAATTGTACATAGTTGATCAGGCTATGTTAAATTAAACTCGTATGACGTAATCACTGAACCAGTCATACCTAACAGAGGATACTGTCTAATGGTCATAGTCTAGGCCCACTAAATGCAACCTAGTTCACTATAACCTTAGGCTCTGATACCAATCTGTAACACCCCCAAATTCACTGTTTGGCGGAAGCAAGGTTTGGGGTGCTACCAATCAAATATCACAGCACAAAGATAAAGCAAACGACATCTATATGCAACGTTTGTAAATTAGTTACATTCCATAGATATAATGTTTGAAAACTTAATGTTTTTGTATACAAAATGTAGTCCCCTAGAGTCCGCGCGTGTAGCGGGAGATTCTATTACATAATCAATATGTACAAAAAGATAATGCTGAGAATCTCCGTTAATGCAGTTTAGTGAAATCATGCGACTCTAGCTATGCCTGGAGAAATCCTACTCCGTCTGGGTACCTGAGAATACATGCTAAAAGGGTCAACACGAATGTTGGTGAATCTCACAGGTTTGTAAATAATATCAGTTTTTGAACACAAGATTTCATCAGTAGTGCCCGTAGGCGTAAATCAAGTATTTGCAAATCTAGCAAATGTAAAGTAAATAAGTTATACCGTTGCCATGAGGCTCATAATCGAAGCTTAACCCGTAAGTAATAATTTGCTCTCGTGACATGCTCGTAATTGAGCAAGCATAAGTGACGAATAATAGTCGCCCGTTTATACATAACGGTTCGTGGTAGCGCTACTACCCCGGACGGGGAGGGTCATTTCCCTAATGGATCCATTAACTAGTGTTCGCGCTTAAGTACATAACTAACGATATATGATGGAGAGACTTCAGTAGAAAGTAAATAACTCATGCAATTCCGTTTGGTATAATAAGCAGTTTTAGTACTTGTGTTCAAGGAAAATCAGTAGCATGTATCTCCCCCAATAAGAAAAACAGTAAAAGTGGGGCCGTAAGACTCACCTGAGTCTAGCAATTCAGTATGTGAAATCGAATAAGTAAGGCGGATGAAATCCCGTATGTGGTTCTCCGAACCCGTAACCTTTGAGCCTAAACATGTAAAGTTAAGTAAGTAGATGTCCCGAAAGACCATCTATGCTAGTTGTCTACACAACTCGTTATGTCCAAATGTTGGTTCGTTATCGTTTGTTCTTAGAAAATATGGTTGGCCCGTTGGTGACGGTTTGTAATAATAATCCATAAGTGTTATTATTATTCGTCTCGTTTTACATTTAGTAAAAGTATGTATTTTTTTATGTTAATCATCGTCGTAAAAAGTGTAGTTGTCGTTACGCGAATGTCGAATCGTTGAGTAGAAACTCAGTTCGCAGACCAGGTCAGTTCGGCTCGTTCGGTTCGTTCGGCTCGGTTCGGCTCGGTTCGGCTCGGTTCGGTTCGCAAGTTCGGTTCGATTCGCAGCTCGGTTCGATTCGCCGCTAGGTTCGATTCGCTGCTCAGCTCGATTCGCTGCTCGGCTCGGTTCGCTGCTCGGCTCGATTCGCTGCTCGGCTCGGTTCGCAGGAAGAACACACCCCAGCTCGCGAAACGGTCTGATCGACGGATTTCGGTCCAAAAACATGTTTTCGGGTTTCCGTTTGGTCCGATTCTTTTACCCAACCCTCCAATGGACATTACAAGCTATTATAAACCATTAAAACGTAAATACATTAAGAATCGAGAGATGTCGGGTTTTGTCGGAAACTTACAAATTGTCGGATGAGAAATCCGAAAAGATAGGAAGGTAGATCGTGATGTCGTGTTTCTTTTATCCCAAAGGAGTGGTATGATCCGGTGTCGTTTCGTGTTGTTATTTTGCGATTTAGTGAGGTGGTGGGTTTTGTTTATTTTGAAAGAAAATGGAGAGAAAGAGAGATGAGAGATAAGATGATGATGACGAAATGAAAGTGGAGAGGGGGTTTCCCCCTTTTTGGCTGATAATCGGTGGGGTCCACCGAGTGGACTTCACCAAATTTTGTTCCCTGCGTTTCGAGTTCTGCGCGGTGTTCGTTTCTTCGATCGTATAACTTTTTAGAAATTACTTTACGCGTTAATTATTCGTTTTACGAGTACCGATTAACTATTAAATGTTTTATTTAATGTCTCAATTTAATTACTAGTCAATAGCTTTTTGTTTGAGCGTTTACTACTTTACTCGCATTAATGGTTTAAAAATGCGATACGATAAAAATTACGAAATAATATTTTGAGTACATTAGGGTTATATCATTTAAATAAAATTGTCCACCAACGTCCGTAATTACCGAATCGAATTACATTCGATTTAAAAATTGTGTACGATCAAATCCAATCGCGTATTCGTATAAATCCACAAGTATATATTTTGTTACATTAATTAGCCTAACACAGAACTAATTACACGTATTTACAGAGAATTAGCCGCTAATTACTAGCCCTAATTTGGCGGTTGTTACATCCATGAATACAGCCGGTGCGTTGGTTAGACCAAAGGGCATCACTTGGAACTCGTAGTGCCCGTAACGAGTTCTGAAAGCAGTTTTTGGAATATCGGTGTCGCGAACCCGTAACTGATGATAGCCTGATCGCAGGTCGATTTTTGAGTAGAAACTTGAACCCTGAAGTTGGTCGAATAGATCATCAATGCGAGGAAGTGGGTATCGGTTTTTGACGGTCAATTTGTTCAACTCTCGATAGTCGATGCACATTCGAAATGAACCGTCCTTCTTTTTAACAAATAAGACCGGAGCTCCCCAGGGTGAAGAACTTGGTCTAATGAATCCTCTATCCAGGAGTTCCTGTAACTGGGCGGACAACTCCTGAAGTTCGGATGGGGCTAAACGGTACGGTGCGCGGGCCACGGGTGCGGCACCCGGCACGAGGTCAATTGAGAACTCAACCTGTCTAGGTGGAGGTAAACCAGGTAGTTCTTTCGGAAAGACTTCGGGAAAGTCTCTAACAATTGGCACATCTTCAAGTCGCTTCTCCTCCGACTTCTTCTCTGTGATGTGTGCGAGTATGGCAGGGTAACCCTTCCTCAGAAATTTTTGGGTTTTTAAGCAAGATATGATATTGAGTCTCGTCCCACCGGTCTCGCCCTGTATGATCAAGGTTCCACCGGCAGCGAGTGGAATGCGGACGATCTTATCGTAACAAACGATTTCAGCTCGGTGTTTGGACAACCAGTCCATTCCAACGATGATGTCGAAACTCTCGATTTCAATGGGTACAAGATCAATTTGAAAGGTTTCGTCAGCTAGGTTTAAAGTGCAATTAGGTATCACACTATTGGTTTCTATAAGTTTCCCGTTTGCTAGCTCTACAGTTTACTTAACATCTAAGGTAACAGGAGTGATGTCAAGTAATGGGTAAAAGTCATCGGAGATAAAGCTTCTATCAGCACCAGTATCAAATAGAACAGAAGCAGTTAAGTTGTTGAGGAGGAACATACCCGAGACCACATTCGGGTCTTGGCGGGCGTCCCCAGATTTGATGACAAAGGCTCTGCTTCGGGTGTTGTTGTTGTTGCTGTTGCGGTTGTTGTTGTTGTTGTTGTTGTTATTCTTCAGCTTTGGGCACGTGTCCCTGAAGTGCCCGGGTTTCCCACACTCAAAGCAGACTTTGGGTGGTCTGGTGTTGTTGTTGGAATTGTTGTTGGCAGGTGAATTGCAATCTTTGGTGAGGTGGCCGTACCTCTTACAATTGTTGCAAAAGGGACCACAGGAACCTTCATGGTGACGACTGCACTTGGAACAATAGGGTTTGCTCCCAGTGTAGCCCCGTACGATGTCTGTAGTGGTGGTGTAGGCTTTGATGGTGTCGGGTTTCTTGTTTTGTTGGTTTGTGTGGTTGTTGTGGTAGTCAGACCACTTTCGTTTGTTGCTGTGAGAGGATGAAGTGGGTGGTTCAGAATCTTGGCTCATGGACATCAGGTCTTGGGCCAATAGGATTGCACCGTCGATGGTGGTTTGGTTGGAAGAGGCAACATGCCCCCGAACAGGCTCAGGAAGGCCAAGGATGTACTTCCTGATTTTATCAGGTTCAGTGCTTACCATGGCTGGGCGAAGGGCAGCGAATTGTTGGAATCTGGTGGTATAACCATCGATATCACCACTCTGAACCTTTAGGTTCCAGAACTCCTCGTCCAGCTTTTGGAGTTTGGCGATAGAGCAGTATTTGGCAGTGAGTTTTGCTTTCAAATCCTCCCAAGAGAGTTGGTAGGCAATGTCAGCACCCACTGATTGGGTATATGAGTTCCACCAAGAGTGGGCATCATCTTTGAGAGAGCAGGTGGCGAAGTTTACTTTGTCGTTCTCCGCGCATTTACTGACACGGAAAACAGTTTCCATCTTTTCGAACCATCTGATCAGTCCGATGGCTCCTTCAGAACCCTTGAAACTTGAGGGTTTGCAGCTCTGGAAGTCCTTGTAAGAACAAGGTTTAGCAGCAGGGGTTTCAGCGGCATCGCTGTTTCTTGCGGAATTTTGTGGAGTATTCCGAGCCAAGGCTTCAGTCACAGCCTGGGTTATGAGCGATGTAAGCTGAGCATCGATGTAAGGTCTTGACTTTGGCGGCATGATTCTTCAATAAAAGAAATGAAGATACATGAGATTTTGTAGGAAAGTTGTATTTGTTATAGATGTACATGTATAAAAGCAGTAATACATGACATCAACATGAAAAATGACAATTAATATGAGTTGAAACATCAAGGGATATTTGATAGATGATACGAGTTCAAAGGTTACATCCTACAGAGTTATTACAAAAGGTGTCGGGAATTGTTACATCCGACTAATTTATAGAGTAGTGCTTAGATTGTCATTAGATTACGAGATAGATTACAAGACAAAGACTACACTAGTCTTAACGTAGATTAATATGCTCCATCATTTCAATGAGTCGATCCACAGTATTGGCAAGTCTGCTGGCCTATCGGGCATTGTCTTCAGCCAAGGCCAGACGTTGAACCAAACTGCCAATGTATTCATCTAATACCCGTGCGCGTTGTTCACACTCATCTAGTATGTGTTTCAAAAGAGCGGTTTCCACGCTTATCTCCACCACTTTGTTGAAAAGAACTTCTACATTATTAACGGTGGTTTCGTGATCCTCGGTGACTTGTTCGATGCGTTCAAGAGATGTAAGTCGCCAGTTTTCGTTTGTTTCCTGCAACACGACATCCATGGTGCGAAGTCGCTGCTCGTGTTGGTTCACCCTAGCGGCTAAGGCTGGCAAGGTGAAGTGAGTGGGGTACGGGCCAGCTCGAGGCAACCTGTTGTTCCTCCTTGCTACCCTTGGGTTCTGCGACCCGGATTGAGAGCGAGATGAATTGGGTGGGATGTTTGCCATTTCTGAGATAAAGCGTCAGTAAGAGTGAGGCCTATATCCATATAGTTCCTATATAATATAGCCTATTGAGTGTCTAGCACAAACATGTTTAAGTTTCGGTCCTCTCGAGGTCAGAGTCTTCTATTGTACCCTGTTCAGCCATAACTACTTTCAGATCTTACATCATCTTTGCTTAATTGTACATAGTTGATCAGGCTATGTTAAATTAAACTCGTATGATGTAATCACTGAACCAGTTATACCTAATAAGGAATACTACCTAATGGTCATAGTCTAGGTCCACTAAATGCAACCTAGTTCACTATAACCTTAGGCTCTGATACCAATCTGTAACACCCCCAAATTTGATTGATTTGCGGAAACACGATTTGGGTGTTACTAATCAATAACAAAGCACAAAGATATATAGCAAACGACTCTATATGCGTCGTTTTAACAAAATATAATAATATTGAAATGTTTACAACATTTATAGCTTTACATAGCTCGAGTTTAAATGAAAGGAGATTTCAGTACATAAGTACTTGTACAAAATATACTAATGCAAGAAAATCTCAATCGTCTGTATGCTGACTCGAGCTAAAGTCCTGAAGCAGAAACATCCTACTGCTTGGTACCTGCGATATATGCTAAAAGGTCAGCTAAAAGCTGGTGAGCTCACAGGTTTGAAATCAAGTAATATAGTATGAACCGCAAGATTTAAATAATTGAATTGCATCCAGCAATTGATAATGATAATAATCGTGTATACAGCCATGAGCACATAGTTGAGGTTAACTCGAGGGCCGGGTCCCCTATAGAGAATTCCGGGCGAGGTGCCTCCACGAATGCCTAATCAACATTCGTCTTCCCAAATATTAGTACGTCCGTTTACCCGGTTAGTGCTTGCTAACCCGAACGAGGAGGGTCAATCCTATATGGTACCATATACTAATATTCACGCTACAACGTATTAACAACTATGCTGACGGAGGACTTTAAATGATTAGTTGTGAAAAACTCATGTAGTATATGAAATGTTTGTACTTGCGTTCACATGTTAAAAAATGAGCAATATATCACACCCCTGAGTAAAACAGTAAAAAGAGGGGTTATGAGACTCACCTGAGTCTGTATGCGTTTAAACAAACGTAAGTTGATTAGCCGAATATGAAGTCCAAAGACTCGTAACCTGAGGGTGTCCACGACACGCGATGGTTATAAACATGATTGGGTATCTCAAAAGATGTAACACCCCCAAATTTGTTGAGCGGAAGCATTTAGTTTAAGTATTGGGGTGTCACAATAACAGAGCATGCATACGTATCAGAGCTTATGATTACAACAGAACAATATATATTAAGATGCCAAAAGTGTTAATTACAAAGTTTACGATTCATCGAATCGTATAAGTTAAAAGTAGTAAGTTTACAAAAGTAGATTTCTGAAATATGACTAAAACAATTCAGTTATACTAAAGAAATCCATATGTTTTTCCAAAAGTTGGCATCCTAAAGCTTCACGGGTCGCCTAATTCTCCATGTGTTGGCGATTCTTACATGCGCAGCTAATTCCCTGAAAAACATAGTAAAAGTCAACAACTAGGTTGAGTGAATTCACAGGTTTTATGTTTACAAGTTCAGTTGTGATAAACCACTGTTGTTTATATCGTATCGTTGGGAATGTCACCCAAAAGTATAGTTCGTGAAACCAAATATGTTTCTAAATAGTTGTTTGTAGGAATGTTCGTATCCTAGTAGTTGTAGGAAATCAGTATCCTGTTTTTAAATATGTTATGTAGGATTATACGTATCCTAATCGTGTATATGTTTCGTTGGGATGTTGCCCAAAATATAGTTCAAGTTATAGTAGGAATGTAAGTATCCTATTAGTTGTTCGTAGGTGTAACACTCCCCTAAGACCCGTATCTGGACCACGTACGGCAGTATTACAATCCTAATCGTTTAGTGGGACCATGTCAGTAGGAACCCGGTGCCCATGTCAGAAGGAACTTTCCATCAGTTTAATAACAATAGTAGACCCATGTTCGCAGGATCTAGTGCCCATGTCAGAAGGGACTTTTCAATAGTTTGTGCCCATGTCAGAAGGGACTTTTTAGTAGTCTGTTGCCCATGTCAGTAGGGACTTCTCAGTAATGTTGCCCATGTCAGTAGGGACTTTTCAATAGTTTAATAACGATAGTAGATCCGTGTTAGTGGGATCTAGTGCCCATGTCAGTAGGGACTTTTTGTTACCCAGTCCGTTATATAAAGTGTTGCTGGTTATCCTCCAGCGTTCTCAAAACATGTTCATGTGTTTACAGCGTTGGTAGTATGAAAGTAATATGTAACACTTCCCCTAAGACCCGAATCTGGACCACGGACGGGCAGTATTACATATTAGATTGAAATCGTTCATTTTGTTTATCAGTTTACTAGTTCAAGGTACTCTACTTGTTTGAGTAAGAATGGTATACAATCAGGTGTGTATATAAAAGAGTTTGACTATGTTTTCCACCCCTGTTCAAGCAGTTAAAACAGTAAAAGTAGGGGCTGTGAACTCACCTGTTGAGTTTAAGTAGTTGTGCGAGTGCTAGCAAACCTAAGTCCAAGTACAGTCTGAAATCTCCTAACGTCCTAAACGTACGAGATTTAATAAGTATGTGGATGTCTAAACTAATCATCCATGCTTGTGTTTGTACAACCAAGTCACGTCCAAATCGTTTGTTTAATGTTTAAGTTTGTATTTCGTTGTTTGTGAAAATGTATACGATTCGTTGGTGATAGTTTGAAATCCTAATTTCGGTAAATTAAGTGTGTTTGTATTGTTTGTAAAGCTCGTGAATCGTATCGTATAAAGATATGCGTTTCCGGTTAGTTCGACACTTAGTGAAAACTAGTTTTTAAACTTCCTGTTTTTAGCGACGCAAGGTGCGACGCTGGGTTGTTATGCGACGTAGTGTGCGACGTACGGGTCTACGTCGCATTCAGGTTTTGCGACGTCATGGGTTGCGTCGCATAGGCGACGTTCGCAATTTAATGCGACGGGACGGGTTACGTCGCAGTATGCGACGTTGTGAGATGTTCTGCGACGTAGGGCCTGACGTCGCATTTAGCCCAAGCCAGATGCGACGTAGCGGACTGTTCGACGAACAATTCGGGAAAAACGAGTTTTGGGTCGATTTCGGACGTTTTCGGTTATATGAAACACTAAAACATGTAAATCTAAGTATATTAAACACTAAATAGCTATTATAACTTTGAAATCTAAAGATTTGCGGGATTTGTCGGAAACTTACGAGTGTCGGATTTGAAATCCGAAGAGGTAGAAGTGTAGATCGGGATGCCGTGGTCGTTTTATTCCAAAGGAGCTATGTGATTCGGCGTCGTTTTAGTGTAGTTTTGTGGTGATTTGTGTGAAATTTGGGAGAGTTTAGGGAGAAGGAGGAGAAAAGAGAAAAGAAGAGAGAGAGAGATGAAATGAGAATGAAAGAAAGTTGGGAGGTGGGAGGTGGTTTTGTTCCACTTTCTCGCCTCCGTGTTTGCGTTCCGTGTTTGTTTACCCAATCGTTAAATGTTATGTTATTTTAACTATTATGTTTTTAATTACATTTTTCATTATTTTTAATTAGGATCTTTTTATGAAACCAAATTAATAAATTTTATAAATTTCAAACTTTGTTTCATTTTAAATTATACGAGTTGACGTTTTGATTTATGAAATGATATGTAAATATTATTGACATAATATTTAATTGTTTTCTACGTTATTTAATAATTTCGTTTTATTAAATAATTTTTGTTCACCAACAGTCGTATGTTTTTGTCGCGTTTGTTTTCAATTTGTTCAGTGCGTAATTACAACTAATTACGAATACGTAATACTACGCGTATTATCTAGTTGGGCTATGCTAGACTTACCTCTAGAATGTGTTGTAAATTCACTCAAGTAGGGAATTAGCCTAATAATGCAAGTGATTAACTTAATTAATCGTGTTTAAATTTGCGGGGTGTTACATTCTCCCCTCGTTAGAGAAATCTCGTCCCGAGATTTAAAATCAAGTCGGATCGCCCGCGGCGTATGTTCTCCGATAAGTCATGTTGTTAACAATAGTAATAGTTTGTGTGGCGTTCAATTGTTGCCATAGAAGTTCAATCAGTTTAAGTATGCTCGCGGCATAGTTCAATATGTTGTTTGTTTCGTTTCGTGTTCATGGTTTACCAAGTGTTGTGTTTAAATCGACATTCGAATAAAAACGTATGTTAAATCGTAGCAATAGCTGTTAGGACATACCGTGCTAGTTGAGATCCGCAACCGTTTCTGGTGCACGGAGGATATATGCGCGGCTACGCCCCGGTGGTATGGTTACGATGCGGTTGTTGTTTTGATTGTTGTTCCCGGGGTTGTTCTGGTTGTTGTTATTTTGATTGTTGTTGAGTTGGGGGCACTGATTTCGGTAGTGTCCCGGGTCGCCACATCGGAAACATCTAGTGTTTCGTTGTTCGTTGTTCGTGGGGTGAGTTCTACAAGCTTCGGTTCTGTGTCCAAATCGGTTGCATTTATCACAGAAGAAGCAATCTCCTTCATGATGTTTTCCGCACTTCCCACACTTGGGCCTGTTACCAAGGTAGGGTTTCTGTTCAGTGTTGGTGATCGCAGCAAAGGCTCGGGTGTTTCCCGGGTTTCTGTTTTGTTGACCCTGACGGTCGTTACCCTCGCTGTTCCATTTGCGTTTGTGGGTTCCAGATTCGCCCGCATCAGTATGGGTAGGTTCAGTTTTCCCTGTGATAGCTTTCAGGGTTCCAATCTCGACCGCGTCGTCGGTTAAGCTGTGAGCCAGATCCACTGCGCTCCTAAAAGTGGCGGGTTTGGAGGACATAACCATGCCTCGGATTTGTGGTGCCAAACCCCTGTTGTAACGCTCAATGCGTTTGCTCTCGGGGGTTACCATGTGGGGCACAAGACGTGCAAGTTCCTGGAATCTAGTTGTATAACCGGAAATATCAGCTCCGATCATTTGGATGTTCCAGAATTCGGTTTCAAGTTTCTGCATCTCGTTGGGAGGGCAAAATTCCTCCATCATCATTCGTTTCAGTGTCTCCCATGAGATGGAGTAAGCAGCTGGGCGTCCCATGATTTGCACCTGAGCATTCCACCATGTTAGCGCTTTGTCGGCTAAAGTGCAGGTGGCGTATTTCACAATTTTGTCGGTGGCGCAGTCGCTGATGTCGATGACTGATTCCGTTTTCTCAATCCAGTGGACCAGGCCGATGGCCCCTTCGGTCCCGGTGAAGGTGCTGGGTTTACAAGACTGGAAGGTTTTGTAGGAACACCCCTGCTGGGTATTGTTTGGGGTTTCGCTGTTGACTGGAGTGGCTCCGCTATTGTTGATCAGGTTTTCACGATTGCGGCTAGTCTCGTATTGTGCGATGGCTTCAGCCACGCGGCGTTCGATAATCTGTTCGGTTGTTTCTGGAGGAGGTGGTGGAGGGGGAATATTTCGTCGACTGTTTCGAGTATTTCTTTGTTTAGGCGGCATGCTGATGTTCTGTGATGAAAAGATGCAGAAGTCAATGCCAATGAAAAATATGTGAGGAATAGAGTTTCACATATTTCAAGTTTTCAAGCATCAAGAGAAATTGTCGAATCCCCATCACGTATCTTACGACTCTGAAACACCCATATGTACTCAGTATAATATAATCACGTTGGCTAGGCGTCATTATATGATGCCAAATACATACTTCTTTTCATCAGACGTTTAATCACGATCAGGTTCATATGAGATCAGAGTACAATGAACGAGTCGAATGTGGTGAACAGTTCACGCGTATCGAGGTACCGTAACGATAGTTTAGATGTATGCAATTGTATGTATGCATGTGCGTTCTAGCCAAGGCTATAGTCTAGGTCTCTAGGTCGCTAAGTCACCTAAAGTTTCCTAGTTCGCTATAACCATTGGCTCTGATACCAATCTGTAACACCCCCAAATTTGTTGGGCGGAAGCATTTAGTTTAAGTATTGGGGTGTCACAATAACAGAGCATGCATACGTATCAGAGCTTATGATTACAACAGAACAATATATATTAAGATGCCAAAAGTGTTAATTACAAAGTTTACGATTCATCGAATCGTATAAGTTAAAAGTAGTAATTTTACAAAAGTAGATTTCTGAAATATTACTAAAACAATTCAGTTATACTAAAGAAATCCATATGTTTTTCCAAAAGTTGGCATCCTAAAGCTTCACGGGTCGCCTAATTCTCCATGTGTTGGCGATTCTTACATGCGCAGCTAATTCCCTGAAAAACATAGTAAAAGTCAACAACTAGGTTGAGTGAATTCACAGGTTTTATGTTTACAAGTTCAGTTGTGATAAACCACTGTTGTTTATATCGTATCGTTGGGAATGTCACCCAAAAGTATAGTTCGTGAAACCAAATATGTTTCTAAATAGTTGTTTGTAGGAATGTTCGTATCCTAGTAGTTGTAGGAAATCAGTATCCTGTTTTTAAATATGTTATGTAGGATTATACGTATCCTAATCGTGTATATGTTTCGTTGGGATGTTGCCCAAAATATAGTTCAAGTTATAGTAGGAATGTAAGTATCCTATTAGTTGTTCGTAGGTGTAACACTCCCCTAAGACCCGTATCTGGACCACGTACGGCAGTATTACAATCCTAATCGTTTAGTGGGACCATGTCAGTAGGAACCCGGTGCCCATGTCAGAAGGAACTTTCCATCAGTTTAATAACAATAGTAGACCCATGTTCGCAGGATCTAGTGCCCATGTCAGAAGGGACTTTTCAATAGTTTGTGCCCATGTCAGAAGGGACTTTTTAGTAGTCTGTTGCCCACGTCAGTAGGGACTTCTCAGTAATGTTGCCCATGTCAGTAGGGACTTTTCAATAGTTTAATAACGATAGTAGATCCGTGTTAGTGGGATCTAGTGCCCATGTCAGTAGGGACTTTTTGTTACCCAGTCCGTTATATAAAGTGTTGCTGGTTATCCTCCAGCGTTCTCAAAACATGTTCATGTGTTTACAGCGTTGGTAGTATGAAAGTAATATGTAACACTTCCCCTAAGACCCGAATCTGGACCACGGACGGGCAGTATTACATATTAGATTGAAATCGTTCATTTTGTTTATCGGTTTACTAGTTCAAGGTACTCTACTTGTTTGAGTAAGAATGGTATACAATCAGGTGTGTATATAAAAGAGTTTGACTATGTTTTCCACCCCTGTTCAAGCAGTTAAAACAGTAAAAGTAGGGGCTGTGAACTCACCTGTTGAGTTTAAGTAGTTGTGCGAGTGCTAGCAAACCTAGGTCCAAGTACAGTCTGAAATCTCCTAACGTCCTAAACGTACGAGATTTAATAAGTATGTGGATGTCTAAACTAATCATCCATGCTAGTGTTTGTACAACCAAGTCACGTCCAAATCGTTTGTTTAATGTTTAAGTTTGTATTTCGTTGTTTGTGAAAATGTATACGATTCGTTGGTGATAGTTTGAAATCCTAATTTCGGTAAATTAAGTGTGTTTGTATTGTTTGTAAAGCTCGTGAATCGTATCGTATAAAGATATGCGTTTCCGGTTAGTTCGACACTTAGTGAAAACTAGTTTTTAAACTTCCTGTTTTTAGCGACGCAAGGTGCGACGCTGGGTTGTTATGCGACGTAGTGTGCGACGTACGGGTCTACGTCGCATTCAGGTTTTGCGACGTCATGGGTTGCGTCGCATAGGCGACGTTCGCAATTTAATGCGACGGGACGGGTTACGTCGCAGTATGCGACGTTGTGAGATGTTCTGCGACGTAGGGCCTGACGTCGCATTTAGCCCAAGCCAGATGCGACGTAGCGGACTGTTCGACGAACAATTCGGGAAAAACGAGTTTTGGGTCGATTTCGGACGTTTTCGGTTATATGAAACACTAAAACATGTAAATCTAAGTATATTAAACACTAAATAGCTATTATAACTTTGAAATCTAAAGATTTGCGGGATTTGTCGGAAACTTACGAGTGTCGGATTTGAAATCCGAAGAGGTAGAAGTGTAGATCGGGATGCCGTGGTCGTTTTATTCCAAAGGAGCTATGTGATTCGGCGTCGTTTTAGTGTAGTTTTGTGGTGATTTGTGTGAAATTTGGGAGAGTTTAGGGAGAAGGAGGAGAAAAGAGAAAAGAAGAGAGAGAGAGATGAAATGAGAATGAAAGAAAGTTGGGAGGTGGGAGGTGGTTTTGTTCCACTTTCTCGCCTCCGTGTTTGCGTTCCGTGTTTGTTTACCCAATCGTTAAATGTTATGTTATTTTAACTATTATGTTTTTAATTACATTTTTCATTATTTTTAATTAGGATCTTTTTATGAAACCAAATTAATAAATTTTATAAATTTCAAACTTTGTTTCATTTTAAATTATACGAGTTGACGTTTTGATTTATGAAATGATATGTAAATATTATTGACATAATATTTAATTGTTTTCTACGTTATTTAATAATTTCGTTTTATTAAATAATTTTTGTTCACCAACAGTCGTATGTTTTTGTCGCGTTTGTTTTCAATTTGTTCAGTGCGTAATTACAACTAATTACGAATACGTAATACTACGCGTATTATCTAGTTGGGCTATGCTAAACTTACCTCTAGAATGTGTTGTGAATTCACTCAAGTAGGGAATTAGCCTAATAATGCAAGTGATTAACTTAATTAATCGTGTTTAAATTTGCGGGGTGTTACAAAAGATCACCCTTGTAGTTGTTACACAACTATATATATGTCCAAATTACTACGATTTGGTTGATTTGTTAAGTGTTTGAAAACGTGTACGGCCCGTTGGTGATTAATTGTAATAATAGTCCTGATGTTATCAGATTGATTTCGAAGTGTTATACTTGAAAAGTATATTCTATTATGTTTGAAAAGTTGTATCATATAAGCGTTTTGAAGTCATACAAGTTTGACACTTGGTGAGAAATGTGCTTACGGAATCTAAGTACGGGGGTCCGGGGCCAGCGCCCCTGGCGGGGTCCAAGGGGCTGGCCCCTGGCTGGGGTCGAGATGCCAGGTCAGCTCGAAAATTTTTTTATTTCTACTATATTGCTTTGGTGAAAAACGCATCTGGGATCTGAATTCAGGTAAAATCGAGTGATAAATTTCGAGTCTCAACACTTAGTAAAAATCTGAGTTTTCTGTGTTTTGCGACACAACATGCGACACAAAAGTTTGTCATGCGACACAAGGGTTGTGTCGCATAGGAATGCGACACAATGTCTATGCGACACAAGGGTTGTGTCGCATAGATGCGAGATGCTGATTCAACAGCGACATAATGATTGTGTCGTATGGAGTTTGCGACATAGTGGTTGTGTCGCAGGACTTGCGACACTAATTAACGGGTACGACACAAGGTGCGACACAGAGGCTTTTATACGACACAAATGCCAAAATACGACACAACATGCGACACAAGGGTTGTGTCGCATGGAAGAACATCAGCCCAGAAAGTCCGGCTGTCAAGCTTTTTCCGGCCAAAAATCCATTTTAAACCCGTTTTCAAGCTATGAATTCGTGTTCTATACTTAGTAAGGGACATATACAAGTTATAATAACAACTACAAGTGAAAAATACTAAGAATCGAGAGATTTCGGGATTTTGTCGGAAACTTACAAATTGCCGAAATGAAAATCCGGAAAGATAGAAATGTAGATCGTTGCGAGGTGGTCGTGAATCTCTAAAAATCTTGATGTTTCGAGCGCGTATAATGGTGTTATTTGCGGTTTTAGTGAATTGTGGTGTTTTGGTGGAAAAGAGAGAAAAGAGGATGAGAGAGAGAGATAAAAGAAAGAATGAGAGAAAAGAGATGGAAAAGGTGGAGGTTATCCTCCCCTTTTCGGTCTTCGTCCCGCGCTCCGCGTGGTGTTCGTTTTTTTTTTTTTCAGTCATTTAACGTTTTGAATAAATATCTTGCGCGTAAATTATCCATTTTTAATTACGACTTTTGTTTAATAATTTAATTAAATTGTTCTACAAATTATCTAATAATTTCAAGATTTAAAATGTTATTTAACTAACTTGCGTGTTTTGCTTTTAATTGCGTATGTTTTAATTGTACAAAACGGGACAACTTTGGGAATAAAGTTTAAACAGTAGTTTGGACTCAGTAATGTTTTCAGATGATGTTTTAGGCTTAATATAAATTGTGTCACCAACGTCCGTATTAAATTGAACCGAATTACATTCGATTTAAATTGCGTACGATTTAATCAAATCGCATTTTCGTATATATTCAACAATATATATAATTCGATACATTAATTAGCCTAACACAGAACTAATTACATGTATTAACATATGATTAGGCACTAATTACTAGTCCTAATTTGGCGGGTGTTACAAGAACGGTTTTAAAAAACCAATATAAAATTATCGAAATGAAATGTTTAGAATCAACCAAAAGCCAAACTATAAAAACCTACATGTTACACAACAGTAAAATGAACTCAAACAATTTGCATATCCAGAAACTCAATAAAATTAAGAAGCAAAAGAAAAGGAACCAATGATGTTTCAGATGTGAAAAGCGCCAATTACAAATTACAAATACTATATAATTATCTGGAGTTTAGCAGATAGAGGCATCTTCCTTGGTTCAAGATTCAAAATGAAATGAAAACCCAAAAAGTTTGTTGATAATAAAATGAAATGAAAACCCAAAATAGGTTTATTTATTCGCATGCTTGAAGAAGCCCTAAAGCTAACAAAAAAAATATATTATCTAATGAGTATTCATGTTAAAAGTAAGGGTAGTGATCTATACACCACCACTTGTTATCCGTACACCACTTTTATATTTTGCATTATTGTACAGTATAAGTAATCTGAACTATTTATAGACAACAAATACTCTTAGTACAATTTAATTCATAATATGCATCTTTATTTATGAGGGAGATAAAAAAATGGATCAATTACAAACAATAAAATACTTCAAGTTAATTTGTCATTTAATGAATACGTTGAGAGTGAGTTACATGTAACGCCCCTAAAACGCGTAAGTTTTTAATGTTATAATATACATTTATGTTCCAGTTTTATATGTATTTAATATGTAAATGTGTAAAGTAATTAAATTGTTAGTAATAGGTTAGTAGGACTAACCATTTTAAAGAAAGTAAGTAGAGGGACTGAATGTGCACATAAGTAAAGTTCAAGGGAGTAGAATGAAAAGTTTTAAAACATATCTTCCTACAGCTTCAGTGATGTTCCAGATTAAAGTTTTTGTACGTAGTTGTGAGAGTTTAAGAGGGAAACCAAGAATACAAGAGAAATCAGAGATTAAGCAAGTAGTTAAGTGAATTAGGGTTTGTAACTTCAAACTAAGCTTCTTCAAGGTATGTTTAACCTTTCTATTGATGTAATTTATGTTAGGGTTTGAATTCTATAAACCCTAGATGTTAGAAAGAAAGTGAATGTTTATTAATTAGCTTAATTAGTGTTCCATATATGTTTTTAAGTTATGTGGTATGTTTAATTGATGTTAATTTGATTAGAGAAAGTTTGATCGTGTGAAATTGGATATGTATAAGTTCTTGTATATGTATATGATGATGTATAAGATGAGATTGAAGATAGTTTATGAAAGTTATGATCACATAAATGAATTATGCCCAATTTCATGTGATTATAAGAATTTTATGTGGAACACTTGTGATGAGAATAGGTGTTAGTGAGTAACACCTAAGTTATGTAAGTAAGTTAAAGAAATATGTAAAGTGTTATGTTAAATGGATTGTTATGTGTTTACATGTTTAGGTAATCAAGAAAGTGAAGTAAAGTCAAGTAATTTGCTTTGTCAAGAAAAAGGTAAGTAGATGGATATGGTTGAGTCAAGTAATGGGTGAGCCATTAGCTTGGCGGTTTTCGAGTAATGAGTCATGAACATTAGCTCGGTAATAATGTTAACTAGTAGTAGTTAACATGATGATGATGTTTAAGGATCCTTAATTGATGATGTTTATGTTAAAGTTTCCATTACTTACTAAGCAATCGCTTATGTGTTATGTTTAAAAATGTTTCAGGTGAGCCAAGTGTAAACAAGGGTGATTTGGGCAAGGGACACGTTTAAAGCTTTTGGTGGAGCTTGTTACTCGGTTTGGTAACAAGTCTTATCCCTTTTATGATCATGCTCTTGATATGAACACCCTTTTGTAAATTAAAAGACATGTAATGAAGTGATTTGGAAAAGAGTTCAAGTCTCACTTATGATAGTATATAATGTTTTGAGAAAAGTCAAAGTTAGTTTTAGTGAGACTTGTATGTTGAATGTTGATGAATGTATGAAATGGTTATTATATAATGTTTAATGAGAAAGTTTCAGTTTGAAAGTTAAAAGTGTCAAAAGTTGAAGTTATGATTAAATGTTGATGTCATTGAGTTAGTTTGACTTAGGTAAGTCAATTAAATGAAGTTTGACTAAAAGAATGGGTCAAATTGGTTAGAAACCCAATCGGGTCATTTGGTGCCCAATTGGCCGACCAATAGGAAGAAGAGTCAAAATGGGATATGGTGAGTTAAAGTCAAATGTAATTACTTTCCTAAGTCTTAAATATGATGTTGAATAAGTGGTCAAAAGTTTGAAATCAGAAGTTGAGTCGTTTAGAATATAGCATGTCAAGATTTTTGACTAAAACTAGCCGAAATTGAGTTAACGGGTCAAAATGAGATTTATCGCGAGAATTGAAAAAGTGGAAATGAGGAAACGTTTATTCAGTCAATATGTATGTGCCTGCAAAATTTTAGGTTTCCAGGTGTTGTCGTTTAGGAGTTATGCGATGTTAAAGTTCGGATTTTTGTACCAAAATGTGCAGAGTTTGGTCTGCTGCTGGAACCATTTGAATCCGGCGGATTCAGTGGCAATCCGGCGGATATGTCATGAATCCGGAGGATTCACAGACCGGATTCTTTTTGAGAGTTCTGGTCCCGGGTTGAGCATGGAAGGGGTCAGAATCCGGCGGATTCTTATTGAATCCGGCGGATTCAATAATTTTCAGGAAATTTTTCTTTCATCATTCTAAATGCAGAATTAGAGAATTGACATATTAAGAAATCAGATGTAATATGTTAAGAACAGTATTGAGACAATGATATATAAAAATAAATAAATAAACGGTCACGTTTTCGGGGTGTTTCAAGTTGGTATCAGAGCACGGTTTAAGGGATTCGGGTATCCACCATTAGTGGGTACTTGATCTTAGACCAATTATATTAATGTTGAGCATGATTCTAATTGTTAGATGAATGAGTTAATGATTGTTGATGATTCTTGAATCGAAGTGTAACGTGTGGACTTTGGATATGTTATGATGTAATATGATAATTGGTGCGCCTGGCCAACACAATAATTACCATACTACCTCGTATGTACCCATGGAAACCACGAGACATTAGAGGATTGAATGTTAGCAGTTATTAACTGTTATATGCTATTATTTATTATGAAATAGATGAGTAAGAGTTAAAGATATTATGTTAATATGTTATGTTTACTTTTAGTAAAGATGAGTAAAGAAATAGAGACAACTGATACAGGAGGCAGTCATGATAAGTCTCAGTCTCCTGTTCATGATATAGACCCAGTAATTGAAAAGATGAAGTCTTTTATTTCACAAGAGATTGGTATTGCTCAGAAAGCATCTCTTCCTCTTTTAAAGTCGACGATTATAGAGACTGTTAGAGAGGTAGTCAGTGAAGAGTTTCAGAAACGACAAGATAAAACAGTTGGAGTTAGACAAGAAGTACCTCCTCAAGCTCCAGATTCGGAAGAAAGTAGGAAGTTTAGTTACAAAGACTTTTCAGCATGTAATCCGCCAGATTTTGAAGGGGACCTAGACCCGATTAAATGTTACCGGTGGATTATGGAGGTAGAAGGGGCTTTTACTACTTCACGTTGCCCCGCAGACTTAAAGGTAATCTTTGTAATTAATCTTTTAAAGTCACGTGCTAAAAATTGGTGGGAAGTTCAACGACGTACATTAGGGGAGGAAACTATCAGTACGATGAGCTGGAATGATTTTAAGAAGATGTTTGAGAACACCTATTCTCAAGAAGCAGATTTAAAGAGAATACGTCGTGAATTCCTTTCAATGGAACAAACGACAGAGTCGATTAATGAGTTAGTGGGTGTATTTTTGGATCGAGCTCAATTCTGTCCAGATTATATGGAGAATCCGAAGCAGCTTATAAATCATTTTCATGAGGTTTTGAGGAAGGAAATCAGTCAGTTTATCCAACCTAGTCGTTGTAAGTCTTTTGAAGAAATTGTGAATGAAGCTCGTTTTCAAGAGCTAGGATTAAAGAAAGGTGAGAAAGCTGCTGCAAAAAGAAAGATTGAATCAAGTCCCAATTCTTCAAAGAAATTTAAAGCCAGTGAGAGTTCTAGACGAGAAGAAAAGAAGACGAAAAAGTCTGTACCTCCAGAATGCAAGAAATGTCACAAGAAGCATTTTGGGGTATGTAGGTTTGGTTTAAATGTTTGTTATCAATGTGGTGAGGAAGGTCATTTCAGCAAGGACTGTCCTCATCCATTGAAGATATGGTATGGATGTTACGAGCCTGGTCATGTGAAATCAGAATGCCCGAAATTAAAATCTCAGTCAGCTTCTTCAACATTTCGTAAACCATCTGATAAGAAGTCGACTGAAGCACCGAAAGCCAGGCCTCGTTCGTTTCAGATTACGGCGGAAGAAGCTAAGAGGACCCCAGATGTAGTGTCAGGTACCTTTTTAGTAAACCTAATACCTGCATATATTCTTTTTGATTCGGGTGCCTCTAGATCTTTCATTTCAGAAAAGTTTAGTAGAAATTTCACAATTCCACTTTCTGACTTATACACTCCCTTAGACGTTGAAATAGCTGATGATAGAACGGTATATGTAACGAAAGTTTATAGAGGGTGTCGGTTATAAATAAGTAATGAGCCTTTTTCTATAAATCTAATTCCCATGCAAATGGGGGAATTTGATGTTGTAATTGGTATGGATTGGTTAGCGGCTTATGATGCTATGATTCAATGTGAACAAAAGATTGTAAGAGTTAAGTTACCGCATGGTGAATTGTTAGACATTTATGGAGAAAAGAAAGAAATGCCTATTCCGGTATGTACTTTTGCAAAAGCTAAACGACATTTATCACATGGTTTTCAATCCTTTTTGGCACATGTGATAGATACTCAGATTCAGATTCCAAAGATTGATGAGATTCCAGTTGTAAGAGAATTTGTTGATGTGTTTCCGGATGAGCTACCGGGCATACCACCCGATAGGCAAGTTGAATTTAAGATTGAATTAATGCATGGAGCTACACCTATTACTAAGACACCATATTGGCTTGCTCTAACTGAAATGAAAGAATTAATGAAACAGTTGCAAGAACTGTTAGACAAAGATTTTATACGCCCAAGTAGTTCTCCATGGGGAGCTCCTATTTTATTTGTGAAGAAGAAAGATGGTTCGATGAGAATGTGCAAAGACTATAGAGAGTTAAACAAGGTGACTATCAAGAATAGGTACCCATTACCTAGGATTGATGACTTGTTTGACCAGTTGCAGGGTGCTAATTATTTTTCTAAGATTGATTTACACTCGGGTTACCATCAATTGAAGGTTAAAGAAGAAGATATTTGTAAGACAGCTTTCAGAACTAGATATGGTCACTACGAGTTTGTAGTTATGCCTTTTGGGTTAACGAATGCACCTGCAACTTTTATGGATTTGATGAATAGAGTATGTCGCCCGATGCTTGATAAGTATGTAATTGTGTTTATTGATGACATTTTGATTTACTCTAAGTCTGCCAATGAACATGAATTCCATTTAAGGCAAGTATTACAAATGTTGAGAAAGGAAAAGCTTTATGCTAAATTCTCCAAGTGTGAGTTTTGGTTAAGAGAAGTACAGTTTTTGGGCCAAGTTGCAAGAAGATATTGGTACACGTATTAATCTTAGCACAGCTTATCACCCGCAGACAGATGGTCAGAGTGAGAGAACGATACAAACTTTAGAAGATATGTTGCGGGCTTGTGCTATAGATTTTGGAGGTAATTGGGATGTACATCTACCTTTAGCAGAATTCTCCTATAATAATAGTTATCATGCAAGTATAGGGATGCCGCCTTATGAGATGTTATATGGAAGAAAGTGTAGAACTCCAATATGTTGGGGTGAGGTAGGACAGAGAGAAATGGGTAGTACAGATATAGTGCAAAAGACGACATAAAAGATTGATCAAATCAGAGAACGTTTAAAAATAGCACAAGATAGACAGAAATCATATGCTGACAAAAGAAGACGTTCAATAGAATTTGAGGTTGGAGACATGGTTATGTTAAAGGTATCTCCATGGAAAGGTATTATACGGTTCAGAAAACGAGGTAAGCTGAGTCCTCGATTCATTGGTCCATTTAAAATATTGGAAAGAGTTGGTAAGGTAGCTAATCGTCTCGAGCTACCAAGTGAGTTGGCAAGTATTCATAACACTTTCCACGTGTCTTATCTAAGAAAGTGCTTAGTGGATGAAGCATCTTATGTACCATTGGAAGAGATAGAAGTTATTGATCAATTGAATTATGTTGAACAACCAATAGCTATCCTCGATGAGAAAGTCAAGAAGTTGAGAAATAAAGATATTCGGTTGTTCCGAGTTCAATGGAAGCTTATAAAAGGTTCAGAGTTTACATGGGAGCCAGAGGAAGAGATTGTAGTTTATTATCCGGCTTTGTATCAAGAATGGATTGTGAGGACACAATCCTGAATAAGTAGGGGAGAGTTGTAACGCCCCTAAAACGCGTAAGTTTTTAATGTTATAATATACATTTATGTTCCAGTTTTATATGTATTTAATATGTAAATGTGTATATTAATTAAATTGTTAGTAATAGGTTTGTAGGACTAACCATTTTAAAGAAAGTAAGTAGAGGGATTGAATGTGCACATAAGTAAAGTTCAAGGGAGTAGAATGAAAAGTTTTAAAACATATCTTCCTACAGCTTCAGTGATGTTCCAGATTAAAGTTTTTGTACGTAGTTGTGAGAGTTTAAGAGGGAAACCAAGAACACAAGAGAAATCGGAGATTAAGCAAGTAGTTAAGTGAATTAGGGTTTGTAACTTCAAACTAAGCTTCTTCAAGGTATGTTTAACCTTTCTATTGATGTAATTTATGTTAGGGTTTGAATTCTATAAACCCTAGATGTTAGAAAGAAAGTGAATGTTGATTAATTAGCTTAATTAGTGTTCCATATATGTTTTTAAGTTATGTGGTATGTTTAATTGATGTTAATTTGATTAGAGAAAGTTTGATCATGTGAAATTGGATATGTATAAGTTCTTGTATATGTATATGATGATGTATAAGATGAGATTGAAGATAGTTTATGAAAGTCATGATCACATAAATGAATTATGCCCAATTTCATGTGATTATAAGAATTTTATGTGGAACACTTGTGATGAGAATAAGTGTTACTGAGTAACACCTAAGTTATGTAAGTAAGTTAAAGAAATATGTAAAGTGTTATGTTAAATGGATTGTTATGTGTTTACATGTTTAGGTAATCAAGAAAGTGAAGTAAAGTCAAGTAATTTGCTTTGTCAAGAAAAAGGTAAGTAGATGGATATGGTTGAGTCAAGTAATGGGTGAGCCATTAGCTTAGCGGTTTTCGAGTAATGAGTCATGAACATTAGCTCGGTAATAATGTTAACTAGTAGTAGTTAACATGATGATGATGTCTAAGGATCCTTAATTGATGATGTTTATGTTAAAGTTTCCATTACTTACTAAGCAATCGCTTATGTGTTATGTTTAAAAATGTTTCAGGTGAGCCAAGTGTAAACAAGGGTGATTTGGGCAAGGGACACATTTAAAGCTTTTGGTGGAGCTTGTTACTCGGTTTGGTAACAAGTCTTATCCCTTTTATGATCATGCTCTTGATATGAACACCCCTTTGTAAATTAAAAGACATGTAATGAAGTGATTTGGAAAAGAGTTCAAGTCTCACTTATGATAGTATATAATGTTTTGAGAAAAGTCAAAGTTAATTTTAGTGAGACTTGTATGTTGAATGTTGATGAATGTATGAAATGGTTATTATATAATGTTTAATGAGAAAGTTTCAGTTTGAAAGTTAAAAGTGTCAAAAGTTGAAGTTATGATTAAATGTTGATGTCATTGAGTTAGTTTGACTTAGGTAAGTCGATTAAATTAAGTTTGACTAAAAGAATGGGTCAAATTGGTTAGAAACCCAATCGGGTCATTTGGTGCCCAATTGGCCGACCAATAGGAAGAAGAGTCAAAATGGGATATGGTGAGTTAAAGTCAAATGTAATTACTTTCCTAAGTCTTAAATATGATGTTGAATAAGTGGTCAAAAGTTTGAAATCAGAAGTTGAGTCGTTTAGAATATAGCATGTCAAGATTTTTGACTAAAACTAGCCGAAATTGAGTTAACGGGTCAAAATGAGATTTATCGCGAGAATTGAAAAAGTGGAAATGAGGAAACGTTTATTCAGTCAATATGTATGTGCCTGCAAAATTTCAGGTTTCCAGGTGTGGTCGTTTAGGAGTTATGCGATGTCAAAGTTCGGATTTTTGTACCAAAATATGCAGAGTTTGGTCTGCTGCCGGAACCATTTGAATCCGACGGATTCAGTGGCAATCCGGCGGATTTGCCATGAATCCGGCGGATTCACAGACTGGATTCTTTTTGAGAGTTCTGGTCCCAGGTTGAGCATGGAAGGGGTCAGAATCCGGCGGATTCTTATTGAATCCGGCGGATTCAGTAATTTTCAGGAAATTTTTCTTTCATCATTTTAAATGCAGAATTAGAGAATTGACATATTAAGAAATCAGATGTAATATGTTAAGAACAGTATTGAGACAATGATATATATATTAAAAAAAAAAAAAAAAAACGGTCACGTTTTCGGGGTGTTTCATTACACAACTTCTAAAATTTCTCATATTTATTTAGGATGATGAAAAGGGTTGAATTAAAAGTAAATTTATGTATTTAATAAAAACTATTGATTTATGTTAAAACTATTAACAACAGTTTGATTAACTCAAATAATACATATAAGTATAGGGTTTGTATTGATTATAATACTATTTATTATGCCAAGAACGATAAATTAAACTCAAATATTAAAGCTATAGTATATATAGTATATTTGATACTGTTAATCATCATCATGCCAAGAATGATAAATTCAAATATTAAAGCTACAACTCAAATATTAAAGCTATATAAGCTATACTATTTATGATACTATTAATTATGCCAAAAATTCAAAAATTATACATAGTATTGTAGATCCCTGTGATACATTGAGGTTTTTTGAAGCTATAGAAAATTTTTATAGAAAATGATAAATTCAAATATTAAAGCTACAACTCAAATGTTAAAGCTATATAAGCTATACTATTTATGATACTATTAATTATGCCAAAAACTCAAAAATTATACGGAGTAGTATTGTAGATACTATTGTAGACGTAAATTGTAGATTGTAGATTCTATGTGATACATTGAGGTTTTTTGAAGCTATAGAAAATGTTTTTAGAATTTTAGCCAATCAAAATATTTTCGCGACATTTTTAAAAAATAATCACATTGTCTATGTATATCAAATACCTATTACACCAAATGGCGTTTGGCCTAATGTATCTAAGTTATCCATCAACCTAATAGTTGTGGGTTCAAGTTTCGTAGGAAACATTGTATAAATATTCGTGGTAATGTTTATAATGTGTGAGGTAATTGTAGATTAGCATTTCCAAAAAAAATCCATCTTTACGAAATTCTTCCTGCAGAAAAATAAGAGGCCCATGTTTTATTTCCACTAGCAATGTCTAATGATTTGGTACTAAATGACCATTGACTTAGCAGTATCGTGGTGCACTTTTAACAACTATTAGGTTGGGAATTCAAAACTTTAGATGGACAAACATACATATTTGTAGATTAATGTATATATTTGTTGTAGGAGTGTGTGTGAGTATTGTCTTAAAAAAAACGTAGTATTGTTAAGATACTACATCAAGTGTCTAGATTCACAACATCACATTTGACATAAAACGTAGTATTGTTAAGATATACTACATAGTAAATTTTGATCATTGATCACATAAATCAATGTATGACATTCCCTTTAAAATAAGATCGCCGCTCGAAACTTCATACATATTTTAAACATAATTATTACTTATACTAAACCTTACAACTTTCGTCTTGTTGATATGCTAATAAACTCTCGTTTTTATCATTTTCAACGTTCTTGGGCTTTTCATATATTTGTTTGTCCAAAAATAAGAATACTTTGGATGCTAGGACGTCCTCTAAACTAAAATCCAATTACTTTTAAAATTTCCACAGAAGACACCTATTATTTAAAGTTTAAATATGCTTTTTCTAAAAAAATTAAAGTTTAAATATAATATAATAATGTGCAGTCAATTGTTGAATATTTCTAATTATTATTAATTCGGTTTTCGTTGTGAGGTTTACTTTATTTGTTAACTAATAAACTATTAAACTTTTAAAAGGGAAACAGAGCTTGATCAAGTTTCACATATCATTTGTAGTTTTGTCATTGAATGTGAATTGATCGTTCATCTTAAAAGATTAATCGGTCCCCTTGCATGTCTTTTTCACCTTTTTGTAGGACTTTTATACCTATGTACTACAATTTTCTTTCCAAAACAATAATAATGAAAATAATAAATGTCCACGAATATCATTAGTATTGTGACCTCGTGGACAAGATAATTAAGTGAGCGTTGAGCATTATTAGAGATTGGATATATTTATTTGCACGTTGAAGAAGCAATTGCATGAGCTGGCCAATAGGTACAATGATCACGCCATGAAGTTGTTAACTCTTACTTCTGCTTTTGTTCCAGATAGAATTTTTGAAGGGTGTGATTACGACCAGATTTATCATGTTGTTAAGAAATATACCAAGCAGATTTTACAGAACAAGAGAGGATTCGGTTGAGATATCAATTGGATATTTTTTAAATTGAATTTTCAAAGAACTCGAAGCTTAGTGCTACTGCTACCATTGCTAAACTATGCATAATTTTTGGGGAAACTTAGAAGGGTGAAACATATTCTATGCTCGATGGATTAATTCAACTCATCTAAACACTTTCAGTTTCTAATGCTACAACTAAGAGGGCATTTTCATAAATGAAATTGTGCAAAAGCGACTGCACAATAAAATGGCAGCCGATTTTCTAGCAGATAATTTGATGGTTTAATCCGTTGTTTTGTATTTCTTTTGATTACTTACTAGTGGTTTAGCTTTTCTCATAAGTGTTTCTTTTATAAGTTAACCGATAGTTGCATTTACATTTTATGCGTTGATGGTTTCGTCCGCTCGACTAAAAAGTTCAAGTTTAGATATTTACGGTACTCTGTCAACGGATCTAGAATGCGGGGTGACCTGTAATATCGGTATCTTAATTTTTGAACTCATAGCACAAACAAAGAATTCAACAAGAAATGCGGTTTTTTATATATATAAAATACACTTCTTATATAAAATGGATATGTAATAACAATTACCCTCTTACTTCTACTTTTAACGTAGCTCTGCCCTTATACTCTGTCCATCACAAAATTAAGTCTCATATAACTAATTTTATTATAGTCAGTAAATCACAATTGTGTTTTTATAATCAACTATATTTACCTTGAAATATCTTTTAAAGGAGTTATCGCAAGTAATAAAAGAGGGTATATTTGAAAAATTACTAATTTTAATAGTTCTGTTTGATAAAATGATGCTTTTTTGTAACAAACAAAAATAATAATGCCAACATTTAAAATGAGATGTAGAAAGTAATATATAATGCGTTCACGACTACTACTTTATATAAATTCTAATTTAATACTTCTTTATTACAACTAATTACATATATTAGGAAATGTATAAGTTCAACTTTTTCATTACATTACTCAATTTTCACACTGTTCCAACCATTTAGGCGAGCGAAAAGAGCATATATACTATCATTGTCAATTAGTTATCATCATGGTTAATTATGAAAAGAAAAGAAAACGTCATACTATATTGAGGCATAGAACACACAATGACATGGACCAATCATTGTGAAAAGAAAAGTAAACGTCATAAAAAATTTACAAAAAAACATTCACACAATGACATAGACCAATCATTTGATGAGAGAGAAGGAAGAGAGAGAAAAAATAAACAATTTTGATTGGTTCATCTCAATGTCCACATCATTTTGTGGGTATTTGTTTTTAAAAATTGTGTGAGTTTAGTATTTCTCTACTATATGTACCAAAGTCATGTAAATTACAATACCATAATTAACTTAATTTTTATATTTCCATTATTAGCATTTAGAGCTTTCGGGTTGAAACTACTGGACCAGCTTCGTCAAGTTTAGCCTGATATATGTATTATTATGTCAAATCGAGTTAAAAGTAGTTAACATTTAAATCGGGTTGCATGGTGTTCTTGAAAAAAACATGTAAAGATGGCTAACAAAGGCGGAGCTAGAATAGTCAAATAGAGGAGACAACACAAATTCATTTTGTTCTAATTTAAAGTTTTAATGGGGCAACAAATGTTTGTTTTGTTTATTTTATAGTTTTGTTGAAGCAAAATTTATAAATGTTAAAATCTCTACGGGATTTTTCTAACCATAGCCCTTAGGGCTATCGTTAATGTGCTTTAAAGTGTTGTACCCGGTAGTTAATAGTATTAACTTTAGGGGCGGTTATTTTTGTAGTACAATAGTTTTAAGCGTGGTAAAAATAGCCCTAAGGGCTGTAGTTAGAAAAATCTCTACGTAGTTTCAGAATTTTTAAGGACTACCGACTACCGTTCTCCTTTCTACTGCTTTCCAGATCTGCTTCTCATTGTTACCCCAACACTTCATTTGTCATGTTCCTTTTAAAACCCCTTATATTTAATGATTTTGGTGTTGTTGCATATAGAGTATATCCAATCTATCTACATCTACATCTACACTATATATTAAAAGAAAGTTAAAATTAGGTAATCATTAATTCTATAATCCCATCTTAACCCTACATTAATTATTCCTTTTAAATTAGAACCCTTGATAATGTCTCTTTTAGATGATTACCTAAATAGTGAATTAGAGCTCTTTAAAAAGACCTTATTGCGCCTACTTAATTATTCCAACATTATTTAAAGAAAACTAGCTATAAATTTGAAAATTCAAAAACAAAGTATAAAATGTAGGTTTAATTGTACTAAATTATGTATTCATAATTTTAGGACTTAATATCAATCATTTCAATGCAAATTTCCAATAATTATGTAATTCTTTACCCATTCATCGACCGAATTTACCAAATTAATATCCTGAATAAAAAATGCACTTCAATAAAAATACTACCTAGCCTTTGAAAATCTTGGCCGAATCACAAGAATCCGTCTGGTAAAATATGAACGTTTAGAAGCCGATTATAGAGGATAGTTACAGCAAAAGTCTAACAAAATTTTCAATTCTAAGACGGGTATGAAGGTGGGTTAGCGAGTTTGGATACGGGATGTGTACAATTTTATTTCGTGGGTATGGGTATGGTGATGGATTTTGGAAATTCACGCACGATCACCCACCCGTATCCATATCCATATAATGGTTATTTTTAACTTCAGTTTTTGTATATATACTTATATATATATATGTATATATATATATATATATATATATATATATATATATATATATATATATATATATATATAAGAAGATAATGTACAACCTTATACGATACGCTTTTATATTTGGATTTCCATGATTATTACGTTTGAATTTTGTATTTTATGAAAACGTGAAATTGTTCGTTATCTTATACGTTTCGAAACTTTGAAGTTATCTAAATAGGTAAACTTGTTATCTTTAATATTTATAATCTTAAATATAGTATTGTTTGTGGTATTTTGGTTTAGTTTTTTTTTTTTACATGTGTTTTAGATTTTCATTGTATTTTCAACTCAAATACTTTTTTGTTTGGCAAAAGTTACATATATAGGGGAGTAATGCTATATTGGCATAATTACATAAGCCTAAAAGTAGACATCATTTGTTGTTTTTTTTTCTCTCTCTTAATCTCATCAAATCAATTCTTTTTATCCACCAATAGTATTATTAGGTGTATATTTAGGCTTACAAGGTTAGGTCCAATAATCATTTTCCTACATGGTGATAAACAAAACTCGCAAATAAACTCGAAAAATCGATGGGTACTACTAATTGGGTACCCAGCAGGTACGTGTATATTTTAAATTAGTATGGGTACGGATACACTAAAATTAGCTCGAACCCGACGCGTTGTCATCCCTAATATAAGTATATTCATTAGTCGAGGTTCACCATAGAGGCTAAACGTAGTTGTGTCACGATATATAGTTTACGATGTAACTTATGATTTAAATTTAAATGTATGTGCATTTCATCAACATCATTTATATGTATCCAAAACACCTACAAAATTACACTACAATGCGTTGTTTTATTATGTAGCCAGTAAATTAACAGTCTACCGTTATTATTAAAATTTAGATATAAACATTTGTCTTAATATCATGAAGTAGCCCGCAAATTTTGCGGGTTATAATCTAGTATATAGTATATTTGATACTGTTAATCATCATCATGCCAAGAATGATAAATTCAAATATTAAAGCTACAACTCAAATATTAAAGCTACAACTCAAATATTAAAGCTATATAAGCTATACTATTTATGATACTATTAATTATGCCAAAAATTCAAAAATTATACATAGTATTGTAGATCCCTGTGATACATTGAGGTTTTTTGAAGCTATAGAAAATGTTTATAGAAAATGATAAATTCAAATATTAAAGCTACAACTCAAATGTTAAAGCTATATAAGCTATACTATTTATGATACTATTAATTATGCCAAAAACTCAAAAATTATACGGAGTAGTATTGTAGATGGTATTGTAGACGTAAATTGTAGATTGTAGATTCTATGTGATACATTGAGGTTTTTTGAAGCTATAGAAAATGTTTTTAGAATTTTAGCCAATCAAAATATTTTCGCGACATTTTTAAAAAATAATCACATTGTCTATGTATATCAAATACCTATTACACCAAATGGCGTTTGGCCTAATGTATGTGAGTTATCCATCAACCTAATAGTTGTGGGTTCAAGTTTCGTAAGAAACATTGTATAAATATTCGTGGTAATGTTTATAATGTGTGAGGTAATTGTAGATTAGCATTTCCAAAAAAAATCCATCTTTACGAAATTCTTCCTGCAGAAAAATAAGAGGCCCATGTTTTATTTCCACTAGCAATGTCTAATGATTTGGTACTAAATGACCGTTGACTTAGCAGTATCGTGGTGCACTCTTAACAACTATTAGGTTGGGAATTCAAAACTTTAGATGGACAAACATACATATTTGTAGATTAATGTATATATTTGTTGTAGGAGTGTGTGTGAGTATTGTCTTAAAAAAAAGATTAATTGAAGAATTTATGATAAAAATAAATAAAGGGAAATGATAATGACAGCCTTTAGGGCTGTTAATAAGAACATTTGTGGACATTTATTAAACGTAAAGTTTCTTTTTTAATCAAGATCTTATTTAATACATCACAAATAAAAAGAAAGTTTCAGTCTATTAGATATAAACATTAACTGAATTATATATGATTTTGAACTAATAAGAAAAATTTCAACTTCATTTAATGTATTTGATGTTTCTTATTGACAGGCCTAAGGACTGTAATTATTATTTCTAACAATAAAAAAATAAATAAAATTCAAAAAATAATATGAGTAGCTTCACATCAAATGTAATATACATATACAAATTGAAATTAAAGTCAGGATTTCTTAGAGTAGTGTTATACCCTTATTTATGGCAAAAAAGAATTTGAAATAAAATTAAGTGATAAGAACGCAAGTTACAATAAGTTTCTAGAACGTGAGTTCGCATGTTCTTAAAAATACAAAGTGTATGGACGAGTTTATTGAACGTTTCAATATATGGAAACAAGGGTGGGGTTTAAATAAGAATAGGAATTTGTGTGAGAATGAGAGAATCAATCTCAACCACTCATTTTCATCAAATACCCATTTCCACCATCTTTTTTCAAATTAAATATCTCACGAACAGTAAGTCGAAAAATTATAAAAATTGCGCCATAAAATTCAGCGTTTTATCCTCTTCGATTTGCCGGCCCTCAAGGCATACTTTTGACATAAAAAAAAATTCTTCATTTTTTTGGTGGGTTTACAAATTAGTAACACATGTGTTAGTGTTGCGTTTAAGGTTTAGGGTTTGAGGTTTAGGGTTTAGGGTTTAAGGTTTGGGGTTTCACCCCGAAACCCCAAACCTTAAACCCAAAACCCATAAACCACAAACCCTAAACACTTTACAAAACCCTAAACCCAAAATCACACTAAACTTTAAACCCTACTAAAACCTAAATCCTGCTAAACCATAACCCTAAACCCTAAATCCTAAACCCTAAACCTAAACCCTAACCCTAACCATAACCACAAATCGAATGTACAACCAATCACTAACACATGTGTTACTAATTTATAAACCCACCCAAAAAAAAAGAGTTGTCGAAAGTATGCCTTGAGGGACGGCAAATCGAAGAGGATAAAACGCTGAATTTTATAGTGCAATTTTCATGATTTTTCAACTTACCGTTTGTGAGATATTTGAGTTTCAAAAATATGGAGGAAATGGGTATTTGATGAAAATGAGTGGTTGAAATTGATTCCCCGATTCTCACTCAAAATTGATGTACTCATTTGAAAGGTACTTTGAACTACAAATTTAGTTTTTACTATTTACTCCGTATTATTTATTCACTTAAGTATCAGAAGCATATGTTTATACATTTATGTAAGATCTAAGATTAAGTGTTGGGGAAAAACTTTAAAGTTATATTCAACAATTTTAAGCAAGGCCGTCTCGTTAATTTTAAGTGTTATGTGCCGTAAAAAAATTATAGGCCCTTTATAAAGTAGATGAGAATTTGAAAATGGGTATTATTCTCCAAACCAGATTTTTAACCACACATCCTCCATTGAAACACATACATAAAAGTTGATTTTTTGTTACATTCAATAATTATTGTCTTTAGCATCATAAAACTTTGTTTAATGAAATTGAAAAGTACAAAAATCAACTTAGTTACAACCTAAAACTTAGAAATTTGGGCTTTAAGAAAAATAGAAACCTCGTGCAATAGCTCATCTTACACGCCCTCAAATCCACCTCTGATTTTAAGAAATAAGAATTCCATCAGACAACTAATTTCAAATTAATGTACCAAACATATATAGAAGGTAATGTATATATGCATGTGTTCCAATTGAAATACTCTCTTCGTACCATTTATATTATCGTTTATAAATTTTTGTTGGATAAAAGATGATTTGGATGAATGTCAATTTTATTCAACACAAGTTTGACCGTTAAAAAATTATAAAACAAATAATTGAAAGTATTAAATGAAGGTAAATTAGGGAGTTTAATGAATTTTAATAGTTAGTTTTTTGCTAGTAGACAATTTATTTGAGACATGCAAATATAGTAATGTAAACAATAAAAATGAGACGCATTAAAAACCAGACTAAAATAATTATGATAACACATCACCACATAATCAAAAATTAAAGTGCCATTGGTGAACAACAAAATCAAAATTTGGTACAAGGTCAAAAAAGAAAAAGAAAAAAAAAGACGATCATAATATTTCTAAACATAAAAAGACATAAGATATATAAAAAAACAAATAATAAATACAAATAGTTGATTGTAATACTAAACAAATGAAAAAGTATATATATATATATATATATATATATATATATATATATATATATATATATATATATATATATATATATATATATATATATGCTTAAGATTTTGCTGGAAGAAGCCTCTCTACCATAATACGATTGTTTGTATTTTATCTCTTCATAGCTTCCTCTTGACGAGATTAAGTGTTCTTGTTGTATATCACCGCCGTTAAATATATAATTATTCAAATAGTAAATTAATGATAATAATAATAATAAGGGGTAAAGGAAAATAATGAAAACCCTTTATCTTGTTTTTAATATTCACAAATTTTATCTGTGAGCCTTTTTTTTTCATCACATAAAATTTTAATTGTAACACTTTATTTTTTATTTCACATACTTTTTAATTGTGAATATTTATTATTAGTGTTTTTTCTTCTTCACATAAATTCCAAAGATGTGAAGTTTTACTAGTTTTACTTAATATAAAATTTTAACTGTGAATCTCTAATTTTCTTTCTAGTTTCACATAAATTTTAATCGTGAATCTATATTTTTTTTCAACTTCACAAATTTTTTTAACTATTGTAAACCTTTTATATATGCCAGGTGTGAAATTTGACCAATTTCAACCATATCGGATCAAACGCACCGTTTTTTATTGAATAATCAATTGATAATTATATATAATTGTCATTTTCATTTACATGTTTCCCGTACCCAATTGATTAATAAGAACTATTTTTGTAATAAAATTAACCAAAAGTTATATTATGCAAAATGCCAACATGGCCAGTTGGTTTTGTCACGTACGCAAAAACGGATAAGATGCAACATCAGCAAACGATAAGTCAAAATATATGGTGTCGACGTTTATGTCTAAGTACTTCCATCTACTAGCTACTTACATTACTATAACGATATCTAACTACTTAATTACCATTGATGTTAACTTATTATGTTTTTTTATCTTAATCTTGATAATAACTATAAGTATGTAGGGTGGGTTCAAATGAGAATAGGAATTTGTGTGAAAATGAGGGAACCAATGATATGGTGCCATGTGTACAAAGAGAATGCTTCACATGTACAAAACTCATTTACCTCCAACATCAATTATCTCACAAACGACAAATCAAAAAATTATGAAAATTACACCATTAAATTCATCGTTTTATCATCTTCGATTTGCCGTCCCTCAATGCATACTTTTGACAACTTTTTTTTTCTTCATTTTTTGGTGGGTTTTACAAATTAGTAACACATGTGTTAGTGTTGCGTTTAGGGTTTAGGGTTTGGGGTTTAGGGGTTAGGGTTTAGGGTTTGAGGGACTACTGGTGAACAAAACTTTTCGAAAATAAATTATTTAAATAGTCCATTTTGGACTATCGTTGAACAAAATTGAAAACCACAGGGACGATTTAAATAATTTTTGGAAGTAAGGGACGACCTATGGAACAAATTGAAAATCACAGGGACAATTTAAATAATTTACTCTATATTTTTTGATTTTGTCCAATTACCTAAAATATAGAACATGATATCATAAATAAGACTTATCAATTCAATAAGATTGATTTAATTTAATTAAAAGGTATAATCTACAATTCTACTCTCTCCGTCCCAAATTGTTTGTCCATCTTACTATTTATACTTGTCTCAAAATAATTGCTCACTTCCAAAAATAAATATGCATTAATGTTTATATTTCCTATAATACCATTAACTTTAAACCTACACATACCTCAAATAAAATAATTTAATTAATGATTGAGGGTTAAAGTTGTCATTATACTAAGATCAAAGCTGCATTTAATATGATTTTCTTAATATGTGTGTTTTCAACTTGATGACAAACGATTCGAAACGAAGGGAGTATAATTTTTGAGTACTTGTGAAGAATGAATAGAATAATTAATACCTTCTTGGCTTCTTAAACAATGATAACTAAACATAAGATATATCCCAGCATCAATTATCACCTAATATCAAACAATGATAACTAAACATAAGATATATTCCAGCATCAATTTCCCCTTTCTATCAATTTGATCACACTATGAATAGTAACAAAAAATTTTACACTTTCTACCCCTTAAAATTTTATATTTTATACCCCTTAAGTTGTAGCACTTTTTAATGTTTTACCCTTTATGTTTCAACTTTTTTAAACTTTTTACCCTTAACTTTTACTACTTTTTCATTTTCTACCCTTTAACTTTAAAATTACCACCCCTTAAGTTTTAGTGTTTCTCTATTTTCCCCCCTTTAAATTTTAGGTACTTTTCATTTTCTTAGTCTCAACTATTATGACTTCTCCATTTTATACCCTTTAGTTTTTAACATATTCCATTTTCTTCCTTTACATTTTAGATTTATTCCCCCCCCCCCCTTTTTTTTTTAACTAACAACTTATATATTTTTTTCTCTTTTCTTACAACAAAGTTTTATACTAATTTTACTACGATAAAATTATACAAATAATTGCAAACGATAATTTAAGTTAATATTTTTATGTAGTATTCTATTAAATTTGTATTAGGTTACATTTTTCAATTATACATACATATTAGTATAATAAAAAAAACAGCATTCCAAAAAAAATACAATTAAAAAATAACCATAAAGAGATTATACCTTCGTCAACTTAAATTTTTAAATGAAATTCATATTGTAGTTTAAGAATTTACTTTTTAACCCCGTCGTAAAGCGCGGGTAAAAAATACTCGGATATATCAATTTTAACCTACTATGAATATTACTTATTTTGTCTTATTAAACTAAACTATAAATATATATATTTAGTATAAGAAACAATATCAAAGGAACATTAACAGGTTGGTGGTTTCTACGTCATGCCTACTTCGAAGTCCACACATGTTCAATTCTGGGGCATGTTTGGTTTTTTCCCCGCTTCAATATTTTTTAGTTGTTGTTATTGTATATTTGTATATATATCAATATTATATATCTATATTTCCACTAGGTCCATATTAATTTGTTAGATTCTATTGCCATTAACTCCGTTTAAATTTATTTTTTTAGTTGTTATTATTGTATATTTGTATATATATCAATATTATATTTTTATATTTCTATATTTCCATTAGCTCCATATTAATTTGTTAGATTATATTGCCATTAACTCCGTTTTAATTTGTTAGTAAATTGATGTATGAATTTTCAATTTCAATGTTATATTTAAAGCAAATATTTTTAATTTTATTATAGTTAAATGGCATAACCAAAAAAACCTTAAAAAATGTTTTTTTGTACTTGACGAAATACAAAAGATATCGAGTATGACATAATTAAAAAATATAAATATATACATGTAAATTTCTACTCGGTGCAAAGATTATAAGTTTTTATGAATGTATGGTTACTACGGAGTATAAGCTAACATGCATGTACATTGTTAAAAAAAATTAAATACATCAGATATAAATGTAACACCTGCATAATTAGGATAATTAATTATGCCTAATTGTTTGTAACTAGTTGTAATTAGTATGTAATAGAACTAATTACAGGCTCTATTTGTATATATATATATATATAAGGTGATTTATATATATGTGTGTGTACTTACGCGATTTGGATAAATCGTGCGAATTAACCGGACGGAGTCCGACACAGTTTACTTGGACGTTGGTGACAGAAATTTACTTAAATAATGAGAACGTATTTTGTTATATAAAATACGCAACCGAACGAGCATTATTTATATATTATCGCGACGACATTTTAACTAACGCAACAAAACGTAATGAACGCGACTTAATAATTAAAATATTGCGACAAATGTTTTACTATTAATTTCAAAGTATTTTTATTTAAATACTTTAGTTACATTTTAAAAATATAAACGTTTGGTTAAATATTAAAAACTAGTGATTAAACGATTA
Organism: Helichrysum umbraculigerum; assembly: GCA_949592205.1. Taxonomy (NCBI): domain Eukaryota; kingdom Viridiplantae; phylum Streptophyta; class Magnoliopsida; order Asterales; family Asteraceae; genus Helichrysum; species Helichrysum umbraculigerum. The sequence continues at coordinate 339,345,916 of CATIUR010000001.1, forward strand.
GGACACGGAGTCAACACTGTGTTTTGGGGAGTATTTCCCCCTCCTTCCTTGGTGGATCAGCCAAACCCCACCCCCACACCCACTTTTCTCTTTCATTTTTCATTATCACAAAAACACACACAAACCAAACTCTCTCAACCTCAATTCACATCAAATTTTCGGAATCAAATCCCGACCACGAAAATTACATATTCGGAATCACCATCACGAGTGGAGCAAGAATATCAAGACCGTTTTCATCGTTTCATCCTTCATTTGGCTCGATTCGCAAAAGTAAGAAAATTCTAAAATCTTAGATCTATTCTATTTGGTGTAATGTTTTGATGTTTTGATGTGTACACAACATAGTTATAACCTAATACTAGAAGAAAACACGATTTTATAGCTCAAAAGTGGGTTAGATTTGCATTTTTGGTCGGAAATTCTTGAAACCCGAAAGTTTATGGGCTGGTGTTCATACATGAGACACAAGCCTTGTGTCGCATGCTGTGTCGCATAAACCCGTTTGTGTCGCACCTTGTGTCGTACCAATCCTTTAGTGTCGTAACCTTTGCGACACAATATTGTGTCGCACTCTATGTCGCATATTATGTCGTATTTTTATACGACACAACCCTTATGTCGCTATTGAATTAGCATCGCAAGCTTTTGCGACACAACCACTGTGTCGCAGAGCTCTTGTGTCGCATCCTTCATGCGACACAACCCTTGTGTCGCATATAAACCCTTGTGTCGCATATTATGTCGCAGAAAACAGAAAACTTGGAAATTTTAAAGGATTTTCACTATAGAAAAAGTCAAAGTTATTGTAGCAAAAAGTCAAATTTTACTGTAGCAATTCACTGTAGCACATTTACTGTAGCAAGTCAACATTTTAGAATTTTTGCTACAAACCGTCACCAACGGGCCAAACATGTTTTCCAACAAACAAACAATTACAGACATACGGACAAACATTGGATATACTAGTTGTGTACAACTAAACGAAACGTCTCACGAGACACATACTTACATAACCTCATATGTTTAGGCATTTGAAGGTTACGGGTTCGGAGAACCTACTTGCTATATTTACTACTTGCTATTTGCTACGGCTTATTACGAGACTCGGGTGAGTCTTACGGCCCCACTTTTACTGTTTTATCTTATTGGGGGAGAAACATGCAACTGCTTTTCTTTGAACACAAGTACTAGAACTGTTTACTATACCAAACGAAATTGCATGAGTTTACTTACAAACAGAAGTCTCTCCATCATATATCGTTAGTTATGGACTTAAGCGCGAACACTAGTTAATGGATCCATTAGGGAAATGACCCTCCCCACCCGGGGCAGTAGCGCTGCCACGTACTGATTTACACGTAGAAACGGGTGACTACTTATTCGTTACTGATGCTTGCTCAACTACGAGCATGTCACGGGAGCAAACTTATTACTTACGGGTTAAGCTTCGATTATGAGCCTCATGGCAACGGTATAAACTTACTTATTTACATTTGCTGGATTGCGAATACTGGTTTTACGATTGCTGGATTGCAATTACTGATATTACGCCTGAGGGCATTACTGATGAAAGCTCGTGTTCAAAGCTGATATTACTTACAAACCTGTGAGATTCACCAACCTTTTGGTTGACACTTTTTAGCATATTTTCTCAGGTACCCGGATGGAGTAGGATTACTCCAGGATTTTAGCTAGAGTCGCATGATTTCAACACAACTACATTAACGGAGATTCTTAGCATTATCTTTTGTATATTTTGATTATGTAATAGAATTTCCCGCTGCACGCGCGGACTCTAGGGAAACTACATTTTTGTATACGAAAACACTAAGTTTTCAAACAATATATCTATGGAATGTAACTAATTTACAAACGTTGCATATAGATGTCGTTTACTTTATCTTTGTGCTGTGATATTTGATTAGTAACACCCCAAATTATGCTTCCGCAAAACAGTGAATTTCGGGGGTGTTACATATTGGTATCAGAGCCTAAGGTTATAGTGAACTAGGTTGCATTTAGTGGGCCTAGACTATGACCGTTAGGCAGTATTTCCTTACTAGGCATGATTGGTTCAGGAATTACATCATATGACTTTAATTTAACATAGCCTGATCAACTATGTACAATTAAGGAAAGATGATGCGAGGTCTGAAATGGTTATGTTGAACAGGAATGCGTTAGTTGACTCTGACCACGAGAGAACCGGACCATTACTTGATACGTGCTAGACACTAGGCTGGATATTATATACTTATATATATTAGCCTCGTCTTACTTACACTCTGCCACAGGAATGGCAAACACACCACCTAATCCATCACACTCTCACTCACATGGGTCACGGAACCCACGAGTAGCCAGGAGGAACACAAGGTCGCCTCGAAACAGCCCTTATCCTGTACATAACTCTCAGAACTCGGCACATCTCACGTTGCCAGTATTGGCTACCCAATTCCACCGTCAGGAGCAAAGACTCGAAAGTCTTGAACGGGAACAACACCGAATGACCTACCTGCTTCGCCAAGCACTTGATCACATATCCCAACTCCAGCGAGAACAAGAGGATACCAACCTCTCTGTAAGCATAATTCAGGATTCAATGACCGCCGAATTAGGTGCGGATGAACTTGTAAGAAATCGACTAGAGGAATGTGAACAGCGTTCACAGGAGGCTGAAGATCACTCTCGAGCACTAGCACAACGACTGGCTTTGGTTGAAGACAATGCCAGGCAGACCAACCGACTAGCAGAAACCGTGGACCGCCTTGTCGCGCTGATGGAACAAATTAATCTACATTAAGACTAGTGTAGTCTTTGTCTTGTAATCTATCTCGTAATCTAATGACTATCTAGCGCTACTCTATAAACTAGTCGGATGTAACAATTCCCGACACCTTTTGTAATATCTCTGTAGGATGTAACCTTTGAACTCACATTATCTATCAAACTTCCCTTGATATTTCAACTCATAATAATTGTCATTTTTCCATGTTGATGTTATGTATTACTGCTTTTATACATGTACATCTGTGACAATTACAAGTTCCTACAAAATCTCATGTATCTTCATTTCTTTTATTGAAGAATCATGCCGCCAAAGACAAGACCATACACCGATGCCCAGATTACCTCCCTTATAACCCAGGCTGTTACTGAAGCCTTGGCTCGGAATACTCCACCAAATTCCACGAGGAACAGCGATGCCGCTGAAACCCCTACTGCTAAACCCTGTTCATACAAAGACTTTCAGAACTGCAAACCTCTAAACTTTGCAGGTACTGAGGGAGCTATCGGTCTAGTACGCTGGATCGAGAAAGTCGAATCCGTATTTCTGATCTGCAACTGTGCGGAAGGAGACAAAGTTAAGTTCTCCGTTAGTACTTTTACTGACACCGCACTCACCTGGTGGAACACCTATGCCCAGACTGTGGGTGTTGTTAATGCTTACAAACTCCCGTGGGAGGAGTTGAAGGAGATGTTGAGGGGCGAGTACTGCCCCAGGGATGAATTGAAACAGCTGGAAATGGAATTTTGGAACCACAAGATGCAGGGTGATGACATCACCGGATACACAAACCGTTTCCACCAACTGGCACTTCTGTGCCCAACCATGGTCGATCCTGAGTATAAGAGGATCGAGAAATTCGTTGATGGTCTTCCTGAGAGACTCCAAGACCTGGTAACTTCTTCCAAACCGGGTACTATTCAGAGCGCCATCCGTATGGCCCATGAGTTAACGGCAAATTCTGTCCGCCGCGGCACAACTTCAACCCCATCTGCAAACAACAAACGCAAGTGGGAAGGTAACCCCAACTCATCCAACCAAACCTCCAACAAAAAGCCTGAGTGCATTAAGGCTTATTCATCGGGGACTTCGGAAAAGAAAGGGTACAGCGGGAACAAGCCTTACTGTTCCAAATGCAGCCGCCATCATGACGGTTCTTGCCCTTGCTCCAACTGCAAACGGTTCGGGCATCTAGCCAAGGATTGCCGAACCAACATTTCTACCCCCAACACCAATGCACCAAAGGCCTGCTTTGGGTGCGGAAATTCAGGGCACTTCAAGAAAGATTGCCCAAAGTTGAAATACAACAACAACCCTGCTCGCGGCAGATCTTTCGTTATCAAGGCTGGGGAAGCCAGACAAGACCCGAATGTCGTGACGGGTACGTTCCTTCTCAACGACCTTACTGCTTCTGTGTTATTTGATACCGGTGCCGATAGAAGCTTCATTTCTGAGAAATTTAGCCCTTTACTTGATATAACTCCCACTGCCTTAGATGCTAAATACATTGTAGAATTAGCTAACGGCAAACTGATTGAGACTGATAGCATCATACACAACTGTACACTTAACCTCACGAACGAAACGTTTTCCATTGATTTAATCCCTGTCGAGATCGGCAGCTTCGATCTTATTGTCGGTATGGATTGGTTATCCAGGCACCAAGCTGAAATCATCTGTCATGACAAACTCGTTCGCATACCTCTTGTCTCCGGTGGAACCTTAGTCCTACAAGGGGAGACCGGTAGACGGAATCTGAATATTGTATCCTGTCTGAAAACGAGAAAATATCTACGAAAAGGGTATCAAGCCATCCTCGCACATGTAACGGAGAAGAAGTCGGAGGAGAAGCGACTTGAGGATGTTCCGATCGTGCGGGATTTCCCGGAAGTCTTTCCTGAAGACTTGCCCGGACTTCCGCCACCTAGACAAGTTGAATTTCAAATCGAACTTGTGCCTGGAGCTGCACCCGTGGCACGAGCCCCTTACCGTTTAGCACCATCCGAAATGCAGGAGTTGTCTAACCAACTACAGGAACTCCTGGACAGAGGATTCATTCGACCAAGTTCCTCGCCTTGGGGAGCTCCGGTCTTATTCGTGAAAAAGAAAGATGGATCTTTCCGCATGTGTATCGACTACCGAGAGCTGAATAAGCTAACCATAAAGAATCGGTACCCACTTCCTAGAATCGATGACCTGTTTGACCAACTCCAGGGATCGAGTGTTTACTCAAAGATTGATCTACGGTCGGGTTATCATCAAATCCGAGTCCGTGACAATGATATCCCAAAGACAGCTTTCCGAACTCGTTATGGGCATTACGAATTCCAAGTGATGCCATTCGGGTTGACCAACGCACCGGCCGTATTCATGGACCTTATGAATCGGGTGTGCAAACCATATCTTGACAAATTCGTCATTGTGTTCATCGATGATATCCTGATTTACTCTCGCAACGAGCAGGAACATGCTCAACATCTGAAAACCATTCTAGGACTTCTTAAACACGAAGAGTTATATGCCAAATTCTCTAAGTGTGAGTTCTGGATTCGAACCGTTCAATTCCTCGGGCACGTGATTGACAGCCAAGGAATTCATGTTGATCCCGCCAAGATTGAAGCAATCAAGGGCTGGGAGTCACCGACCACTCCAACCGAAGTGAGACAATTCTTAGGTCTTGCTGGTTATTACCGCCGATTCATCGAAAACTTTTCAAGAATAGTTGTTCCCCTAACCACACTGACTCAGAAAGATAAGAAGTTCGATTGGACTGATAAACAAGAGTCAGCCTTCCAGCTATTGAAAAACAAACTTTGCAGTGCACCAATCTTGTCCTTACCCGAGGGCACCGACGATTTCGTAGTTTACTGCGACGCCTCACACCAAGGACTTGGTTGTGTGTTAATGCAACGGGAAAAAGTCATTGCCTATGCCTCACGACAACTAAAAATCCACGAGAAAAACTATACGACCCACGACCTCGAGTTAGGTGCTGTGGTCTTCGCATTGAAAATCTGGAGACATTATCTCTACGGTACGAAAAGCACTATCTTCACTTATCACAAAAGTCTCCAACACATATTTGATCAGAAGGATCTAAACATGAGGCAACGTCGCTGGGTTGAGTTACTTAGTGACTACGACTGCGAGATCAAATACCATCCGGGCAAGGCTAACATAGTTGCCGATGCCTTAAGCCGAAAAGAACGAGTGAAACCCCTTCGAGTCCGAGCACTTTCTATGACAATTCATAACGAGCTTCCTGCTCAAATCCTTACCGCTCAACTTGAAGCACTCAACGATGAAAACTTGAAAAATGAAGCCTTGCGAGGCTTGGATAAACAATTCGAAATCAAACCCGATGGAACTCGATACTTCTCTAACCGGGTGTGGTTACCCAAATTCGGAAACTTGCGAGATTTGGTGATGGCTGAAGCTCACAAATCTCGATACTCTATACATCCTGGTTCTGACAAGATGTATCACGACGTCAAAGGGTTGTATTGGTGGCCTAACATGAAAGCTGACATTGCCTTGTACGTCAGTAAATGCCTAACCTGTTCCAAAGTCAAGGCCGAACACCAAAGACCCTCGGGGTTGCTCCAACAACCTGAAATTCCTCAATGGAAATGGGAACAGATTACCATGGACTTCATTACCAAGCTACCAAAAACTTCGAATGGTTGCGATACCATTTGGGTGATCGTGGACCGTCTCACGAAATCTGCTCATTTTCTGGCCATCAAGGAAACCGACAAGATGGAGCGTCTGACTCGCATCTATGTCAAAGAAATCATCTCGCGACACGGTGTACCTATCTCGATCATCTCGGATAGGGACAGCCGTTTTACTTCTAACGTTTGGCAATCACTACAGAAATCTCTTGGTACTCGTCTGGATATGAGTACTGCTTATCACCCGCAAACCGATGGCCAAAGCGAGCGAACTATTCAAACACTGGAGGATATGCTACGAGCCTGCGTAGTTGACTTCGGTACTTCTTGGGAAAATCACTTACCGTTGTGCGAGTTCTCGTACAACAACAGTTACCATACCAGCATAAAGGCTGCACCCTTCGAGGCACTTTACGGGCGTAAGTGCCGATCACCTATCTGTTGGACTGAGTTAGGAGATTCCCAACTCACGGGTCCAGAAATCATTCAGGAAACTACTGAGAAAATCATCGGTATTCAAAACCGGCTGAAAGCCGCACGTGATCGTCAGAAAAGCTATGCTGACGTGAGACGCAAACCCCTTGAGTTCCAGGTAGGGGACAAGGTACTTCTCAAAGTGGCACCGTGGAAGGGTGTCATTCGATTCGGAAAGCGAGGCAAACTAAACCCTAGGTACATCGGACCATTCGAAATCCTGGAAAGGATTGGTCCAGTGGCATACCGCTTGCAACTTCCTGCTGAACTTAGCAGCGTACACAACACATTCCACATTTCTAACTTGAAGAAATGTCTGTCTGACGAGACACTGATTATACCGCTCGACGAAATTCAAATCGATGATAAACTTCATTTTGTCGAGGAGCCTATGGAAATCATGGACCGTGAGGTCAAACGATTGAAACAGAGTCGTATTCCCATCGTAAAGGTCAGGTGGAATTCTAGGCGCGGCCCTGAGTTCACCTGGGAACGGGAAGACCAAATGCGACAGAAATACCCACATCTCTTCCCAGATAACGCACCGTCCGTGCACTCAAGCTAATTTCTGGACGAAATTTCTTTAACAAGGGGAGAATGTAACACTTGCATAATTAGGATAATTAATTATGCCTAATTGTTTGTAACTAGTTGTAATTAGTATGTAATAGAACTAATTACAGGCTCTATTTGTATATATATATAAGGTGATTTATATATATGTGTGTGTACTTACGCGATTTGGATAAATCGTGCGAATTAACCGGACGGAGTCCGACACAGTTAACTCGGACGTTGGTGACAGAAATTTACTTAAATAATGAGAACGTATTTTGTTATATAAAATACGCAACCGAACGAGCATTATTTATATATTATCGCGACGACATTTTAACTAACGCAACAAAACGTAATGAACGCGACTTAATAATTAAAATATTGCGACAAATGTTTTACTATTAATTTCAAAGTATTTTTATTTAAATACTTTAGTTACATTTTAAAAATATAAACGTTTGGTTAAATATTAAAAAATAGTGATTAAACGATTAGGACACGGAGTCAACACTGTGTTTTGGGGAGTATTTCCCCCTCCTTCCTTGGTGGATCAGCCAAACCCCACCCCCACACCCACTTTTCTCTTTCATTTTTCATTATCACAAAAACACACACAAACCAAACTCTCTCAACCTCAATTCACACCAAATTTTCGGAATCAAATCCCGACCACGAAAATTACATATTCGGAATCACCATCACGAGTGGAGCAAGAATATCAAGACCGTTTTCATCGTTTCATCCTTCATTTGGCTCGATTCGCAAAAGTAAGAAAATTCTAAAATCTTAGATCTATTCTATTTGGTGTAATGTTTTGATGTTTTGATGTGTACACAACATAGTTATAACCTAATACTAGAAGAAAACACGATTTTATAGCTCAAAAGTGGGTTAGATTTGCATTTTTGGTCGGAAATTCTTGAAACCCGAAAGTTTATGGGCTGGTGTTCATACATGCGACACAAGCCTTGTGTCGCATGCTGTGTCGCATAAACCCGTTTGTGTCGCACCAATCCTTTAGTGTCGTAACCTTTGCGACACAATATTGTGTCGCACTCTATGTCGCATATTATGTCGTATTTTTATACGACACAACCCTTATGTCGCTATTGAATTAGCATCGCAAGCTTTTGCGACACAACCACTGTGTCGCAGAGCTCTTGTGTCGCATCCTTCATGCGACACAACCCTTGTGTCGCATATAAACCCATGTGTCGCATATTATGTCGCAGAAAACAGAAAACTTGGAAATTTTAAAGGATTTTCACTATAGAAAAAGTCAAAGTTACTGTAGCAAAAAGTCAAATTTTACTGTAGCAATTCACTGTAGCACATTTACTGTAGCAAGTCAACATTTTAGAATTTTTGCTACAAACCGTCACCAACGGGCCAAACATGTTTTTCAACAAACAAACAATTACAGACATACGGACAAACATTGGATATACTAGTTGTGTACAACTAAACGAAACGTCTCACGAGACACATACTTACATAACCTCATATGTTTAGGCATTTGAAGGTTACGGGTTCGGAGAACCTACTTGCTATATTTACTACTTGCTATTTGCTACGGCTTATTACGAGACTCAGGTGAGTCTTACGGCCCCACTTTTACTGTTTTATCTTATTGGGGGAGAAACATGCAACTGCTTTTCTTTGAACACAAGTACTAGAACTGTTTACTATACCAAACGAAATTGCATGAGTTTACTTACAAACAGAAGTCTCTCCATCATATATCGTTAGTTATGGACTTAAGCGCGAACACTAGTTAATGGATCCATTAGGGAAATGACCCTCCCCACCCGGGGCAGTAGCGCTGCCACGTACTGATTTACACGTAGAAACGGGTGACTACTTATTCGTTACTGATGCTTGCTCAACTACGAGCATGTCACGGGAGCAAACTTATTACTTACGGGTTAAGCTTCGATTATGAGCCTCATGGCAACGGTATAAACTTACTTATTTACATTTGCTGGATTGCGAATACTGGTTTTACGATTGCTGGATTGCAATTACTGATATTACGCCTGAGGGCATTACTGATGAAAGCTCGTGTTCAAAGCTGATATTACTTACAAACCTGTGAGATTCACCAACCTTTTGGTTGACACTTTTTAGCATGTTTTCTCAGGTACCCGGATGGAGTAGGATTACTCCAGGATTTTAGCTAGAGTCGCATGATTTCAACACAACTACATTAACGGAGATTCTTAGCATTATCTTTTGTATATTTTGATTATGTAATAGAATTTCCCGCTGCACGCGCGGACTCTAGGGAAACTACATTTTTGTATACGAAAACACTAAGTTTTCAAACAATATATCTATGGAATGTAACTAATTTACAAACGTTGCATATAGATGTTGTTTACTTTATCTTTGTGCTGTGATATTTGATTAGTAACACCCCAAATTATGCTTCCGCAAAACAGTGAATTTCGGGGGTGTTACAATAAAAGATAGGTATTTCTCGATAGTAAGCACGGACGATGAAATAACCAATTATCATCGTCATCTCTTTAACATACGTACATACGACTTACAAGTATAATTTAGTCATGCTAGATATATCCCGTCGCAACGCGAGGGCATTATATATCTTGTTACTATCATTTATGATCTAACTCCTGGTCTTTCAATTTGAACTGTTTTTCATGGATACAATTAGAATCAAACTTTATGTATGCTTACACGGAAAACGAAAAGGTGAAGTCTTGAAAAATTAAGTAAAGACTATTAATTTAAATTAATATACAAACTTATACCTATCTCCCTATAAATCAGAGTACTATTAATCTAACATGAACCCCCTAACCCGCTATAGTTGGGGTATTTCAAAGATACCCCCTGAATTCCATCGTATACCTCCGGGCCCATTACAGTTCTTTTTCAGTCCAGCCTAATCTAAGATCGGTCCCAATTCAGTTCGGAATCAGTTTCAGTTTTAGACTAATCAGGAGTATGAATTAGTAAAAGAGGGGGTAAGTGACAGAAAGTAAAAAAAAAAACATGATGTGATTGATTAGACATATGAGAGGAGGTATGAGATGGTAAAAAGGGGGACATGAGGGGTAGCTTTAGTAGGCCCCACTATAGTTTCATACACGAACGCGAACCAACACATAATCTTTGATTTTGTCACCTAAACCATACAACAAATCAATTAAAATGAAATGAACTCTATTAGAGATGATGAATATAAGAGGACATTTTGTAATTGGTCGTTAGTGAGTGTAATTTTCTTAATGGGGATCGAACTCCTCTCTATCAGAATCGCAGTGCTAAGTGTATAGTATTCACACAAATAAAACCCTACAACTTGCAACCAAGTCAAGTTCATACAAGTGTTGAAACATTGTAGAAAACAAGTGGTTTGAAGATGAACAATAGCCACAATTCTTGATGAGAAAGGCAACGCGTTGAAAAGTTAACAACGAAGACCGAAAGTTGAAAAAGAAGTCCGAAAGTTAAATGGTAAACACCGGCATAAGGAGGAGATGAATGGGATCGAGTGGAAGTGAAGAATTCCTTTTATTGTATTTGATTAAGGAGTTTTCTAACAACAGCCCTTAGGGCTATGATTAAGGGGTAATTTCCAACTGTCTTTAGATAAAATTCTCCGTGAAACCAATTCCCACGTTCTATTTCTAAAAGTCAATCTACTCATTTTCATTTTTCACCCTCTATTTACTGCCCTTTTACTATTTTCCCTCCCAACATTTTTCATCATCCTTCATTTTTTCCCTTTTTGATAACAACAAAAGATTTCAACAGTAAGTCAAGAATTATGGTCATTCTCGCAATAATATTCCTTCTTTTTTTCATGTGATAACAACAAGAGTGCAATAATAAATAAGAAAACTGAAAAATATATGACCCTAAGAGAGGAAGTTTCAAAATAAGTTTGACTTTTCACATGGAGGTGTAGTGGGTGGACACGTGGTTATACGATATTGTTTTTTGCTTTTATTTAATTAAAATTGGTTAGAAGTTACCCCTTAATCATAGCCCTAAGGGCTTTCTTTAGAAAAATCCTTTGATTAATTACTTAATATTAGGTATTGCATTATTGAAAACTTTATTATTATCTAAAACAACGGTAATTAAAGTTCGTGTAGTGATAATAATCTACAATCCTATATAATTGTTGAGTAATGAAGAAAAAAAAATGAGATAACAATTAATAAATGTTTGACAACTTATGAATGATAAATTTATTATACGTTTGAATATTAATCAAATACTCTGTAGTAAAAACTACATGTATACACATGAAAGTGTTGGGATATGACCATGTAATAAATAAATGCATGTCCGGAAATATTTAAGCCTACGGGGTCATACGTATTGACACTTATGCTCAATATAATTAATTAATATAAATGTGAGATATATTAATTAATACGTTCACAAATAAATTATTAAACGTTAGTTACGGTGTTAATTGTACGTTTAATTAAAAGAGAGGGACAAGAATGTAAATTAAACCCTTAGCTTATTTTTCAAGCTACCTATACCCTATAAATAGAGAGGCTAATAACCCTAACAATTACACATTCAATTTCTCTCCTCTCATCTCTCTTGTATTCGGCCGAACAAACCCTAGGGGTTTCGAGTTCGGTTTCGAGTTCGGTTTCGTGGTTCGACCAAGGCAACGCACAAGGGTTGTAGGCGTAGTGAACTGGTACTAGCATACGTATTTGACCTGCTGTCGTGTGTGCGATCGTAGAGGGGTTTTGCTTTAAACCCTAAACTATATTATTATAGTTTTATTGGAGCTCTGCTAAAAGGTACATGATCTCATTCTTAACTAATTATATATACGTGTTTATTCTTCCGCAATTGTGTGACAATTTGTTTATATCTGTATTTTATACTCTAACAGTGGTATCAGAGCCACACTATGTGTATAATTAGTTAGATCATTTAAACATAAAATTTGGTGGGGTTATGTGATTCGATTATCACAAAGAAAATCGTTTTAGTTGTGTAGAGGTTAAAATCGAAAAGCTGGAAAATATAATTTTCGTTCCAACCGGCGGTTGGATGTTGTAACCGGCGGTTGGACCTATGATTCTGGGAATGATACATCGACGGATTGAAAAAGGAAATTTCTGGTTCCAGCCGGCATTTGGACTTTCTAACCGGCGGTTGGATTGTAAACCCTAATTTTTATTCGTATTAAATTATTAAATTTTAATAGAATCCCATTTCAAAATTTGATGTTTAACTAGAATTATAACGTGTTTAAATGTAAATTGATTTTTATTATTAATGTACTTTTAAATTAGTTAGAAAAAAGGTATCCATTAAATTCATGCATAATTTGTCATGGATATCACTTTTTACATGATATGCTAGTTAAAATTAATTGTTAATAGTAAAGATTATGTGTTAATTGTTTAAATTGTTTAATTAACAAGTTGTCCCTAGTTGACCATGATTTAGGGTTGTATCACCAAATGTTGCATGTGTATTAATTGTTAATTGATTAGTAGTTTATTTATTTTGCTTATAATTATTATAACTTGTAAAGCAAAATGGTTTTTATAAAAAAATAAACTGGACTAATAACTATGAAATAAGATTTATTATTTCCTTGCAAATCTTATTGTCAACTACGGTTGGGCTCACATACCGTAATTTTCTCCCACGACGAGATTTGCAAGTTAATAATTTGTTTTAAACCACGACTAGGAGCTTGTATAATAGAGGTATCTTTGGCTTGGTGTCTAAGATGACGGGTTGGATAAACGATGTAAAGATCCTAGCCCCTCCTCTGGCCTCTTCATGGCCTCTCTTGTACATGGCCGAAAAGATTTAGAACATGTTGAATCGTCAATTTTAATAAAAGTGCAATCTCTAATTTAATATGAATATTAAATTAGACATCTTGACGCATGTTAATAAGTGAATTAACTGTAAAAAGTTTTATTAAAATCTATGTTACGAAGATGTGTGCATGCTTCTTTGTCCATATTTGATATATATTTTCAAATTAATTACCCATTAAAATTAAGTCAATTGCCATCCAATTTGTAAGAACACTTGTACTTGCTTTTTGCTCTGCGTGAGACGTCGGTGAATTGTTTCCAAGGTAAATTACCAGTCATCGTGAGACGGTGGTGGACTATTTACAGTTCTTAATTGAACGACTTAATGCGAGTTAAGCGGTGAGATCCTTAAGCCCGTGGCATAAGATGGGATGAAACATGCTTAATGAAACTTACTGCTTGATCACTAAGTACACATTAAGTCCCATAATTTCTAGGAATTTCACTTGTAATGCAATTATTGATCGTCACTTACCATTTGAATACACCATTGCTAGCAGATCAACTGATGTGATGGTGGTATGTCAAGTAGGATCCTAGACTTAAGAAAATTAATAGCTTTATATATATATAAGCATTTGGGTATTTAATTTTCTTTAAGTATTTATTATCGAAAATACTAAATTTGAACTTTTATCTATTGTAGATGGCAAATCCTACACCGAACTCGAATTATTCGGCTTTCAGGCAAATGCTAGAAAGAGAAAAACTTTCTGGAGGAAATTTCAATGATTGGTTTCGTCAGCTAAGGATTGTCCTTCGTGCTAAAAAGAAAACTGATGTCATTGAACAGCCATTGGGACCTGCTCCTGCACCTACTGCTCCTGTTGAGGAATTAGCAGCTTGGAGTGCTCTGTATGATCATCATAATGAAGTTGCTTGTTTGATGCTTGGCAGCATGACTCCCGAACTTCAAAAGCAATTTGAAAGTTACAGCCCACTTAATATGATAACAGATCTTAGATCAATGTTTGAGAAACAAGCTGGAGTTGAGCTATTCGATTTGATCCAATCGCTCCATGCTTGCAAACATGTAGCAGGGACACCAGTTAGCTCTCACGTTCTGAAAATGAAGAGCTATCTGGATCAATTGGAAAGACTTCGGTATGCTTATCCTCTGCCTATTGCTGTTGTCATGATTCTCAATTCCCTTTCAAAGGATTTTGCGGGTTTTGTGCGCAACTACAATATGCATAGCATGGGAAAAACAGTTGCTGAACTCCATGCCATGCTCATTGAATATGAGAAGGGTCTTCCAAAGAAACCGGCTGCCCCACAAGTCCTTGCGATTAGAAGTGGCAAGATCTAGAAAGACAATAAACCGTAAACTAAGGGAAAGACTTAGGGCAAGGGAAAGCAAGGTGCTTATGTCCCTAAACCTAAGAAAAACCCTCCAGCAAAGAAAAAGCATCCGACTAAGGATGAGGCGTGTCACCACTGCAAGGAAGTGGGACACTGGAGGAGGAATTGTCATGCCTATCTTGCTGAGTTGATGAAGAAGAAGAAGCAAGCCGGCCAGACCGGAACTTCAGGTATCTTCGCCATAGAATTATATTCTTTCTCTAAATTCAAAGTCCTGGGTATATGACACTGGTTGTGGTACTCACATCTGTAATACCTCACAGAGACTTAGAGTGAAGAAGAAGCTGAAACATGGGGCTCTCTACTTGTACGTGAGAAATGGTTTACGTGCAGCTGTAGAAGCCATTGGAAGTTTTGACTTAGTTCTGCCTTCGGGCTTAATCATTGTATTTGATAATTGTCATTATGCACCAACTATTATTAGAGGTGTTGTTTCAATTTCACTTTTGAAAGATAATGGATTTATCAATGTTTTCAATGATTATGGTATTTCAGTTTCTAAGAATAATGTTCATTATTTTAACGCTATTACTTATGATGGTATTTATGAAATTGATATGCATGATCGTGTTTCAAAAGACAATTCTATGTATTCTGTTAGCAACAAAAGAGCCAAGCCTAACTTGGACTCTACCTATCTTTGGCATTGTCATCTTGCACACATTCGAAAGAAACGCATTGAAAGGCTTCAGCATGAAGGGTTTTTAAAATCAAATGATGATGGATCCTTTGACAAATGCGTATCTTGTGTTTCTGGCAAGATGACAAAGAAACCCTTTCAGCATCAAACGCAAAGGGCTAAAGATCTACTTGGAATCATACATATGAATGTTTGTGGTCCATTTAGACATGTGTCAAGACAAGGTGCTAGCTACTTCATCACTTTTATGTAACACCCAGTTTCGGGGTCTAGAAATAAATAATATTTTATTAAGATTTTAAATGGTTTATTTGAAAATAAATAGGTTAAAGAGTTTCAGGATTTATTGTGACTAATAAAACAGTACTTGTTTTAAATTGTTGAACCTGACGGTAAAATAAAATATTTTGACTTACGGGTATTTTCGGGTTCCAGACAATATGCTTAGAAAGGGGAGTAAAATTACACTTCTTATTATTGGGGTCGGTTTGGGGACCGACTTTTTATCACCTAACTTTCCCTTTATGCTCTTCATTCTCTCATCTTGTATCAAAAACACACATGAATCAACCTTGTAAGGAATCAAAAGAAATTTAGAAATTAACTTGTGTTGGATTCAAGCTTGTATAAATCAGATTATCATCATCCTCCTTGATTCTTTCAAAGTTGTAAGTGTTCTTCATAGTTTATACACATACTTTTGATTTAATGTGTTAGGGTTTATGAAATTTGGGTAATTGATGTATGAATGGTAGTCTTTTGATGATATTTGCTAATTGTATGATGATAATAAACCTACTACTTGAAGTTCTTCATGTTTTAATTTGGGTAAAAAGCTAGGGTTTATGAGATATATGAAGAATTGAAGTTGCATGTGTATGAAGTTGTAAATTTAGACTTGTATGATGTTATGTGATGTTTGTAGTTGTTATTGGTGTTAAATTAATACATTTGATTGAGTATTGAATCTGAGTTTTTGTGTTTTTGGGTTTTGAATCGGGTTGAGCTGGTGCAAAGAAGTGCAGGTCGTTTTTAAACTAGCAAACGCGATCCCAACAATTTTCCTGGATCGCGTTCCTTAGTTATAATTTGTCTCAGTCGGATTTTGAACTAGCGAACGCGATCCCGCCCTAGTTTCCGGATCGCGTTTCGTAGTGTAAAATGGTTACAGAATTATTTCTAAAGGGGAACGCGATCCCACCATTGTTTTTCGGATCGCGTTTGTCAGTATGTTTTGCAAAATTTGAAATTGCGTAAGTCCTTTCAGGGTCACGGTTATGTGACAATTTAATTAACTCGGATTTGATTGAAATTCACATGTTCACTCGAAAACGGCCCAATGATCAAAACTATATTCTAATAGCCTAGGCGGTTTTTGGCCATTCGGGGTCATTTAAGGGTCGAAAATGGCATTTTTCAGTTTTAAACATCAATTCGGGACTTTCTAAAATTATTTCGGATTGGTAACTTTTCTATAGCTTGAATGCTTGTATTATATACACTTCATATGTAGTTTAAAGCATATAATGCTTAATTGTGTGATGCTATGTGTTGACATATGCTATATGATTATAATATCAGTTAATCGTTATTAATAAGTTACCGACTTGTATTGTTTTGTGGTAATTTCAGATAAGCAGAGGGAAACTCAGTGATATAAGACAACTGAGTTCAGAGACTGGAATTTTGGTGAGTGGTAACTGTATTCTTCGTTTCAACTCAGTTGTAATAAGTTTGGTTACAACGGGTGAACATACTTGGTTATGAGTTATTGATTGTTTAGTTATTTGGGTTATTGTTATTGTTGATGGGTTGTTTATATTCCATGATGGCATGACTATTATGCATTATGTGACTATGTGGATTATTCAGAGGTCAACACTGGTTGGGTTTGTTGCTATTGTTTGGCTGGCGGGGTTTCCGATACACATCGTTGATGGATGAACCCTAGTCAGTGAAGATAGCTTCAAACTATCGGTAAATCACTGCGATGGCATACCAGTGGTTTAAGGTGTTCTTGTGATGGCATACCAAGAACCACCGGTCCTCTTTGATTGTTGTGTGATTATGTTTATTTGTTGTAAGATTTGTTATTTCTGGATTGAACTGTCGGATACAGTTCCATTCACTTAGCTGTGAGCTAATCCCACCATGTTTAACATTTTTGCAGATTATGGTTAGTTTTGGATAGCTTTTGGGTCGGGCATATGGATGCGGATGGAAAGTTTGACTACTACTGTCGCCACTCTGATCTTTTGGGGAAATCATATGTTTTGGGAAACTTAACATAACACCCGTTATAAGTAAATGTCTGTAATAGGTTATGTAATAGTTATGATGTTTTTAAAACTCGCTACATTTTGGAATATGTAAATGCGGTAGATATGTTTTGGGACTCGCTTCCGAAGTTTATTATATAATATATGTTTCTTAAAATGGAGGGTGTTATATTTTACTGATGATTTCAGTCGTTATGGTTATGTTTACTTGCTTAAACATAAACATGAAGTCTTTGAAACATTTAAAAGTGTTCAAGAATGAAGTAGAAAATCAACTCGGTAAGACCATCAAGATCCTTCGTGCGGATCAAGGTGGTGAATACTTAAGCCAAGAGTTTAAGAATTATCTGAAAGCGTGTGGAATTGTCCAACAACTTACTCCTCCATACACACCACAACATAATGGAGTATCGAAGAGGATAAATCGAACCTTGTTAGACATGGTAAGATCAATGATGAACCTTACAACTCTCCCATTATCATTTTGGGATTATGCTCTAGAATCTGATGTACGTATTTTGAATATGGTTACAACTAAGAAGGTGGATAAGACACCATATGAATTATGGCATGGAAAAGTCCCTAATTTGTCTTACTTAAAGGTCTGGGGATGTGAGGCGCTTGTGAAGCGGGATACGCCTGACAAACTCGAGCAAAGATCTATTAAGTGCATCTTTGTAGGATACCTAAAGGAAACAATGTGTTACTACTTCTACATTCCTTCTGAAAATACTGTTAAGTGCTCGATATGCTGAGTTCTTTAAAAAGAATCTCATAGCTCAAGAAAACAGTGGGAGGGTAGTAGAACTTGATGAGACTCAAGAGGAAGATGCATCACCTTCTATAAACACTAGCGAACATCAACTTGGGGGGGGAAGTATTCAAAGTGTTGAACCTCAAGTCGATGTTATTCTAATTCGTAGGTCCGCAAGGACAATACGTGCTCCAGAGAAGTTGTGTCTAAATGTAGAATCTGAGGAACACGTGTTAGGGGATCTTAATGAACCTCCTAATTTCAAAGCTACATTATCAGATCCAGAATCTGAAAAATGGCTTGAGGCTGCGAATGTGGAAATGAAATCCATGAAAGATAATTAAGTCTGGCGCTTGGTTGATCTTCCACCTAATGCTAAGACCGTTGGGTGTAAATAGCTCCTCAAAAAGAAGACCGATATGGATGGAAATGTACACACCTATAAAGCTCGTCTCATAGCGAAGGGTTATACTCAAGTCTACGGAATTGACTATGATGAGACCTTCTCTCCTGTAGTGGACATTAGGGCTATTAGGATTCTCTTAGCCATAGCAGCGTACTATGACTATGAGATTTGACAAATGGATGTCAACACTGCCTTCTTGAATGGTTACTTAGACGAGGATGTCTATATGGTTCAACCTGAAGGTTTTATTGATCCAAAACATCCCAGCAAAGTGTGCAAGCTTCAAAGGTCCATTTATGGACTAAAGCAAGCATCAAGAAGCTGGAACAAGAGGTTTGATGAGGAAATCAAAAAGTTTGGATTTACTCAAAACCCCGATGAGCCATGTGTATATCACAAAGCTAGTGGGAGTAATGTTACTTTCCTTGTCTTATATGTTGATGACATATTGATCATAGGAAATCCCATTCCAATGTTACAAGATGTAAAATCCTACCTTGGAAAGTGTTTCGCTATGAAAGACTTAGGAGAAGTGGCATTTATTCTTGGAATCAAGATCTATAGAGATAGAACTAAGCGGTTAATTGGACTAAGTCAAAGTGTTTATATTGATGAGATCTTAAAGAGATTTAAGATGGAGAATTATAAGCGTGGAAATGTTCTGATGCAAGAAAGACTTGACTTAAATAGCAAACAATGTGCTTCTACACCTGAGGAGGTGGAGCGTATGCAAAGGGTTCCTTATGCTTCGGCTGTTGGATCTATTATGTATGCGGTCAGATGCACTAGACCTGATGTGGCGTTCGCACAGAACATAACCAGCCGATTTCAACAGAATCCAGGTGAATGTCACTGGACTGTTGTGAAAAATATTCTCAAGTACCTGAGAGCTACTAGAGATATATTCCATGTTTATGGTGGAAATCCTGAAGCTGAGCTCAAAGTGACTGGATATTGTGATGCTGGATTTCAGACCGATAGAGACGATATGAAGTCTCAGACAGGATACATCTTTGTCTTGAACGGAGGCGCAGTGGATTGGAAGAGCAAGAAGCAATCCACAACTGCCATGTCTGCAACTGAATCAGAGTACATAACATCTTCGCAAGCTGCGATAAAAGCTGTCTGGATTAGAAAATTTATTTCTGGGCTTGGCGTGGTACCCACAAATAAAAACCCCATGGAGTTATACTGCGATAACTCAGGAGCAATTATTATTGCCAATGAACATTGAGTTCAGAAAGGGGCCAGACATTATCCTAGAAGATATCACTATGTTCGAGAGCAGATCGAATTAGGTGAAATCAATCTACTCAAAGTTCACACAGATGATAATCTAGGTGATCCGTTTACGAAGGCTTTACCTAAGGGAAAGCTCAATCAACATGCCGAGGGCATAGGACTTCGTTTTGCTAGTTATTTCATGTAACTCTGTGTTTTAGTATTTGGATAAAGGATGTGAAACAATTATTATGCAATAAATGAATTAAAGTACTTGGTATGTTTGTTTTCATTTAATAATAAATTGTATCCTATATTTGCATGTTTAATCCTTGAATAATTCTTAAATTATTCTAAAATGTCCATTATCGATCAACTATGTGGGAATATAGTTGAACTAAGATAAATCTGAGTGATTGGTTATATTATTGAATATGGAATGATGGTTCCACCAAACTCACATGATATCCATGAGATGCATATCGGACTACTCCAACTGACATGTTATCACTTTATGGATCGGCGTCATTAAGTGAAACTTGTAAATGGTTGCTTTACTTATCCTTAAACTTGAGATGCAAGTAGGTTTTGCATGTATGGATTGCATCTTCTTGATATAGTTCTAGCTATCCTGAATAAGGTAGTAATAAAGGGCTATTTTTAGAAGTGTAGTGAAGTACATGACTAACACGTGTATTCAAGATAGGATTTGTTCCTTCAATTAGCTATTGAAGAATGATACCACTGGGCCCCTCATTAGAATTAATTAAGATGTGTGTACGGCCGTACCCAAATGAATTCTAGATTGTCTCAATTGATTTGGTAATCTTGATTGATTGTAGGAATGAGAAACATAATCGTTGATCTATGGAATGACATTGATCCATATCCATAATTAACAAGGTATCTGAAACAAAGGGATAGTAAAGACTAAAATCATTTTCTTGAGAAGCTTGATTAGACTTTAAGAAACTATATTATACTTTGAGAAACTATAATATATTTTAAGAAACTATACTTAAACGTTTCTGGGGGCATTGGTGTGTTGCTAGACGCTTACCAATATCATTGCCTTTATTAAAGACATGCTCAAGTGGGAGCTGTTAGGATATGACCACGTAATAAATAAATGCATGTCCGAAAATATTTAAGCCTACGGGGTCACACGTATTGACACTTATGCTCAATATAGTTAATTAATATAAATGTGAGATATATTAATTAATACGTTCACAAATAAATTATTAAACGTTAGTTACGGTGTTAATTGTACGTTTAATTAAAAGAGAGGGACTAGAATGTAAATTAAACCCTTAGCATATTTTTCAAGCTACCTATACCCTATAAATAGAGAGGCTAATAACCCTGACAATTACACATTCAATTTCTCTCCTCTCCTCTCTCTTGTATTCGGCCGAACAAACCCTAGGGGTTTCGAGTTCGGTTTCGTGGTTCGACCAAGGCAACGCATAAGGGTTGTGGGCGTAGTGAACGGGTACTAGCATACGTATTCGAGCTGCTGTCGTGTGTGCGATCGTATAGGGGTTTTGTTTTAAACCCTAAACTATATTATTATAGTTTTATTGGAGCTCTGCTAAAAGGTACATGATCTCATTCTTAACTAATTATATATACGTGTTTATGCTTCCGCAATTATGTGACAGTTTGTTTATATCCGTATCGTATACTCTAACAGAAAGAATGTGTTCGTTTGATCGTTTCCTTACGTTCATATATTGTAAAGTATCATGTAGATTCACTTCGGAAACTTTAACATTACAGTATTGTAAAATATCATGTAGATTCACTTCGGAAACTTTAACATAACGGTATATATCTTATGTGTTGACAAATCAATAAAGTTTAAGATCCGTGTGAAGAACGGGCATGAATATCTAGTTTTGTTAAATAATTTAGTTTCTCATTATCTATAAATACGACTATCCATTTAATCTTTTTAAATAATATTAATGGAAAATAGTATCTCAAATTTTGTATAATAACACAAGAAACCATGTATATACATGGGTCTAAAAGCTAGTAGTTTTAAACTAATATGAGGCTTATGAGGTATAAGGTCATTTTTCAACTTTTAAACGAGAGCAACAAATGTACTTAAAGATTTGAGTTCTTCAAAATAGAGAGTCTTGTGCGCTCTGATTTCTGTTAGGGTGATGGTTATTTCATATAAATTCATACACTATTAATTGTCCTTTATAGTATTGTATAATATAATATTATAAAATACAGTCAGTTGTGTCCGAAAATTAAAAAAAATTAGATAGTGTATTAACCATTAAACCACTCGCATCGTGGCCCTAAACGGGCATTTTCAGCATCCAGAACGCCACAACGCCCGCAACTGGCGGCGTTGTGCCGGGGCATCGTGTAAGAATCAACGGGCAGAGGACGGGCGCCGATGTCCCACGCATTTTTTATTTTTTTTCTTTTTAATTTCCTTTTTCAACCTTTTTTTTAATTAATTAATATATATATATATATATATATATATATATATATATATAAATGTTATAATAAAACAAAAAAAATAATTTTACCGTTGGGCCCTCAACTACATTTTTTTAAAAATTTTAATTTCTTTTTTACACCCTATATATACTTCACACTTCCAACCTCAAAAACACAAACCAAATTGAAACACTTCATACAAAAAACTCAAAAATGGATGCGATCAATTTTCTTTTCGATTATTCTTCGGAAGATGAACTTCTTTTAAAAATTATGCAACAATACGACGCTGGAAAAAACATTGAGGTCGGTCAAAGTTTAAGACCACCACGCAGTCGAGGCTACATTCCAAGGGATCGTGAAGGTGCCCAACAACGTTTGTGAGACGACTACTTTGCCGAGAACCCAAAGTATCCGCCAAACTTGTTTAAACGACGTTTCCGTATGCATCAAGAATTACTTATTCGAATCGTACAAGGTATATCCGACTACTCTATTGAACCTATTCCTGATCACTTTAATTATTTTAAACAAAAACTGGATGCACTTGGTCGGCTTGGTTTTACCGCCCTACAAAAGTGCACGTTCGCCATACGCCAATTGGCGTATGGAACGTCCGCTAATATGTTCGATGAATACTTACAAATGGGTGAAAGAACGCCTACCGACTGTCTAAAGAACTTTTGTAAGTGTGTCTTCGATTATACTCAGCGGAGTATTTGAGAAAAGTCGACGGCTGCAGATATTGCTCGACTGTACGCAGCACACGAGCAGAAACATGGGTTTAAAGGAAAGCTTTGGAGCGTTGACTGTATGCATTGGCAATGGAAGAATTGTACGAATGCATGGAAAGGCCAGTACACTAGGTGTCACACCCCCAAATTCGTTGATTGTGTTTAGCGGAAGCATTAAATATGGGGGTAATGACACCAACATTGTACAAGCATACGCATCACAGCATATGATTACAACAGAACATATATATTTAGATGCCAATAGTAATAGTTACAAAGTTTTACAATTCATCACATTGTACAAATGTAAAAGTAGTTATGTTTACAAAAATAGATTTCGTAAATATGACTAAAACAGCTTTAGTTATATAAAAGAAATCCATATGTTTCAAAAGTTGGCATCCTAAAGCTTCGAGGGTCGCATATGTTCCATATGTGCAGGCGGTCCTTACGTGTGCTGCTAATTCCCTGAAAAACATAGAAAAAGTCAACAACGAGGTTGAGTGAATTCACAGGTTTTAAGTTTGCATGTACAGTTCGTTATACCAAATACATTCGTAAATAGTTGTTGCCATAATAGTTAAGTAAACGTTTTGTGAAATGTTATCCAAATATAGTTCGGTTGGGATGTTGCCCAAAATACAGTTTACGTGTGATGTTACCCAAAATACAGTTTAAAATACGTTGCTGGTCGTTCTCCAGCGTTTCCAAAATAGTACCGGTCGTTTTCCGGTCTAAATACGCACGGGTCGTTCTCCCGTCCAACTCGGCCAGTCATTCTCTGGCACTAAACACTGCTGGTCGTTCTCCAGCGAAACACAGTAGTTCTCCGGTCTAAACACGCACGGGTCGTTCTCACGTTCAAACACTGCTGGTCGTTCTCCAGCGAAACAAAACAGTTTATCAAAATAGTTTACCGGTCGTTCTCCGGTTTACCAAGTATAGTTTAACACGTTTGTATTAGTTTGTAGTGTGAAAACGTTATTTCATAAACACCAGTTTGTACAAAAGTTTATCAGTTCTAAAGTACTCTAATCGTTCGAGTAAACAAGCAAGTTAAACAATCATGTAAGCAAATGCAGTTATGGCAATCAGTAAAATAGTTGACTATGTTTCTCACTCCAAGTTGGAAGCAGTAAAACAGTTAAAAGTGGGGCTGTGAACTCACCTGTTGAGTTAAGTAAAGTGCGAGTGCTAGCAAAGCTTAGTCCGGGTAAATCCCTAATGTCCTAAATGTAGGAAATAGTCGTATAAGTGGTTGGATAACAACCAAACCATGTTACTCGTTCATCCATGAAAGATCATCATTTATTTGTAAATTCGTACGACTCGTTGGTGATGATTTTGTAAAAATATTTCAAAGTATTATTGGCAGTTTCGTTGTAATATCATAAAGTAGAAAATCGTGTACGGGGGTCCGGGGGCAGCGTCTGTAACACCCCCAAATTTATCGTTTAGCGGAAGCAAGATTTGGGTGTTACGAATCAATAATCATAGCATAAAGATATATAAAGAACGACTACTATATGCGTCGTTTTACATTTGTATTGATAAAACCAAAAGTTTACATCAAAAATATTGTTTACATTAGCTCGGTTGAAATTGAGAGATTTAAGTACATAATTAATCTATACAAAATATAATAATGCAGCTAAATCTCTGATTGTTTGCATGATGACTCGAGCTAATTGATCCTTACTTGAGCAGTCCAACCTACTGCTGGTCACCTGTGATACATGCTAAAATTGGTCAGCGAAACGCTGGTGAGCTCACAGGTTTGTATGTCAACACATATGTTTGTATGAACCGCAAGATTTAATAATTGAATTTAAAATGCAATTAAGCAAAATAAAAGTTATACAGCCATGAGCACATAGTCTGAGCTTAACTTGAGTTGTCAGGCCCACTTAAGGAAACCTAACTTGAAATGCCTCCTACGAGTGCCTAATCCACACTCGTCTTCCCAAATGCTAATACGTCCGTTTGACCAGTTAGTGCGTGCTAACCCGGACGAGGATTGTCAATCCTATATGATATCATATACTAACATTCACGCTACTACGTATTATCAGACTATGCTATGGAGGGCTTTAAATTGATTAGCTTGAAACTCATGTAGTATTTGATTTGATTTGTACTTGCGTTCAACTTGTAAAACAAAACGAGCAATAATATCACACCCCTGATTGAAAAACAGTAAAATAGGGGCCATGAGACTCACCTGAGCCTTGTGTGTTTATGGAAATAAACTTGAATTGATTAGCTTGTGAATTGATGTCCGGAGACTTGTAACCTGAGGGCGTTCAACACGCGCGATGGTTATTAATTGAATAGGTATCTTAAAGACTACCTTTGTAGTTGTTTGTCCAAATTACCCCGATTTGGTTGATTTGACTTGTCTAAATTACTATGATTTGGTTGATTGACTTGAGTTTTGAAAAATGTATACGGTCCGTTGGTGATTGTTTGTAATAATAATCTCGATATTATTATTTTGATTTTTGAAGTGTTGTACTTAAAAAATGTTTATAAACTTTTAGGTGACGGGGTTCCGGGGGCAGCGCCCCTGGTTAGCGGGGTTCCAGGGGTGGCAACCCCTGGCGGGGTCCAAGGGGCTGGACTTGAATTTGGGTGAAATCAAGTGATAAAATTTAAGTCTCGACACTTAGTAAAAAGTTGTAAATATTTTGTTTTTGGCGACACTAAGCTAGTGTCGCTACAGGCTTAGGCGACACTTAGTAAGTGTCGCTATATTTCTGATTTTCAATAGTTGGGCGACACTTGAGTAATGTCGCTATGGCGACACTTATGAATTTTGGCGACACTAGGGGAGTGTCGTTAAGTTAAATCTGGTTAAGTAATTCAGCGACACATAAGTAGTGTCGCTATAGGGGCGACACTTAAGCATAGCGACACTTGGATAGTGTCGCTAGTACTGTTTTTGGCACACTAGCGACACTTCCAACTGTTCGCCGGATTTTGAGCCGAAAATGTGTTTTCCGGCGACCACTTGTTCCAAATCTTTTACCCAACCCTTATATGGACATTTTGGACCTATATAAACCATAAACATGTAAAAATGAGTGAAATCGGAGAGTTTCGGGTTTTTGTCGGAAACTTACGCGGTGACGAATCGAAAATCCGGAAAGATAGAAATGTAGATCGTGATGCGGTGGTTCCTTTTCTCTAATTACTTTGTCGATTTGGTTGCATTTTGTGGTAGTTTTTAAGAGATTTGGTTGTGGTTTGGTGTTGTGGTTTGAGAGAAAAAGAAAGGGAGAGAGATGAAGATGATGGTGATAATGATGGAATGGGAAAGAAATCCCCATTTTGGGGTTATGGGGGCCGGCCCACATGGGCCCCACCCATGTGTGGTTGGCTCCAATTTTTGTTACCGTGTATTCGCGCTCCGTGCGGTGTTCGTTTTCCCGATCGTTTAAACGTTAAATTATTATTTTATACGCTTAAATATATGTTTTAAAATGCGAATAATTGCCCAATATTTCTGTTGAAGTATTCTATAAAATACTTTATAGTTGGGTTATAAACTGTAACTTGAATTTGTTACGAGTGTTTGCGCGTTTAATATTTTAATCGCAAAATCGTCATTTGTGCGACCCGAAATGAATACGAAATATTATAAAAATAATATTTTGGATATAATTGTGTTATTAAATAATATTATATTATTTAATAAAATTGTTCACTAACGTCCGTATTTACCGGAACCGAATTACATTCGATTTGAAACTTGTACGATTTAAATCAATCGTATACTTGTATATATATATATATTCAACAATATATATTAGTCGATACACAAATTAGCCTAACACAGAACTAATTACATGTATTAAAACTTGATTAGGCACTAATTACTAGTCCTAATTTGACGGGTGTCACAGCGCCCCTGGTAGCGGGGTCCAAGGGGCAGAGCCCCTGGTTGGGGTCGAGCGACACAAGGTGCGACGTTGGTTTAAATTGCGACACAAAGGTTTGTGTCGCATTCCTGCGACATCCGCAATTTAATGCGACGTAGGTATTTGTGTCGCAAATGCTGCGACATAAGTAGTTGTGTCGCAAGTATGCGACGTAGGGTAAACTGTGCGACGTAGAAGTGGTAATGCGACGCAAAAGCTTGCATCGCACTACTGTTTTTGGCCCTGTGCGACGTAACGGGCTGTTCGAACGAAATCTAAATTTTTCAACCCAAAAACGTTTAGATCTTTCATATAATGACTTGTAACATGATTGTAAGCTATATTAATGAAGTAAAGGTGATGATGTGTGCTAAGTATAGGCAATTATAATAACAAGTTTAAATTAAGGAAATACTAAATAATACTATCACACAATTCAGGCAAGATTAACCCGTTCATATAATATAGCTTAATAAGTAAGTCCAAATTCGAACACAAGGAACACAAGAAACGTGATTCTTATTTATAACTAATTATCTATTTATTCTAATTACAGATATTTACAATTATAATACAAATAAATAAAAGGATCCAATTTACAATAATCTACAAGATAAGGGGGACGTTTTAGTTCCGAACGAACATATTTATATTTATATTTTTGATACAGATTCTAATAGATAAGTTTTAGGAACAACTTAGGTATACTCAATTGGATAAAAGATTATAATTATTCAAACTATTATTTATTAAACTTATTATATATACTTATGTCTATTTGCTTTGTTGGCTATTATCACTGGTGATTTACTAATGTAGAAGATCACTTAGGGTTAAGTCAAATCCTCATCATAGCAACACAATCATAAGGTTACGCAAAGTGTTACTAATTAATAAGATCTATCATCAATTTATTAATACAATTTCTATGGTTAGGCTTGAATCGCAGTATTACTTTATATTAATGAATCGTTCTTAGTTTATCGCATAAGGTTAAGATCAAAACATAAACACAATTACTTAATTTTTATAAACAGTTTATGGTCATCCTAGTTTACTATAAATCAGTCTAATTATGTCAAGAATAATCACTAAAATATCATAATAAAGACAATTCTTGTATAATAAACATTCAATAATATAGTTCCAACATAAACATATAATTCAAATAATAAATTCAAAAAACATTCATTCAAACAATTATAATGAAAACCTAATTCACAATTAAATCAAATAAACAATATCATAAATA
Organism: Helichrysum umbraculigerum; assembly: GCA_949592205.1. NCBI lineage: Eukaryota > Viridiplantae > Streptophyta > Magnoliopsida > Asterales > Asteraceae > Helichrysum > Helichrysum umbraculigerum. The sequence goes on from CATIUR010000001.1 coordinate 339,374,293, forward strand.
ACTCAATAAGGTTATTAAAGTTACAAGGATAAAGAAATCGAACCAATTAACGAACTAGCTTTTCCTAGGGTTAAAAACCTTCAACCCCTAACTCTTTAGCCTCCTAAATCGCACCTAAAGTCGACCTAAAACCCTAACTTTCGGTTTTAGTATTCTTGAATCGTATATCCTTAAACTTGAATTAAGCCTCTATTTATAGTTTTCAAAACCGACCTCCCAACCGCCGGTTGGGTTCTCCAACCACCGGTTGGAGGAATTTGTATCCGGGTCCAATTCCACGTGTCTGCACCGCCTCTAAACCCTAATGCCCAACCGCCGGTTGGTTAATCCAACCGCCGGTTGAATGTCAATTCCAGAATATTCCTATTTCGGGCTTAGGCTTAACTTTTGGACTTTTAATCTTCATATCCGGACTTTATTGTCTTCTTGGCCCAATTCTTCATTTTAACACTTTTGTTCTTCATTTCTTCAAGGTTTAAGCTCATTTTTCTTCAATCTTTAATTAAAATACATTTCTACAAATATTAACAAAATAAGTATCTAAAATCATATAAATGCACTAAAATGTATATAAATATAGGGATAAATTACTATAAAATATACTATCTATTTGATGCTTATCAGGTGAAAAGAAAGTAGTTTCTCTTACCGATTTTGAGTGAAACCGAAAATTAGGTGAGTGATGAAGATGATGATGAAAATGGTGGATTCCAAGCTTAATCCTAGTGTAGATGATGATGATGACGATTTTGATGATGATAGAACCGAAAAATGAAGAAGGAGATGAGGATTTTGGTGGATTTTAGTGGTGGTTTTGAGAGAGTTTGAGAGAGTTTTAGGTGTGTGTGTGTGTGTGTGTGTGTGTGTGTGTGTGTGTGTGTGTGTGTGTGTGTGTGTGTGTGTTTGTAAATGAAAGAAATGAGAATGAGATTTTGGGGGTGGGAGTGGTAACCGGCCCAAACAAAAGAGAGGGGGATTTTGTTCCCCGTTTCGTGGTATTTAGTCCGTGTTCGTTTACCCGATTATTAAATGTTAAAATATTTTTAATTGGTAAATTTTTAAATACGTATTCGGTTATATTTTTAGTTGAGATATTTTATTAAAGTAATTTAGTTGAGTTCTAAAATTATAATTTTTGTTTTGACTTGATTTGGCGGATAAGTTTCGAGTTGTTTCAGTTTTGATGCAAATACACTTTGTAAATATTATTAACATAATATTTAATAAATACTAATGTTATTTAATAATCCCATATTTCTAAATAGTTTTGTTCACCAACAGTCGTATATTTTTGTCGCATTTGTTCCAATTGTTTGTACGAAATGTATAATACCAAGCGTATTAACTAATTGGGCTTTGCTAGACTTACCTCTAAAAGTAGTTGTGAATTCACTCAAAGTTAGGGAATTAGCATAAAATGTTTGCAATTAACGTTTATAATTATGACGAAATTGCGGGGTGTTACATTCTCCCCCTGTTAGAGAAATCTCGTCCCGAGATTTAAAATCAAGTCGGAACGCCCGTCGCGTATGTTTTCCAAAAAGTTACTTTTGTCAATAGTATAGCGCTCTAGGTTGCTATGAAAGTTCTAACAATTAAGTATACTCGAGGTATAGTTAGTTAAGTCGTGCATTCGAAAAGCAGTCAATGTTTACCAAGTGGTAGGTTCGAATAGACATTCGAATAATGAAATGTTGAAACGTAGTAATAGTTTACTAAGACGTACCTTGTTAGATTAGGGATCCTCTGGCGCATCCCGTGCACGAAGGATGTATGCGCGCCCACGGGCTGGTGGAAGGTTAGCGATGCGGTTGTTTTCGTTCTGATTGTTGCGGTTGTTGTTGAGTTGTAGGCATTGGTTTCGGTAATGCCCAGGTTCGCCACACTCGAAGCACCCATTGCTTGTTCGAGTGGAAAGGTTTGTTTTACAGTTTTGGGCTAAGTGACCCCAGCTTTTGCAGTCCTGACAGAAAGCACATTCGCCTACATGGTGCTTTCTACACTTGTCACATTTCGGTTTATTGCCAAGGTAGGGTTTGGATCCAGTTGGGGTGGTGGCAACGTAAGCCCTGGAGTTTCCTGAGGGTCTCTTATTTGTTTGGTTCTAGTTTCCGTTTCCCTCGTTGTTCCATTTTCGTTTGTCTCCTCCGTACCCAGCAATTTCAGTACTGCTTGATTCGTTTTTCTAAGTAGCAGTTTTCAAGGTTCCAATTAGGATTGCGTCATCAGTCAAGCTTTGAGCCAGATCCACAGCGCTCCTAAAAGTAGTCGGCTTGGAAGACATCACCATGCCTCTAATTTGTGGTGCCAAACCCCTGGTGTATCGCTCAATGCGTTTGTTTTCGGGGGTCACCATGTGGGGGACGAGGCGTGCAAGCTCTTGAAACCTTGTCGTGTATCCAGTAATGTCAGCACCGATCATCTGGATGTTCCATAAATCAGTTTCGAGTTTCTGATGCTCACTGTGAGAGCAAAACTCTTCCATCATCATTTGCTTTAAAGTCTCCCACGAGATGGAGTAAGCGGTTGTACGTCCAAGGATTTGAATCTGAGTGTTCCACCAAGTTAACGCTTTGTCGGCCAGGGTACACGTGGCGTATTTCACTATTTTGTCGGTGGCGCAGTCGCTGATGTCTATTACTAATTCCATCTTCTCAATTCAGTGGACTAGGCCAATGGCCCCTTCAGTCCCGGTGAAGGTACTCGGTTTGCAGGCTTGGAATGTTTTGTATGAACACCCTTGTTAGGTATTTTCCGGTGTCTCACTGTTGATGGGGGTGGCTCCATTGTTGTTCACCACATTTTAACGGTTGCGACTGGCCTCGTATTAGGCTATTGCTTCGGCCACGCGATGCTCAATGATTTGTTCGGTGGTTTCGACGACAGGAGGTGTTGTGTTTGGTTGGCTATTCCGGGTTTTCCTTTGCTTTGGTGGCATGATGACGTTCTGCGATGAAGGAAATGCAGAAGTCAATGCCAATGAAAAAGATGTGAAGGTTGAAGTTTCACATATTTCAGTTATCGAGTATTTAAGAAGAAATGACAAGATCCACATCACGTATCTCACGACTATGAAACGCTCATATGTACTTAGTATAATATAATCACGTTGGCCAGGCGTCATTTTATGATACTAAATACATACTTCTTTTCATCAACCGCTTAGTACGATTAGGTTCACATGAGATCAGAATGAAAGTGAAAGGTTCAGACGCAGTACGGTTCGACGAATGAATCACGTGTATCGATATGTCGTAACGATAATTAGACGTATGCAAATGTGTGTATGCATGTGTGTTCTAGCCAAGGCTATAGTCTAGGTCTCTAAGGTCTCTAAGTCACCTAAGAAATCTAGTTCGCTATAACCAATGGCTCTGATACCAATCTGTCACACCCCCAAATTCGTTGATTGTGTTTAGCAGAAGCATTAAGTATGGGGGTAATGACAACAACATTGTACATGCATACGTATCAGAACATATGATTATAACAGAACATATATATTTAGATGCCAATAGTAATAGTTACAAAGTTTTACAATTCATCACATTGTACAAATGTAAAAGTAGTTATGTTTACAAAAGTAGATTTCGTAAATATGACTAAAACAGCTTTAGTTATATAAAAGAAATCCATATGTTTCAAAAGTTGGCATCCTAAAGCTTCGAGGGTCGCATATGTTCCATATGTGCAGGCGGTCCTTACGTGTGCTGCTAATTCCCTGAAAAACATAGTAAAAGTCAACAACGAAGTTGAGTGAATTCACAGGTTTTAAGTTTGCAAGTACAGTTCGTTAAACCAAATACGTTCGTAAATAGTTGTTGCCATAATAGTTAAGTAAACGGTTTGTGGAATGTTATCCAAATATAGTTCGGTTGGGATGTTGCCCAAAATACAGTTTACGTGTGATTTACCCAAAATACAGTTTAAAATACATTGCTGGTCATTCTCCAGCGTTTCCAAAATAGTACCGGTCGTTCTCCGGTCTAAATATGCACGGGTCGTTCTCCCGTCCAACTCGGCCAGTCGTTCTCTGGCACTAAACACTGCTGGTCGTTCTCCAGTGAAACACAGTACCGGTCGTTCTCCAGTCTAAACACGCACGGGTCGTTCTCCCGTTCAAACACTGCTGGTCGTTCTCCAGCGAAACAAAACAGTTTATCAAAATAGTTTACCAGTCGTTCTACGGTTTACCAAGTATAGTTTAACACGTTTGTATTAGTTTGTAGTGTGAAAACGTTATTTCATAAACACCAGTTTGTACAAAAGTTTATCAGTTCTAAAGTACTCTAATCGTTCGAGTAAACAAGCAAGTTAAACAATCATGTAAGCAAAAGCAGTTATGGCAATCAGTAAAATAGTTGACTATGTTTCTCACCCCAAGTTGGAAGCAGTAAAACAGTTAAAAGTGGGGTTGTGAACTCACATGTTGAGTTAAGTAAAGTGCGAGTGCTAGCAAAGCTTAGTCCGGGTAAATCCCTAATGTCCTAAACGTAGGAAATAGTCGTATAAGTGGTTGGATAACAACCAAACCATGTTACTCGTTCATCCATGAAAGATCATCATTTATTTGTAAATTCGTATGACTCGTTGGTGATGATTTCGTAAAAATATTTCAAAGTATTATTGGCAGTTTCGTTGTAATATCATAAAGTAGAAAATCGTGTACGGGGGTCCGGGGGCAGCGCCCCTGGTAGCGGGGTCCAAGGGGTGGCAACCCCTAGCGAGGTCCAAGGGGCAGAGCCCCTGGCTGGGGTCGAGCGATACAAGGTGCGACGTTGGTTTAAATTGCGACACAAAGGTTTGTGTCACATTCCTGCGACATCCGCAATTTAATGCGACGTAGGTATTTGTGTCGCAAATGCTGCGACATAAGTAGTTGTGTTGCAAGTATGCGACGTAGGGTAAACTGTGCGACATAGAAGTGGTAATGCGACGCAAAAGCTTGCGTCGCACTACTGTTTTTGGACCTGTGCGACGTAACGGGCTGTTCGAACAAAATCTAAATTTTTCAACCCAAAAACGTTTAGATCTTTCATATAATGACTTGTAACATGATTGTAAGCTATATTAATGAAGTAAAGGTGAAAAGAAAGTAGTTTCTCTTACCGATTTTGAGTGAAACCGAAAATTTGGTGAGTGATGAAGATGATGATGAAAATGGTGGATTCCAAGCTTAATCCTAGTGTAGATGATGATGATGACGATTTTGATGATGATAGAACCGAAAAATGAAGAAGGAGATGAGGATTTTGGTGGATTTTAGTGGTGGTTTTGAGAGAGTTTGAGAGAGTTTTAGGTGTGTGTGTGTGTGTGTTTGTAAATGAGAGAAATGAGAATGAGATTTTGGGGGTGGGAGTGGTCACCTGCCCAAACAAAAAGGAGGGGGATTTTGTTCCCCGTTTCGTGGTATTTAGTCCGTGTTCGTTTACCCGATTGTTAAATGTTAAAATATTTTTAATTGGTAAATTTTTAAATACGTATTCGGTTATATTTTTAGTTGAGATATTTTATTAAAGTAATTTAGTTGAGTTCTAAAATTATAATTTTTGTTTTGACTTGATTTGGCGGATAAGTTTCGAGTTGTTTCAGTTTTGATGCAAATACACTTTGTAAATATTATTAACATAATATTTAATAAATACTAATGTTATTTAATAATCCCATATTTCTAAATAGTTTTGTTCACCAACAGTCGTATATTTTTGTCGTATTTGTTCCAATTGTTTGTACGAAATGTATAATACCACGCGTATTAACTAATTGGGCTTTGCTAGACTTACCTCTAAAAGTAGTTGTGAATTCACTCAAAGTTAGGGAATTAGCCTAAAATGTGTGCAATTAACGTTTATAATTATGACGAAATTGCGGGGTGTTACACTAGGGGTGATCACGGACACCCAACCATTATGCTTGAAGCTGTTGCTTAATACTACATGTGGATATGGCATGCTTTTTTTGGCATGGCGGGTTCGAACAATGACATCAACGTTTTAAACCACTATCCGTTGTTCAATTCCATCAAAAATGACACCTGTCCACCTACAGCTTTTGAAGTAAATGGACATAACTACACAAAAGGGTATTACATTGCCGACGGTATTTCTCCAAATTGGGTCACACTTGTCAAAGCCTTTACGTTCCCTACTGATAATAAACGAGCCAAGTTCAAGAGATATCAAGAAAGTGCACGAAAAGATGTCGAACGGACTTTTGGTGTACTTCAAGGTAGGTTTGCAATTTTAAAGATTGTGGGAAGATCTATGAGTGTCAACAAGATGCGAAGACAATTGTAGCCTTGTGTCATATTACATAACATGATCCAAGAGGATAACGGTTTCGCAATATCTTCTATCGAGCAGGAGATGATCGACGACCCTGCTAACCGACATCTACGGGATTTTAGGACTCGTGTAAGAGACCGATAATCAATAATAAAATAAATACGTGACAAACGGGTGCACGACCAACTACGAGACGTTCTCACCGAGCACATTTGGACACTTCCACCAAACTTTAGCAGATTAAATGCTTTGGAAGCTTAATTAATTGTAATGTTTTTTAGTATTTATTTTTTTAATAAGTAATTTTAATTATGGTATTTTATTTCATTTAATTTTAGTATTGTATTGTATTTTAAATTATTGTAGTTATTTGTATTTTAATTATTGTAGTGTATTGTATTTTAAATATTGTATTGTATTGTATTGTATTTTAATTAATTGTATTTGTTTTGTTAAATAAATGGAAATTAAATTTAGTTAGTGGATCCCAGGGGCAAAAAGGGGAGTTCTGGTGTTACCATTGCAAGTGCTGAAAATGATGTTGTAGTGTTATGCTGATGTGGCGCTTGTAAAATGGACGTTCTGATATTACGATTGCGAATGGTCTTACCGTTACTGATATCCTACACGCAGCATACAAATTTTATTTATTTATAGGCCACCTAACTAGATATCTGTAGGGTACCAGATGCTTAGGTTTTACCAGACTTGAGTTATGACCTTTCCTAGCTAAAAGCCTAACACCGCCTAGAAAGTGTTTTTCTTTTGCCTAGCACTAACAAATATATATTGCTTCATTCTGGTTATAGCTTTCATTCTGGTTATAGCTGTACTTTTTAGCAATGACTAATATGCCCTTACCTAATAGGAAAAAAAGATTACTCTAATAGTGAAAAATGTTAGGCCACTCACAACGGTTGCACCGGTTGTAAACCGGTTGGGTATTCCGTGCCATTGGTGTAATCACTTCTCAACCACTTCAAAACCAAACCACTTAACCGATTTGTAATTGGTTGAAAAATGTGAGGCCGCGTCCTTTTTTTAGTGTATAGAAATGGTGGTATATTGGTAAATGTGGGACCCAGAAATATGAAGTGGTTAGTCATTGATGGCAGTGGGTAATTGGTTGTTAATCAATTTTGAATCTGTTGTGAAAATCTGACGTGGCGCTGAAGTGGCAGAAGTGATTTGAAAGTGGTTCAACCACGGATGGGAGTGGCCTTAGTTATCATTTTGATTCATACATCAGTGTTGGATTAATTTTGTATTTTAAAGCTTTTTGAGGATTCTTAAATCAAGGGAAACGTAGGGGAAATGTGAGCTTGATGAAATATATATATATGTGTGTGTGTGTGTGTGTGTGTGTGTGTGTGTGTGTGTGTGTGTGTTGTGTAAATATTTAGGTGAGGAGGTTGAGAAAAGTGAGTGTATAAGAGCTCTCTGTTACCAGTATTTACCATAAGAGGAGTGACCCATGGGTCCTATAGTTTCAACTTCCCTTGAGACGTTTCAAGCAAAATGTTTTGGTGCGGTTTATTATTGCTTTACATATATTTAAGTTTTTTTGAGTGGTGATTAGGCATGGCAATATTCATCCGATCCACCAGACATCCACCCGATCCATCCTTTATTGATGGATATGGACGAAGTAGATGGACGAATATAGGATACGGATATGGATGTTTAATGGATTGGATGTGGATGGTGAGTTTTCATCCATGAATTTCATCCATTAAGCCGAAATTATATAAGTTTTAATTATTAACTAGGTATAATATATACCTTAATGTCCAATTGTTTGAAACACTTCACAAATTTTATTTATTTTTGTATTATTTTATTTTACCGTTTTACTTGACATGAATAAGTTACCAATGTTTATGAAATCATGTCTATTTCATCACTTAAGTATGGCTTACATTAGGCATTTTCATATATCTTAAATCTAATACACAATTTAAACTTTATTTATCAAAAAATTCTAATAAATATGTTATGAAATGAACATTGTATACCTATTATTTTGAAATACTAACATTTGATAACGTTCTATAACACTTTTATTTGTCGTAAATGAAATGTTTTGATGTAATTGAACGATTAATTATCTTTGACAATTTTTTTCTATTATCCATCGGATATCCATTAATCCGCTTCACCCGGTGGATATTGATGTAGATGGATTAAATAAATTTTAATGGATATGGATGTGGATGGTGAAAATTAAATGGATATGGATGTGGATATGGCTACATCCGATCCATATCCAATCCATTGCCATCTCTAGTGGTGATCGATCTCAACAAGTCGAAGGTTGGATCATTATAAATAGAACGAAGAAAGACACTTAGCATAACTATGAATAGTATAATGATATTACTTAAAGAAATTTATTAACTTGTGCTCATAACATTTCTTAATACCGTGGTAGATTAAACTAAAAAGTGGTAATGAACATCACATATTTATTGATTTGAGATCAGAGAAAAATGGCTATTTCGGAGGGCTAAGAGGGGCAGGTCATCACCACCATCCATTTTCGAGATCAATGGTGCTGATCACGCGGGGGCCGTTTTGCAATTATTTTGAGTGGAGAGACTGAATTGTAATTTATATTAAACAAGATGAGAGGGGTAAAATTAGGGCATCTTAGACAGTTTTCATCTCACTCTCCACAAAAACAAACACACACACACTTTCTAACTCACTCTCTAACTCCTTCTCTCTTTTTTCACAAAACACACAAACACTACCACCTTCGTCCACCACCAGCGCCGTCATCACCACCACCGCGTTGTGACCGGAAAAAGAGGCGGAGAAACGATGGCGGATTTGTGATCGGAGAGTTGATATGCGAACCACCACCGTCGGTGAACCGGTCTCCACCGGACGTAACCAACCGTGATCGTTTCTCCATCTTCTCCCGTCGCTCCACCGCCACCACCGCCGCTCCACCGTCACCACCACTTACGTTATCATCTTTACTACCACCACTGCTTTATAGATCTAGATCTGAAAACTCGTAGATCTATATCTAAAAAGTAGATCGGAAAATAAGATCTACTTTTTAGATCTGAAAAAAAAATCAACTGCATCTTGCATTTTTTTTACTGCATCTTACGTTACTGCTTCTTATATTCAGTTGATATATATTTGTACTAGTACTTATTTACTGCATCTTGTATTTATTACTGCATCTTGTATTTATTACTGCATCTTATATTTGTTACCGCATCTTATGTTTTTTTTAACATTTTTTATGTGTTTCTACAGCTTGATTTCATTCCTGAAATCGAAAAATTACTAGTACTTGTTTACTGCATCTTGTATATTGTTACTGCATTTTATGTTTTTTAGCATTTTATGTGTTGTAATAAAAAAAACTACCGGTACTTATTTACTGCATCTTGTATATTGTTATTGCATCTTATGCTTTATTACTATTTTTATGTGTTTGTAAATCTCGGTTTTATTCTTGAATTTTAGAGTTGTTTACTGCATCAAGTATATTTGTTACTGCATCGTGTATATTTGTTACTGCATATTACGTTTTTTAGCAATTTGACTGAAGCTTGCATATTAACAAGTTTTCTTATTGAAAAAAAAAAATTTTGACAATTTTTTAACATTTTCTCGGGCAGATCCAAAACTTTATCAAAATTGCAATATAGTCTATACCCCTCCCTTCTCCTTCTTGTGAACCGTTCCTTTAAAGTTATCAATACACTTTAATAAATAGAAGGAAATAAATCATTAATGCATTTTAAAATTTATGAAAACTTTTAGCGCATGTAATCGATAATTTGTCACCGCGAAAAAGCCTATGAAATGTCCATATGCCGGCTAACTAGCCTAGAGCAAAGTTATAATTAAACGAGAAAGAACTTAATTTCAAAGGGCTATAAACCAGTAAATTTGCCTTTTATAATCAATGCTCTAACATGTTTATCTAATCAATAAGTTATTCTTTGCGAAAAAAGACGATGAAATGTCTATTTTTCATTGATAAAATAGTCATAACTAAACTATCTTATAAATTATATACTAGAATATAACCCGCAAATTTTGCGAGATACTTCATAATTTTGATATAAATGTTTATATTATAACTTATTTTAGCGAGTAATGTTTTAATCGACATATTTTGGTCATGACACAAATATTTTGAAATGAAATAGATATGTTTATCTATTGATAGTAGCTTTGGATATCCATTATTAAAAACGATTTATAACATTGAATATAATAATAAAACATAAACAACAAAGAGGCAACACATAAATATAAATGTTTAACATAATCAACTTAATGTACAACGGTCAAATAATCAAAACATATAAACCACAAAATTCACAATCGTCATCTTCAACAATAATAATTGATTCATATTGATCGTCATACCATCTGACTATCGTACGGAACAAATGCGTACAATTACACGTACACATGATATGACAATAATTGATCGGCAATTATATGACGATCAAGAAATTTGGTGCCATCAAAAATAGTCGAACACATTTGTTATCCTTTCGGTCCAACCATAATAGTGGAAACATATATTGATAATCAAAGTAGGTGGAACCAAATTTCTTGTTAAAATGTTCTTAGTTAATGATTGTCCATCTTACATAATAACTATGTGAATGATCATCAACAACTCTTTTCCTTCAATATCATAATGCATAAAACGTTTTAGATATTGTAGTCTATATATTATGACATTTTAGTGATATATTAATGGTTCCTCTATTTATGTTTGGCAGCTATCACAATAAGCCCATAACATTCCAAATCGTTTTTTGGAGTTATATAGACTTTTGATTAGCTTAAGACCAAATAAACCGTATGTAGTTCAAGTGTGTATAATACCGTTGAACATGAAAACATACAAGAGCTTGACATGACACTTTCAATTCACTAAATCACGAACTAATCAAGTTGGATTATATTTATATGAATAAAAAAAAATTCAGCATGAAAGGGCGATGCGAATTATAAAGTATTTTGGTTTGTTGAAGATCAAATCACTCGTATATAGTTCAAGTGTGCACAATACTGTTGAAAATGAAAAAAAAAATCAATAGATTGAGATGACACTTTTAACCCATTTAATTACAAACTAATTAAATTGGATTATAATTTTACAAATTTAGAAAAGTAAATTTATGCACATAAATGTAAATTAAATATAATGGTGGGTTATACAAATTACTACCACATGTAAAAACCCTAAACGCTTTATTAAACCCTAAATGGATATATCATAACCCTAAACCATACTAAAACATAAACCCGTAACCCTACTAAACGCTAAACACTAAATCATAAACCCTAATTGTAATCCAAAAATATAGAACGAAACAATAACACATGTGTTAATAATTTGTAAAACCCACAAAAAAGTGAAAAAAAACTTGTCGAAAGTATACCTTGAGAGATCTTAAATTGAAGAGGAGAAAACACTGACTTTTATGGTGCAATTTTTTTAATTTTTTGATTTACCGTTTGTGAGATAATTAATTTGAAAAAAAAAATCAGTACTTAAAATTTCCATTAATATATCCCCAATTAATAAATAGTTACCAAACTAATATTTTAAGAAAGTCAACATAGGGTCATAATTGTCTTTTGTCATATTCTCTACATTATTTAGGTAGTCGCGTTTTTGAAAGCTTAATGAATGGTTTACATCCAATTTAATAACTCATTTAGTAATTTATAAAATACATCAAAATATTTAATTTACATTTGTGTGCATAATTATATACATAATTTAACATAAGAAAAATAAAATTCTACATAATTATAAAATAAATGATTTAGGATGTTGTGGTCTTCGGCGACACAACGCCTTTTCAACTGAATTTTTAAATTTGTATAAATATAATCCAGTTTAATTAGTTCGTATTTAAATGGGTTGAAGGTGTTATCTCAATCTATTGTATGTTTTCATTTTCAACGGCATTATGCACACTTGAACTATGGACAGGTTATTTGGTCTTCAACAAATCCAATTCGTTATAATTTGCATCGCCTTTTCAGTTGAATTTTTCTAATTCGTATAAATATAATCCTACTTGATTAGTTCGTAATTAAATGGATTGAAAGTGTCATGTCAAGCTCTTATATGTTTTCATTTTGAACGGTATTATACATACGGGTTATTTGGTCTTCGACTAATCAAAAGTCTATAATTCATAAAATTGATTTGGGATGTTGTGGGCTTTAGATAATTTGAGGACTCATCGCCTTTCAACTGAATATTTTAAATTCGTATATATATAACCCAAGTTGATTAGTTCGTTATTAAATGGGTTGAAAGTGTCATCTTAAGTTCCTATATGTATTCATTTTCAACAGTATTGTATACACTTACAAACGGGTTTCGTCTTCGATAAATCAAAATTTTATATAATTCAAAAAAATGATTTGGGATGTTGTGAGCTTTTAAATAATTTTGGGACGCATCTCCGTTTCAGCTGAATTTTTTAAATTCGTATAAATATAATCCAACTTGATTAATTCGTAATTAAACTGGTTGAAAGTGTCATCTCAAAACTCTTGTGTGATTTGGGATGTTGTGGACCTTTAAATAATATGGGGCGCATCGCCTTCTCTGCTGAATTATTAAAATTTGTACGAATATAAACCAACTTAATTAGTTCGTAATTAAATGGGTTGAAAGTGTCATCTCAAGTTCTTGTATATTTTCATTTGCAACGGTATTGTGTACACTTCAACTAATGACGTGTTATTTGGTCTTCGACAAATCGAAATTTTATATAATCTAAAAAACGATTTGAGATGTTGTGGGGCACTTAAAGAATTTGGCGACGCATCACCTTTTATGCTGAATTCTTTTAATTCGTATAAAATACAATTCAACTTGAATAATTCGTAATTAAATGAGTTGAAAGTGTCATCTTAAGGTCTTATATGCTTTCATTTTCAATGATATTATGCACACTTGAACTTTAGATGAGTTATTTGGTCTTTGACAAATCTAATTGATACTCTACTTTGATCCTACTAATAATATTGGTGAAAATGTTTTAAAACACTTTAACGTGACTATTATAACTATGAACAAATTATTATTTTGTTTACTTATATTTGTGAGGTGTAATTATATATATATTTATTAAAGTTATTCGCAGGATGTATTTGTAGATGATTGTGATAGCTGTCAAGCATAAATAAGGGAACCGTTAATATATATCACTAAAATGGCATGGTATATGCATTACAATATCTAAAACTTTTTATGCATTATGGTATTGTAGGAAAAGAGTTGTTGATGATCATTCACATGGTTATTATGTAAGATGGACAATCATTAACTAATAACATTCTTAACAGGGATTTTGGTTTCACCTACTATGATGATCAATGTATATTTCCACTATTATGATTGAACTTAAAAAATAACAAATGTGTTTGAGTACTTTGATGGCACCAAATTTCTTGATCTTCATATAATTTCCAGTCAATTATTGTCATATCATGTGTACGTGTAATTGTGTGCATTGGTTTGTACAATAGTTAGATGGTATGACGGTCAATATAAATCACTTATTAGTATTGAAGATGACGATGACTTGCAAACATTATGGTTTTTATTTTTTTGATTGTTTGATCGTTGCACGTTAAGTTGATCATGTTAAACATTTATCTTTATGTGTTGCCTTTTTGGTGTTTAGTTTTTTATTTTATTTTTAATGTTATAAATCGTTTTAAATAATGGAGATATCAAAAGTTATTCTCAATAGATAAACATATCTATTTTAATTCAAATATGTTTGTACTGTCATCAGTAAAAAATATGTCGATTTAAACATTATTCACTAAAATAAATTATTATATAAACATTGATATCAAAATTATGAAATAGCCTGCAAAATTTGCGGGTTATACTACATGTTTTACAGAGAAAAGTTGATTTTATAAATTTATTTTTACGAATTATTAAACTTTATTTAAGCATATTTTACATTATTGTACACATGATTATCTATATCTATACTTCCTATATTAAGCATTTTCAACTTTCTCCTTAAACTTAACAAAAAGTATATGAGAAAATCCTAAAATACACCTCACATTAAAACCATAAAAGTTGTTTCCAACGTAAGATTTTTAGAGTTTTAGAATATGGAAACTATTATATTGCATTTAACTTCAATACCACGTAATATTAATTACATAATACACCACGGAGATTGTCAATTTGATATCAATCACATATCACGTAATATATCTTAACTTATTATATAAGGAAAGGCATTTTCATTCCTAAGATGTCATGTGGTAGTCATTTAGGATTAAATATAGTTAGTGTTAACATTAACATAATTAAGATTAAATTTTTTATCATTATTGTAAAGTAGTAATAATATTAATGATAAAAACTAAATGCCACATGACATCTTAATGTTAATGTTAACACTAACTATATTTAATCTTAAATATGAACGCATACTAAAGATATATTCTTAATTACTTTTACAACTTTCATTTAACATGAACATGAATATTAATATACATTTTAATCGTTATAGAACATTTCAAATCCTAAACATTTTAAATTTTAATTTATAGTTTAGTAATATTTAATTATTTTTTATTTGTGTAATACTTTGTCAGGAGTACTGGAGTAGGTTCCAGAATAAAGATTTTTAGTAAGTGAAATGAGAGAAACATATGACACGTAATATATCACCCATCTTAACAAAAAAAATTAAAAGTTCGCTATGTACATTTGAAAAGTTATTTCATTTTGTAGTGAAAATTTGTGACAAATATTGATGTAAAAAGAAGTTAGTAAAGACTCCTACTATAGCGGATATTTTTAAGATACTTATACTAAATTTGAAAATATAATGGAAAGATGATTTTAAAGTATGTGTTGTAGGATTCTCTAAGGCGACAAAGGAAGTGTTGGGTTTTGGGCACAAAGAAGGAGTTTTCAACTATTATCTTTTTTTAGAAGGGTTTTAATTGGGATCCATTTGATACTATGATTATCAAAATTAAAATAGGAATGTGATTTAAAAATTACTATTTACTATGATTAGGAAAATTAAATTAAAATGTTGTAAGTTTCTTTGTGTTGTAACTTACAATGCAACTTATAAAGACAAGATGTTATCCCGAGCGTATACGAAAAGTAATATACTTATCCTAACTCATTATCCTTACCATTTATGGTATCAGATTCCTCATCGATTTAAAAAGGTAGTCGTGTGAAAATGTATCAAAGTATAGTCTGACATTCATTGTATGTAGCGAACTACTCATGCGTCCATTGTAGAGGTGGCAAAACGGGCGGGTAGGGCGGGTATGGGCTACGGGCTAGAACGGGCTCGGGTCAAAACGGATTCAGGTCAAAACGGGCTCGGGCTAGAACGGGTTCGGGTCATAACGGGTAACTTGAAAACAGGGTCAATGGGTTCTGATCAACAACTATATTTTATGTTACTTATAAAAAAAGAGTATAATTATTATAAAATAGTTGATATATATATGGTTATATATATAAATCGAATAGATAATCATGTTATTTCTTTATACTTTTAGATTGAAATAAATTATAACAGAACACATAAATGCTATATTCACGTTAACTAATGTACACCTACAATAATTTAATAAAGGCTTTTATTTTATTGATGAGATAAATAAGTAAATAACGACAAGTCGATAACTAATGCTCCGTAATTCATGCTAAAACCTTTTGTTTTCTTCTCAAACAAAATTCACGTTCTCTCTGTTTCGTCAAAAATCAAAACCCACTTCACCGCATTTGTCTCGTATGGTGGTGGCGGGGAGTAGCAACGGCGGTGATAGTGAGTAGCGACGGCGGTGATAGTGGTTGCGGCGGCAAGGGCGATGAGTAGTGGTTGAGGCGGCGACAGCAAGGGCGATGAGTAGTGGTTGAGGCGGCGGCAGCAGTGACTAGTGGCGGCGATGGTGAGCTGCATCGGTGGTGTAAGTTCGGAGAAGAAGAAAAGGCATCTTCGTTTTCCAATTTTGATCTCCAATAAAGCCCGTCCATTCATACCCATTCTAAATACAATCATGGCCCATTCTTACCCATTCCTTAAAAATAGGGAGTCCATATCTACCCATAAGAGTAAGGAAAACAGTCCAGTATAACCCGTTCTTGGAGTTTTGGGCAACAATTGCCGGCTCTAGTCCATTGTATGTAATGAACTTGTAGTTTCATTACATTGTATGTAATTTTTGGTCATTTTTCACGTGTCGACCATATAAGCTGACACGAGACGTGTCTTACAACTGTTGATTTGACTAAAATACATACAATATAAATAAATTACAACTTCGTTACATACGATATAAATTTGAATAGTTCGCTACATATAAATGTCAGACTATATTTTGATATATTTGTGTGTACTTAACCCATTTAAAAACAATTTGGGGTTGTGCTTAGCACAACCTATAAAATTTTCTAGTTATATACTCCCTCCGTCCCAAATTAAGTGTCCTGTTTTGGCTTTTTGAGTCTTCCCTTTTCAACTTTGACCTTAAATATTTTTGTTTGTGTTATCTAATACTTGATGCAAAATATATGTATGGATTCGATTTTAAATATATTTTCATTGGTATAATTTTCATAAAGTAATATATAACACAAACAAAAATATTTAAGGTCAAAGTTGAAAAAGAAAGACTTCCAAATCTGATACATGACACTTAATTTGGGACGGAGGGAGTAGCTACTAACACAACAAAATTTAGATTTTTTTTTAGTTAACAAAATACAATTTGATAAAAGTCAACACGATAATAGCTTTTGCAACTGATCTACTACTTATATAATAAAAAATATATGAGTAAAACATAATAATGATACCACAAAAATAATTACTATTAATATAAAATTACTATGATCGTTTTATGTACTCTTTAACGTCACCATATGAATACTCTTTTTAATATAAAATTAGTGTCATCCTTTTTATGTATTCTTTCACGTCACCATATGAATACGATGATACCTTTTGCAATTGATCTACCACTGACTCTTAAAGAAAATTTATTTCATGCAAATTATACTGCATAAGTCACTACTAAATCTAAAACACTCACTTTTTTAAATATATATTCTTTTCGACCACCTTTTTATGGACTCTTTCACGTCACTATAGACACGCATGCGGCATAATTTTTATGGTCTGTGATTTTTTGTCAGTTGTTCATCATATTACTTCATATTATCATTAATTGTTTCATCTAAGACGTATATATCAGATCAATTTTACAATGATTATTCACTACCTTTTTACCACTGTCAACTACAATTCAGCTGCATCGCACGGGTTATTGGCTATTCTATAATCTATATCTATAATCTATAACTACTTGTAAAGCATCTTAATATTTTATTTTTAGCAACTTTACAAAAATGATTAATGCATATATTTGATGGATCTATCAAACTGGATGGTGAAAATATCATCTTCCATTGAGATTAGGTGGTGCATTCTGCAAAATCTTAAGCAAAACCTGCACGAGGCGTTAAAATCGATACATTCTTTATATATTTCATTAATTGAACATGACAAAAGAATTCAAGAGATTTGTACAAAAAGCTTCAACATTCCACATAATTCACTGGCAAAAAATCATGAAAGTGTAACTGACAATATACATTAAGCATGAATAAAATAATAAACATATATGAACATAAATAATTTCGACATAATGAATTATGAACTTATAATTGTATGATAGACAAATAAAGTTAGTTCAATATATACCATCCGATCCATAAGTACGGTTTCCATTAAAGCGGCTTGTAACTGATCGTTTAGGTAGCTTTGCTTCCATACCAAAAGCACCTTCACACGCAGCTTTCACTCGTCACTTTCATCGTTAATAAGATTTATCGGGATAAACCACCGTCAGCTGTCATTGTTAAAGTAGTAGCATGAATATGCTAGTATGTTTGAATCTGACTATGGATTGAAGGTAATAGTGTAGGCAGAACGATATATAGAGTTAGTTAATTAAATAATTGAAGTTTGAAGATTGTAAGAAAATACTTCGTAGTATGATATTCTGAATTCAGTTTCAAGGTAAAAAAAATTGTGATTCGGCTTTAAATGGTGCATGTAAGAAATAAATTGACCTAATTAAATACCAATAAATTAAATAGGTAATAACATTTAGAAATCTCGGCACCCAAAGTTATGTGGAAGCTATCTCCAAAATTTAATTAAATTTAAATTGATTTTGATTATGAAAGATATAAAGGTAAGATTTTATCCTATATTTAAATAACCCATTTTCCTAAAATTATGGATACAATTAAATGTAATTTGCTGCAAATATGCGTCCCTACAAATATTAAACCCACGAGTTTTATTTCGTTAATTATGTTGAATATAATTTTAATTATTTAAGTAAATTTAAAATGGTTGCTTTAAATAATTTCAACATAATTAAGCATAGGCAATTAAGTCTTTTAAACAATTCTCCCTCACTATTTAGGTAGTCATTTAGGTTAGAAATTATCAATGGTTCTAATTAAAAAGGGTTAATCAATAGAGGGTTGGGATTAGATTAAAGTTGCCTAAATTATAAATGACTACCTAATTAACACTATATTATAATATATTAAAGAGATAGGAAGCGGATGATGACATTAGGGGTGAGTTTGATACCATACCGGTACCGAACCGGTTGGTACCGGATTGTTTTTGGCCCCAAATCAAATACTGAATACCGTACCAATTGTATCGGTTCGGTACCGGTTCGGTCTGGGACCGGTTCGGTCTGGGACCGGTACGGTTCCGGTTCGGTTTAGGTATTTTGGTGTGCATGTACCATACTGGTGCCGAACCGGTTGGTACCCGGGTTTTTTTTACCCCAAATCAAATACCGAATACCGTACCACTTGTATCGGTCAGTACCGGTTTGGTACGGGACCGGTTCGGTTTCGGTATTTCGGTGTGTATGCTCATCCCTAGATGACATCATCAAAATCCTAATTAGTCAATTAAATTTTTTAATTTTATCCAATTAACTAAAATTTAGAATGAGATAATGTCATAAATACATATTTTGTATTGAAATATATTTATATGTTAATTTATCAATATAATTATTATTATTTTAGGTTCCTACTTTCATTAGGAGACTTGCATAACGAGGATTTTAACTTTAAATAAGTAAGGTAATAAATAAATATAATATTAATCTTAATCTGAATTCTTTGTATTTTATTACAATTATTAAATTAATATACGCAATCAATCTATTATACTACTTTCGTTTAAGGACTTTTGAACTTCATTGCATTTTTTTTAACTTTT
The DNA here is from genome assembly GCA_949592205.1 of Helichrysum umbraculigerum. Taxonomy (NCBI): domain Eukaryota; kingdom Viridiplantae; phylum Streptophyta; class Magnoliopsida; order Asterales; family Asteraceae; genus Helichrysum; species Helichrysum umbraculigerum. Next base: position 339,393,920 of record CATIUR010000001.1, read on the forward strand.
ACGAAATAGAATTTTATCGTATACATAATTCGCGTGATTATAAAAATCAAATTCACATTTAATGGTCTGTGTGTATACACGGGTTTGATGTCTAGTAATTTAATAAAGGAAGGTAAGGTAGAAGATAGTTTCAAAGGGCTATTAACCCATAGAGTTTCCTTTTACGATCAATGCTTTAAAATGTCCATTTAATCGATAGGTTTATATCTTAAAAAAAGAAAAGAAGCTCCAAAACATCAATTTTGTTGAAAAAATAGCGTTACTCTATAAATAGATTCGTAGAAAATACGCACTCGGTCTCAAAAATATTCACATTATTATTTATATTTATCTCAAAATAATTGTTCACATGCACAACATACCTATTAAAAATTATTAAACTATTCATACTACCCTCATTTATTACTCACAATAATTTATTTTCTAAATATATTCAGGCAAGCTTGAATTAGATACAAGGAAAAATGATATTTACTCGACTTATCTAATTTCAAACGGAGGGAGTACAAGTTGTTCTAAGCTTTTAGTACACAGTTACTTCACACGATTGTGAGGCGTGAGTCTACCCTAAAAGGAAATAGTCTGAAAATGTATTGAACTTGTCACGAAATTTTATTGTATGTATTCTACTTTTAAAACTCATATTGTGTGTACTCAACTTATTAATCCATACTATTGTGTGTAATCATTCATCTGAAACATATTATTTGCTTATGTGTACCCGGTTAATCATTTGTTATCTATATCACCACCCACGTAGAAGCCACATAAAATTAGATAAATGTATCAAGCTTAAGAAATGTATTGAACTTTTATCTATAGCATTTTTTTTTTTACCAAAACCCTTAACTTTCACACCCATTCAATCTCACCACCATGCCTTTATCTTCTTCGAGAGGCTCCATCAACATTGGTCACGCTAAGATGGTGAAGACGTCGGAGATGATGGGGATGTTCGAAATTGTAGTGAGGTAAAGATGGTGGTGAGACCAACAAAATACTAATGAAGTTTGGAGATGGTTGTGAGGTGTAGATGATAGGTTTGGTAGTTAACGTGGTCTAATTTGTTTGTGGTGGTGTCGTCATAAAAAATGATGTCGCTGAAAAAAATTGTGGAGATGTTGTAACGCCGGAGTTGTGATGTTTTGGAGATAGTGGTGAGGCATAGATGATAGGGGTTGGTGGTTTCGAAGGTGTAGATTGGTTTGTAGTGGTGTTGCCGAAAAAATGGTGGAGATGATGGTGACGCCGTAGATGATGATGTTTTGGAGATAGTGGTGAGGCATAGATGATAGGGGTTGGTGGTTAAGAAGGTGTAAATTAGTTATATTGGTGTCCCCAAAAATAATAGTGGAGATGGTGGTGACGTCAAAGATAGTCATGTTTTGGAGATGGTGGTGAGGTGAAGATGATAGGGGTTAGTGGTTAGGAAGGTGTAAATTGGTTGTTGTCATGTTGCCGGAAAAAAAATGGTGTTGTCGGAAAAGATGGTCTCACTAGAAATTGAAGATGATGAAGTTGATGAAGATGATGACGTGGAAAATATGTATCGAACTTTTGGTGATATGACACTGACTTGGCAATGCCACATCAACTACTCAAGCCACATAAGCTAATTTTGACTGTTAACTGATGTTTCAAATTAATAACTACACACAATAAGAGGGACTACTAAGTTGAGTAAACACAATATGAGTTTAAAAGGTCGAATGCATACAATGACAAGTTCGATGCATTCTTCAATATATGCCCAATCCTAAAACCTATCCGCTAAAATTCCCCTTATAAATACATTTATGCTTGGTCCAACGAAGAGTTTTGTTGCGTTTAGTTAAAATATACGTGTAATGTATATTAAACTAGTAATAATTCTTCAAAGATTGATTACTTAGTCAAACATAAATATGTCCCCTTAAAAGAGTAATTCATTTGAGAACAATATTGAAGAATGAAAATTGACCCTTATTATCATTCCATACAATTTTCTTTTTGACATCTTCCAAGCAATAAAAATGTAATAAAATTGGTTCTATGATAGTTTTCAAATCTCTCGTTACGATAATTGTGTCAGCTAAACAAGTAATCGACATAAAGAACAAAATTAATTAAACTATTTGCTCTTGATATTAGATGTGCAACTATGAGAGCATAATATAATGAATAAAGATACACGTGTTCGTATGATATGATGAATGTATATATCCTATAATGAAAAACGTGAAAAATTTAATTATCCAAAAAGTTCGCTCAAGTACTAACTTGGGTGATTTAAATGGTAGAGTAAGTCAAAATATCATCGTCTAAGTACTAACTTGGGTGATTTAAATGGTATAGTAAGTTAAATTATCATTAAGTTAAACTACAAATATATAAAGCTTCAAATTTAGCTAGAATATAGGATATATATACTTAAGAATCCTTTTTGGTTTAAAGTTAATTATTAAGAATGCGAAGGTAATATATAACATTTAAATATGGTAGGAAAATAAAAGAAAAGCTCATCATTATCTGTGTTTTATCCAAAAATGTTTGCCCCTTGGATTGAACACTGTACTTCCAGATTCGGATAGTAAGTTTCTGAAATTTCGATATCCGATATTTGGAACTTTTCAAAATTATTTATTTTTTTTCTTTTAGTAATGAACTTTGCCTCCATAGTACATGAATTATTTGCGATTAATGATTCAAATACTTCATAGATTGAAGAAGTATGCATTGTTTTGGTTGATTGTATGTAGTTAGCGACCGTTTCTATTACGAATCTCGATTAAAAGGCTTAAAATTTACCGATTTCGGATAATCGGATATCCGAAAATTTCGGATATGCGAATTTCGAATTCGGATAGTGAAATCAAAATATCCAAAATTTCGAATATTCAAAATTAAGGATATCCGACTTTGAACACCCATATATATTGGGAGCTGATAAAAACAACATGAAAAGTGTTGCATACACCAAAAGTTATGGTTTGAGTACTTGTACAGTAAGCTATAATATCTGTACAGTTCGTTGTGTAGAACAAATTGGATGTTGTATTTATCAATTCCGATATATATTAGATACTATGGGCTCATGTACGCCAATTTTAATAAAAGAAGATGCCGAATGGGCTGTGTTATATTGATCATCGTAAACCAGCTATGTGAAATTATGGATAAGTAAAATAAATTCACAATATGTTACATAAGACTTTTATAATCTTGAGTTATTAAATTAATTTAAGTAACTATCAAGTGTATTACATACAACTATACACAAGTCGCCAAGTTGGACGACCTTTAATGGAATTTGGGACTTGAATGCTAATGAAACTAGAACCCAGAAACATCATCATAATCATAAGAAAGGAACATGCCTTTATCTTAGACTTAGTAGCTTGAGATTTTGGGCTTTAAAACTAGGCTTGAAGTTATTTATGGGCTTTGGCATTACCCAAGACGTGATCGGGCCCTAACCAAACTGGCCTTTGACTAGATTTAGCTCCGGTCAAACTTCAAAGTCTCATGATAATTTGGACTTTGGTGTGGGCCTTTTTAAGTCGTAGAGTGTATGCTATTCGGTTCACACATGACACATCTACTCAATTACTAGTATTTTTTAACACACTAATTGTCTAATTGTGCAATTTTCTTTATCGTTGACATCATTTTAACATTCGTACAAGTCAGGGCTGACCCATTGATTTTGGGTGGCCCGGTGCGACGACGAAAAAGCAGACCCGAAGAAAGTTCTATTTACGGGATACCAAAAAAAGTTCATCCCTAATCCCTAATAACTAGAATAAGTGCTACAAAATTGGTATAAACCGAAAAATATTCAAATATGTGTAACAAAATGGGTCTGGTATAAGCCTATAAATTAAAGGTTGGCCATAGGAAGATGTTGTTGGGAGTGAATAAAATTAGTTTAAGGTTTAGTCATATAAATGAAAATGTGTTTTGATTGGTGAATATTAACTACTACGTATTATGTTATAATGATTGATGGTTAACATAATATGATGAAGAAAGGGGTGGAGAAGATGACATTGAAAGATCAAATTACCTTCAAGTGCATTGCACATGACTTATATTAATGAGCAAATTTAACCTTGGTCAATCGAAATGACTACAATGACTATCCGTATAATAAGTTTAAGATGAAATCAATAATTTCGACATAACCACATAGACCATCAATGTAATTTTCTCTAAACTAAAGGTTTGTTCGACATGTCTTTATGACACATATATTGTAAACTTCATTTGATTCGCTAAAACTTTTTATTTAAGTCAATAAATGTTTAACTCTTTGAAATCCTTTGTAAATGTAGTTATGATATGCAATACTCATAGTAACTTTAAGCTTAATTCACGAGTTTTAACATGTATTCTAAAAAGCCGAGAGCACATTTTCATTGATATCATAAAATAAAGGGAGTTGATAATAACACCCACAAGAGTTGTCAATAAGAAACACAAATTGATAATCAAATGTATTTATTAATGTTAATCTTATAAATTTTAATTCAAAATTAAATTTTATACACCGAAACTTTCCTTTTATCTAAGTTACATTGAATGAGATTTCGATTATAAAAGAAACGTCGAGTTTAATAAATGTGTCCGATTTCTCTTATTGAAAATTAAAAAATTTTAATGGATGTCATCGTCAATTTCTTAAAATAGAATACAAATGTCAAATATATATATATATATATATATATATATATATATATATATATATATGAAATGAAATAAAACTCTTATTACAACGAACTTGATTGTAAAGAATCTTAGATCTAACCTAAACTATTACAAATTTACAACCATTTCCATCATAATCAAACTTATTAAATCAAATATTAAATAGTTATTAATGATATACATATCACCAGCTCCGATGCCGGACCACGGAACAAGTTTGAATCCGGAATATGGCGCTCATGGCTATGACATCCATTTTCGAGTTGGCACTTACCGGTCTCGGACGTCGGGCCACGAAGAAGGCTCGATTCCGGAATCCACAATGATATACAAATCATTATCTCTGGATCCGGACCACGGAATAAGTTTGAGTCCGGAATATGTCGCCTGTGGCAATTGCACCAACTTATGAATTAACACCTACCGGCTCGGGACCACGGAACCCGGTCCCAACTCAAAAGATGTTAGCTAAACGCGCAACATCCATTCTGAGCCGAGCCTCATTGGGACCAGAAGACGGCCCCATTATCGAGGATCGACACTTATAGAATTGTGAGCATGCATGCACCCATGACGGCATCAGAATCACACATTCTGCATGACCCGGCATTCTCCTGATAAAAGTATAGTCAGTGAACGTTATATGCAGGTACTATGTGCATGCAGTGGTGGATCTAGACATTCAAGTTAGGATATGCACTATCTAAACTACGTCGTGTATAAGAAGAACAAAATTGGTTTCTCGGGTTTTATATTCGGGTTTTTTTCCTTCGAATTTGGGTTATTCACGACGTTATTTAAGTTTAATTTGCTTTAAAATTTACTAAATATGAGGTTTAGTACTCGTGAGGGTTTTTGGTTCACATTAAAGTTATCCGAGTCGAAAAGAATAAACAAATACTAATACTATATCTAGTATTCTTCATCAACAATAAATAAGAGCAAAACTAATACTATATCTAGTATTCTTCATCAACAATAAATAAGAGCAAAACTCACAAAGCATATCATAATCGATGAAAGTTAACACCTTATAGTTCCATAAATATTAATCACTAGCCCAAAACATGATAGGTATTAACATGTTTATAAGGTAAAATTCTAAGCAAAAAACACATTCACAATTTTACAAGATATATACAAGAATAATGGGAATAAGGTAACATTTAGTCCTTTAGTTCCCACCTTTTTATTAATTATATGTGGGGTTATTAACTATCCGAGTCGAGTCAAATATTGAGAACTTTGAGCTCGATTGACTCGAACTCGACTCGAATTTGAAGAAATACAAAGAACTATATATGTTCGAGCTCAAGTTCGAATAACTTGTAAATGTTTGAGTTTGAGTTCAAATTCGATGCTCGTTTAATACTTTAATGTTTTTTTTAACAAACTAATTATCAAGTGCAAGTTGCTCGTTACGAATATCAACTCGTTAAACTTGTTCAAAAGTTCCACCTCAAACTCGTACTATCTCATTTATACGTGTTGTTTTGGGTTACAATCATATTGGTTACACTTAACTAGAGTTTCTAAACACAAACTCTCTATATAAATCTGGCTCGTTGGACTCGATTAGCACGTTTGACTAGAATAAAACGAGCATTCAAACGAACCGAATTGAATATTATCCTTTTTAGCTCGGTTCGTAAAACTAACCAAACATTAATTTTCTTTTGATGACTTGAACTTTACTCGAATTGCTGGAATCATTAACCCCCCCCCCCCCCCCCCCCCCCCCCCCCCCATTAATATGTTTTAGATTTAAGTCCACGTTTTATACATGTATCAATTATATTGTAACGTATAAATTCAAGTACATGTTTTAAACATTGATTCTTAACGTTGTCTCTGCTTCTTAAGGAGGTTAATCGAATTTCATGAACAAGGGTATTCACCATAAATTCATTGAGTATGCACTCTTAAGGAAGTATATTAGAAAATGCTTAAAATTAATTTTTTTTTACACAACAATTAGGACTTAAGGGTATGCAAGTGCATACCCTTAAGTGTGAGTAAGTCCGCCACTGTGTGCATGGCTTGCCCATTAACCTGGTCGGGTCATTCCATTGGTCCACGTCAGCTTAGGCACAGAGAATGTCCCCCATGCTTGCAATCCCGACGCCCATGCTTCTAGAACTTTCTGTCTGCTTATAATTACTAGTGCTTAGCCTCCATTTCAGGCCAACACCTCATATATTCTCAGAGTAATTCTAACCGTAATTGCTCTCTAAGAATCAAGTCTCATCGCTACCCTCGATTGACTAAGTATCGATACTGAGTTTGCACGTTAATTGGAGTGTGATAAGCTTGAGTCCCCATAAATCTTCATCATCATAGTACTCAAGTGTTTTTACGTCTGAATAGTTATAGTTATAATTAATAATTAATAATTATTAATAACGTATCACAATAAATCATACATGAGTGAATTACAACTAATAAATCTACTTCGAATTTTATAATCAAAGTATCTAACCAAATGATTTTACTCTAAAAAAAAAAGAAGTGTTTGTTATTAGTCCACATCACCCTTACTATATAAACCCCTAAAAACCTGAAACCCTTTTGACACAAATTACTCATTCGATTTACCAACAAACAAACCCTAAATCAAACGAAGGAAGTAGAGAGGGAAAGGAAAACAGGATCATATATATAGATTCTCTTTCTCTCTCACTTCAACACACACCTCCATCCTTGATTCCGGTACGTATTACCTTCTCCGCCTTTGATTTTTTGTGAATATGTATACTTATATATAGACATATAGATACAGATGTATTGCTTTGTTCTAATGTTAGCGTTTTGATTACGTTGGTTTAGGGTTTTGACATCGATCTATAATGGCGGATCAGGCAGTAGCAGCAGCACAGGCTGCGGCACCCGCACCGGTATCTGCTCAAGTTGTATGTATCGACTCACTGACTTTTGTATATTATACGCTAGTTGAAAGCCAGGCTCTTCTTCTGTTCTACGAATCTAACTAATCTATACTAGATTTTTCTTTCAAATTAAGTTGTTTTAGCTCTACTGTTTTTGAGTAGGATATCACGATTTTACGTTTTTTATTATTGGAATTCGGTGATGCGGAAGGAATAAAATGTTGTTAACATGTATGTATGAATTATAAAGAAACTGTAAGCTGTTAATGTGTTTAATGTGTTTCGTGCAATTGTGTTCTTTAGTTTATATCTTTTTAGAGCTAATATTTGTGAGTGCTGTTGGCTTGAACTTTTGTACTAAGCTACGTGTTACTCAACTAGAGAGACATGAATCTGATTTTGGAAGATGTTGTAATTGCTTTACAAACCTGATTGATGTTTTCTTAATGTTTTTGGAATGAACAGGTTGGGAATGCTTTCGTTCAGCAGTATTATCATATACTGCACCAGTCACCTGGGCTAGTTCACCGATTCTATCAGGATACCAGTAAACTTGGTCGCCCTGAGGAGGATGGTTCTATGAGCATAACCACTTCCATGGAGGTATGGTTGCTTTCCCAACTTTATAAGAAAAGCCCGTGAAAGGTTCATATATTGTGTCATACTGCTTCAGGTGTTTCTCTTTGATGTCGGTGTATAAACTGTTTACAATCTGCTTAAAACAACCGATTGACATGCACGGATTTTGTATTATTTGCTCTCTTTTTTTGAGCTTCATATCTGGTTAGAACTTCATCCTAGGTGCAAAATTAGTACAATATATGTGTAACTAGTTGATACCACCCACTATAGATATGTAGAAGTGATTTGGAGACTTTTCATGTTTGTTGTAATGTTGGTTTTTGCGTGCAGGCAATCAATGCTAAAATACTGTCGCTCAACTATGAGGACTTCAGAGCTGAGATCAAATCTGTTGATGCACAAGAGTCATTGAACGGTGGAGTCAATGTTCTAGTGACCGGATATTTGACTGGCCAGGATAATATCTCGCAGAATTTTACACAATCTTTCTTCCTCGCACCTCAAGACAGAGGCTACTTTGTGTTAAATGACATCTTCCGTTACATGGGAGACCATGCTCCCACTGAGAATGAGGTGGCTCATGTAACTTCCGAGCAAGGTGACTGAAAAATCGACATATTTAGCTTTGATTGATGTTTGACGCTAATGTGAAAACTGCAGAAGTTCTTATATATTTTTTGCAAATTGATTGATCTCCAGAACCTGAAATTGCTCCAGTGCTGGAGAACAATATTCCTGAGCAAGCTGATGTATCCAAAGAGGAATCTCAGATAGAAGAGGTTGTTCCTGTGGAGAATGGAGAAGTACCCACTGTAGAGGATGAGGACCCAGTTCCTGAGGTTGTTGATGACGTGCAGGATTCATCACAGCTGGCTGTTGAATCTAACACTATAATTGAGGAACTGCCAAAGAAGTCCTATGCATCTATCGTAAGTACCTTAGTAGCATGTTCTGTCTGATCTTCTGAACTTGTTTAAGGATGTATTGTAACACATACCATGCTGATTGTTCTCTGGAAATATGGAGAATGATGAGTATATGTTAGACAACGCATGCTGATTGCTGATTGCTTGAGTAAACTAGAGGGCTGTTCAGTTAAGTCATCTGGTTTGGCCCGTGTGTCATGTCTGATGTATCTTAACTCTAAAGGGTTTGATCTAACTCGGATGATAATTTTTCATGCATTACTTGAAAGAGACACAGAAGCTTGGGCTCTTTACTGTTGTTTATGATATGTTTTGTTGTTGCTTAAGGTAATGGACATGAAGCCGAATGGTGTGCCTTTTTCGTCTCCGGCACCTGTAGCAAGGAAAACTCAACCAAGGAAACAAGAACAACAACTGAATAATGCTGTCACGGCTACTGTAGTTGCTGAAATAGCGGCTACCAATGCAGATGCTGGTGAAAATGGCACCCAGGAGGAAGAAGGTATGCTTACATTAGGTATTGATATTGGATGTTGCTAGTTTTTTCCGACATTTGTTCATGAGGAGTTTTGGTTGATCTCATGTATCTTTAGATATTACTTTGAATTCTGTTCTGTGTTCATGCATGAATTGTGTATAAAATCGTATATCTGTCTGGACAGCTGAAGGTTACTCTGTGTATATCAAGGGTCTCCCAATGACTGCGACACCTGCAGTGCTGGAGGAGGAGTTCAAGAAGTTTGGACCTATTAAGCCTAATGGAATACAAGTTCGAAGCAACAGAGTATGTATCAACTGATTCTGTCATTTTGATTTCAATCTGTCTTTATTTTTGACTCCCCGAAACTCATATAGCAGCAACAGGGTTTTTGTTTTGGTTTCGTTGAATTCGAGGTGCCTGAAGCAGTTCAAAAGGCTATTGAGGTATGTAATTTGGTAGTGCATGCTTCTGTTATGTTTTGTTGATGGAAAAATAAATTTATGTACTGTATGATTTTTTTCTATGTATTTGTTGTGCCAGTATTTAGTTTGTACATGTCTTATTATAATTTCTTCACCATTTAGTCTAGCATTCTTGTAGTTTTTGGCATGATCTGTTATGTTATTAATATAGATCAATCATGTTTTCATTTAATATTAATTTTATGCTGGTAACTTGCTGCTTCTGCTGCTGTCAGTTTGATTTGAATGTGTATTGCATCTCTATGGTAAAATTAACAGTGGTCTAATTGGCAAATTTGCATCCACATGTATGTTGTAAAGCTCTGCTCTATAGTAACTTATGAGTGTTGGATGTCACCCATCTTATTCTTTGCGTGATAGATGTATTCGATGCTAATATGTATCGAATAGGATTAAATTGTTCATGTAGATCCTGTAGGAGAATTGTCCATCTTGTTATGATCATACCCGTGATAAACAAAAATGGCCTCGGTTATGACAAGCTTGGTTTAAAAAAGCGCGCACCGCCTAGACACTAGGCGCCATGAGGCACTAGGCATAGCGCCTTGGCTCTACTCTAGGCGAGACTTGGTCATGAGGCGCTACCTAGGTGGTGCGTAGGCGCTAGGGGATCGAGGCAGTGCCTTGGGCGCCTTAGGTGGATCTGGTATTTTGTGGGTTTTCTTGTACTTGTATATGCCAGCCCATTTTATTAAGGCACAATGGGTTACACAAACTTATTTCAGCCCTTATATGCATTTAACAACACAACGCCTCAAAATTTCTAACCGCTTATGTGTCTAAAACACCTAATTGAAGCTAGATTAAAGTTAGATTATGAATTAGTTGAATACTCTGACCTTTTCATGTCAATTATTAATCGAAGAATACGAAGCTAGATTGAAGTTAGATTATTACTTAATTTATGTAAAGCTCTCGCCTAGTGCCTCGGCCTTCGGACCCTGAGCGCCTTGGATCGCATATCGCCTTTTTAAACCAAGATGACAACAAACTGTTAGCCTTCATATCTGCTCTATTCTACTAGTTGCTTGGAGTTCAGCTTTGTCAGTTGAATATCAACTCTTGACCATGCTAAATAGTAGCCGGTTTTCAATGTTATTCTGAAGCCTTAGTTACTTGATAATTGTATAGGTTTATGTCCTGCCTTGTAAGGAAGTAAGAAAGAAGGCAGGTCGGCCTTTTCAAATGCTTAATACTAGTCGCTTTGCTAACAACGCAAGATATAACACTCAAGTTATCATATCTTTTGAACTGATAGTATTCATATAAAGTTCAGTCATTTTGTTGACAGGTCGCCGAATGTTGTTGTTAGGCATACATTTGTATTTCATTGTAACTCTATCCTTCAATACAAAATACTATGACATATTTACATTTATAAACTTATTTCAGTTATGTTCCCTGGCATGATAGTTTATTTCATAGAATTGTGACAAATATTTTTTATTAACCAACCAGGCTTCGCCAGTTGCAATCAGTGGACGCAACACTGTTGTTGAAGAGAAACGATCCACAAACTCTAGAGGCATGTTTTTATATATTGTGTTTCATTTTTTATTTATGTTTATATCAGTTATTGACTTTTATCTGTCTTAATAGAAGTTATAGTAGAAGACAAAAATAAACATAATTTCCTAGTTAAATTGGGTACTGCTGAGGAATTTTTTTTTGCTTACCCTAGAAAAAGAATCTTAGTTTTTATTTTACCAATCCATATCTGAAACAAAAATTAGTTTTATTTTTTACGGAGTATTATGTAGTGTTACTTTTTCTTAGAGCCCCTCTTTTAGTACTTTATATTTAAGAGTTTATTTTTTGAACTTTTCTTATCATATATTAATTTTGAGATCAAATGCATGCTTATTTGCCATAAATCAGTCGTCGTGATAACGTTGTTCGTTTTTGTTTCGGAACTGGCATAATTGCTGGATATGAGCAAATATATCTAGATCATAATATGAACTATTAATCTATATGCAAGTGAAAAAAATACTTTTCACCTATGTCTCAATGAGTTAATTCAACTGATTATTTTTTTTTATTTGAATCTCGTATCTTAATAACTTGCAATTAAATCATGCAGGAGGAAACCGTGGAAGATATGTAGCTGGAAGAGGACCAGCATTCGTCAGGAACGATAGCATGAGAGGAGGTCGTGGTAGTTATGGTGGTGGCAGGGGTTACAATCGAAGCGGTGATTATGGCGGTAACAGGAATGATTATGGTTACCGAGGTAACAGCCGTGGAGGATCAGCTGCTAATCGTGGTGGTGAGGGATACCAAAGAGATAACAATGGTGGGCGTGTGAACCGTGGTGTGGATGTTAATGGAGCTGCCAGAAATACACCACAGTGAGTTAAAACAGCAAGACAGGCTTGAGTGGTTTATGAGTGGCTGGTTTTTGGATTCACATGTTAAAGTTGCAGTGGGTGAGTAGCAACATATTATTAGGCTACTTATTGGTTGGCGTATTTTGGGAATTTTTTTCTAACCATTTGTCTTGATATCTGCTTCCTTTAGGTGATAATAGAGAGACGGTTAGATGGAGGTTCGTTTTTTAATTTCATTTTTTTTTCTTACTTTTATGGTAGTAGTATTAGCTGTAGTCGCGTTATATTTTGTTCGCTTTTGGAGATTGGTATTGGGTCAAGTAATTTTTACCAACAATTGCCATTGGTTTTTGTGAGGAATATGATGAAGTAGATCATGATAATATATGTAGGCGTAAACTGCCAGTTGGTTAATTGATGATGATGATGAGGAAATTTTGTACCTGTTGTGCTTTGTTGGTTAGATTATGTTTTTATTGTGTCATCAGACATTTTTTTGGTTCAAGTGTTCAACCCACCAGAAGTGGGATATCTGGAGCGGCCATCCGTTCAAATTCTTTTTAGTAAATTCCATAAATGGTCCTTGTGGTTTATAGTAGAGGTGACAATTTTAGACCCATTGGTTAATTTTGGGTCAATTTGGTTAATTTTTAGGAGGGGTGGGTTTGTTGGGTCTCCTCCCCATTTTTTGGATGGGTCTAAATGGGTTTTTCAATATAACCTATAATTATGTAACAATTAACCAACGGGTTTAGACGGGTCTAGCGGGTTTTTTTTTCCCCACCTCATTTCATTTTTTCCATTTTTCACTCAAATAAAAAAAAAATGGTGAACCCGATGACCCGACCCGACCCGAGACCCATTTGATCTGGACCCGTTTAGACCTATCTTTCTAAATGACCCATCTAGACCCGGACTCATTTAGACCCAAACCCATCTAGACCCGTGACCCGACCCGACCCATTCATTTTGCCACCTCTAGTTTACAGTGATTTATGAAAACAGTTAGGTACTCAAGGGACCATTTGCGAGCAAATCCAAAGTTAAACGGAGGGACCATTTACGAGCAAAAATTCAAAGTTAAGGGACCATTTACGAGCAAATTCAAAGTTATTGGACCGAAAATGTTGAAAAAAGAGTATAGGGACTTTTCGTAAATCAATGTAAACCACATGGACTATTTGTAGAATTTACTCAATTTTTTTGCAGTATCTTTCTTGAAAAAATAAAATATGTTTTTGGGACAGAAAACCATGATCTTGCTATGGTGGATTAGCATGTTTAATACGTAGTAGCTTTTTTAGATTATGGCGGTTATGATCCATGTTTGACTTATAAAATATTTATTGTGTTGAATCTTAAAGTTCTTAAAAATAATCAAAGTTTCAAAACTACCCTATAATATAAGTATCTATTTATTTAATTTCCTTATATATATATATATATATATATATAACTACTTTTACAACATCTTACACACATTTTTCCTAGATACCAAAAATAAAGCAAATTAAAAAACTAATCACAATCAACTAATACATTTTTCAAGGATATCAAATCACAATCAACACAAATGATTACAAAAGTTATTTCATTTTTATCGTTTATGACATGTTGACTATTATTATCGCCGTTATAATATATTATTGTTTTATAAATGCGATACCGCCACATTACATAGGTAATGTTTGTCTCTATTGGAATAGTTGTTTGTTTTCATCGGCTCCTTTCCTGCAAAAAGGTTCTTTTGACGGTGCGGAAAGTACAGTTTTGGTAAAGCACTAAGCTCTTGACTCATTTGAAAACATCAGACATGATGTTTGGTGCAAAAATTTTAAAACTCCGACTGTGACTGCATTTAACGCATCAAAATTTGATGGTTTAGTGGAATATTTATTTCTTATCTCGAGATCACTTCTTTCGTGACCACCTACTGGTCCACAAATACACCAAGAGGGAGAGGAGGTGGCCTCATACCGATTGGAGAGGTCATCAAAGTATCAATTGGAATCGCAAGAACAGTGTGCATCAGTGTGTGTGTTTTTAGCATGTTCAAATCAAATAATAAAAGTTTGGTTTTGAATTACCGTACTATGGGTTTTAGGAGGTGTTTGGAATGAGTGTTTGGGAATCGATTTGAAGGGGATGGAATCATAATTTGTGTTTGTCAAGTGATATTGGGTTTTCATAGGGGTATTAGTATGATTTAAACTCAAGGGAATGGGGGACGATATTGGGTTGCAACCCAAATTCAAACCAGATTTGTAATTCGGTTAGTTCTAGGTCTTCCTAGTTTGCTGATAAAGTAGGAGGGGAATGAGGAGAAGAAGAAAAATGAGAGGCATTGAATTAAGAAAGGGAGCTGATTTTTAAAAGTTATCTTTTACTTCTCACAAGGAAATTTAGTGTAGATTGACGATTGTGCCCCTGCAAATCTTCTACATTTTACCAACAACTATTGTTCTCCACTTCTCCTTTTCCTGCACACAGGTTTCTATGCATCAATTTTCTTGTATCTATTCTCTTTCCCTTTAACAGACGTAAACAAAAAAAAAGTAAAAAAAGTGAAAAAACTCTCTTTAACCCATTTTTTCTAATCATCCCCCTCAACAACGGAGTAACCCATTTGAACATGAAAACATTCTCCCCTTTACCCTCTTACATTAAAAGTGAACTTTTGTTTCTCCAAATACATCATATAATTTTGATTGGAAAGAAAATCACAAAAAGTAGAACTCGTTTTGATTCTTCTTCATATATATTATCTTCTGTTATGACATCAATCTTTTTTAGATAATTATCTCTCCTATCTAATAATATGGAGTTTATGCTGATGTCATTTTGCTGATTTGTCTAATTCTTAGACAATCTTAATGCTGACTTGGCATATCTTATATGCAAGGAATTTTATCAGAATTTTGAATTATTATAATTAATCTAAAAAATTTGTTTGAGCTGCTGTGTGTGATTTCCGAGATAAGGCATGCCTGTATAAAATCTTTTTTAAAAAAAATTCGGCGACCATATTCTTTGAAAGTGTAAATTTTGCAGTCTTTTAATGTAATTGGTTCATCAAGCCATTATCTGATTGGTTAATTTTCGCAGCCACCGCCCAATATTGCCCGATATATATTGAGTAAACAATCCATTTATCTCATATGCTCTTTGATATAATCACATCCAATTGAGCCGCTCAACTCACGGGTGTATTTCTTCTCCTTCACAAGCCTTCTTCATTTTCAATTGGCTTGCATTAACGATTTTTAGATTATATGCATGAGCAGATGAATTATCGGTATACCTAATTTTGTTATTATCTTTTATAATTGTAGAAGGGGAAGAAGATAAAAGAGGTATAGTATTTATATTTTCATTATTCACTAGATCATTTCATCTTCCTCATTTTCATATTGAAATCATGGATCTTCCTAGCTTGGGTTTCATCTTCCTCATCTTCAGTTCTCGCTTAATCGGTTAGTATTTCAATTTGATTTACGTTTGGATTTGATTGGATCTTTATCTGGTAATCTCTCATTCCTTTATGATTCCTTAAAACAATTTTTTAGTAATTTTATGTTTATAAGAATGTTGATGATGATGCGTACTTTTCAAGTTTTAGTTGGGTACATGGTAAGTATGAGGTTTACAACTTATAATGCATAAATTCACGCCCTTTTTACCTCATTATTTATTCAATTTGCAGATGTTAATAAGCGAATTATCTAACGCATGCCTGTGTTTGATGAAATGCTTTGACTTTTCTATGTTTTAAACTGGTGCTCGGGTTTGGTAGTGATAATTTTGTGTTATTTTTCTGTTTACTTATAAGGCTTTTCGCCTTTTGTTTTGTAAGGTTTTAATTTTTATGTTGTTTATATGTACAGGGAAGACACATAGAGGCGGAATGTATAAAAAGACCTAACATAGGCATGCTCAAGTTTGTATGTGCTGCTTTTACTTTGCTAAGAATGTGCATCAGTACATGTTATATCCTGGTCCGCCCATTAATGGTTCCATGTCTATGCTTACTGTTTGTTGAGTAAGTTTATTGTTTTGTGTATGATTTTATATGATTTTCAGGGAAGCAAATGGTTTCAGTAGCATTGTTTTATGTATGACTATTCCGTACTTCTTTGCTTCTACTTCTTTATCAGAAATTGAATATGAGTTTTTATTGTTTTTAGGTTTTTGTGGGTTTCATTATCTTATGCAAGCTTTGTTTGATTGTTGGTGTTTTTCTAATTATAGATGAATAACCTCAGCACTTCTAGCTAAATAGTCATTCTGTTATGTTTTATATCTTTTTTTTTTTTTTATAAATTTTATTTCAGGAAGTAGAGAAGAAAATGACAAGCCAAAATTATATGGAAGAGATTGATTGTGCAATTTTCTTTGATCACATTGACGATTTGATCGAATTCCCACCGGTCAACGATACGTCTCTGGATTCGGTTGAGTGTAATGAGTTTACCAACATTTGGACCAACAATTCCGATGCGTTGCAGGTTTCTGTTTTCATCGGCAGCAGAGGCGATAACAAGGCCACAGCAGCTCTGTTGGTAGAGCTTTCTGTTTCGGTGAGTTGATAGAGATTTTACTTGACATTGTTTAATCAGTAGTACCAACTTTTGTGTAATGGGTAATTCTAAATATAGGAAGAAAATTAATAAAGTTGTAAAAAGTCTGTTGCCATGAAGCCATTTCTTAACTTTTTGTTTCTGCAATTTATGAAGCTGAAAATTTATATTTATGTTGTTACATGGATATCAATGTACTTACATCCTTGCTTATGTTTTATTTATCACAGTTTGAGGATATTGTTCAGCTGGAATGGCTCTCGGACTTTGTGGAAGACTCATTTTCGGGTGGTGGAATGACCATTAACAAAGAGAATGTTTCGTTCAAAAGGAGACAGCTGTTGTACGCCACCAATTCCAGACTACCAGTCCCGTGTCGGTCCTCGAGAGCAGTAGCAGCAGCTGCTGCTCCTCCTCCTACTCAGGTGGTGGTATCCCACTCAGCCCAATTCAACGTGGGCCACAAAAGGACTTATGTATATGGTTACTACTTACCTGAGCAAAAGCATACCAAGAGGCAATTTTTGGAGTACTTACAAGGTATCTATATTCAAATGTTGCTTAGCAAACCTATGTCCTTTTCTCTTATGGTTGTTGACTATTGACTAGCAGTGGCATGATGGGTAACAAGTTTAAATTGGTTGACATCAAAATAGGCAACTTGATATGGGTCAATGGGTCGATTTGATGGATAATTTGTTACGTCTTTTATGTTTTTGAATATGATTACAAACACTATACAAAAGGTTTTGTGCATTTGAATGCACTTGGAGATAAATATGACAATATTTCCATTAAATTGAGATAAACTCAAGCTATAAAATAACATCACAGGTAATCTGTTAGAGAGGGACAAATTTTAAAAGTGATAGATGGACCTTCAAATGGTGAGTTATTATATGGTAACTTGCACTTTTTATATGTAATTGTTATTTGTATTGATTCTCTATTTCATGCATATCAACAAATATGATTAGGTGCACTTCCTCCGTCCCAAATTTATAGTCCACCTTTTCATTTTGGGATGTCCCAAATTTATTGTCCACTTTGTACTTCCAAACAATCAAAACATTTGAATGTAGTGAGAGATTAAATCTTATTGGTTGTAGAGTACAACTAGTACACTTTTCTTAAATTGCATGTTTTTTGTCTGTGGACAATAAAATTGGGACGGAGGGAGTAATTGACTACTTGGCATCTTTTTATTTGCACCCTATATGAGAAGGAAAGTGAAGGAATTATTTGTTGTCTATATTGGTGTGTTAACTTCAAATATTATTGGCTTGGCTAATATTTTACGTTGTGATGTAGAAGGGAAGAAACATATGATATATGTGTTCTGGAGTTTTTATTGATATTTGGATGGCACTCTATGTTTTAGAATGCTTTCATGCTGTGTTGTTAACGTTCAACTTGAAACTGATAATTGAACAACCATGTTTTAAATGATATGACAATCATGTTATTAAGGAACATAATCAAATTGATTATCATACCCAAGGTTTGTATCAAGCGATACGATTTAGTGCACTACATGTTAAAATCCTTATGAACTCCATGAAAATGTATATATACTATGTTAAGATTCTTCAAGCAATTAATCTTATAATTTTATTTTTTTATCATATCCGTATAGTCACGGGTCATAGAACAAGTAATCTAATAACATACAACATTATATTTTGATATTCTTCTTATAGCATCTCCAATGTATGCACAATCTGTACCTTTTTGCACTATAATAGTGCAAAAGTGTAAAAAATGCACTCCAATGTATGCACTAAACCTTATATTATTATAGTGCAATCAAAAGTCAATGCAAAGTTACATTATATTTGGTGTAACACTAAACTTAGCACTAAAGCACTATTCACGTTAAATAGTAATATATATAATAACTAAAGTGTATTATTATTATGCATTATTTATAAATTTATGATTACTTCATTTAAAATTACTAATTACAATGTTTACAATCATATTCATCAAAGAAATTCAAAAATTATTATAAAATTTTCATTTATAATATTGAATTTTTTAAATATAATGATTGTTATTACATCTCGTATGACAATTTAATAGTTATATAGAAGTTTTAATATTATATTGTTAAATTGTATGTTTTAAATCAATTTAGAAAAATTTAGTGTAAAGATTTTGTGACAACCGGGAAATTAGGGTATTAATTACCACTAATTTAAAATGCCATTACTTGTATTTAGTACGTAATAGGACTAAGTACTTGTAATTATCTGTATATATGTATATATACACGTACGTGATGAATTATAATTACGCAAAACAGGCGGACGAGTTCCGTACTCGGTTGTTGGTGACACTATTATACAAATAACATAAATCTATTTTTGTTGAAAATTAGTCGTTATTCATTTGAACTTATATCACGTGATGATATACAGAAACCTTTTACCCGTAACGTACAATTGGCGTTTAATCAATTACGAATGACACGAGATTAGAAAACGAGAAACACGCAAGCCCGAGACCCGACTGGGTCGGCCCGTGGGCTGCGAACCCGGCCCCCTCTTTCCCCATATATATACTCTCACTCTCCCATTTTACTCATTTTCATCCTTACAAAACACACACACACACACACCCAAATCTCCCCCCCCTCTCTAAACCGGCGAACAGCAGCAAACGCTGCCACCACCTCCACCATCGTGCATCGTCATCGTCATCAACATCAAGAACAAGCTCAAGAATCCACCATTTTTACCCCTTTCTGTGACAACCGTCACCAAACCGCTATCGTAGTTCAAGCCGTAAAAAAAAGTTATTTTTGTGAAAATACTAATTTCAATGATTTCTTTACATCAAAGTCTTCATTTTTGAAAAACGAATCCAACGCAAAAAGAATCACCTCAATCCGACATGTAACGAAGAAGTTATGAAGCAAAACGCAAACGAAACTTGGGCTGAAATCTGAGCACAAATCGCGACGCGATTTGTACCATTTAGCGACGCGATTTGCACCCTTTCGCGACGCGATTTGGGGTATTTCACGACGCGATCCTGTCTGACGAGTATAAATTTGATTTTTAACCCCAAAAACGTATTTGCAAACCCTACAGCCGATTTCTGACGATCTGGAGAGACTTTTCTTCATACTTTCGAGTTCTAAAGCCTAAAAACTCAATCACATAACATCTCAACCATTCTATTGAATCGAGAACTCACGTGTGGTGTTTTTCGGTAAGATTTAGTGTTCTAAACCTTTGTATTTTCGTGTTCTTGTTGCATGGCATAAATGGATCCTCATTATATGTTGTTATTAAAAATTCTAGCGAGGATTATCGTGCGCTTAATCGTTAGTTGGTATTATCTCTATCCAATTCATTCGTTTTAACGTATTTCGATTGTTTCGTTATTGTCGATTTTCTTTCGGTTCAATCCATTGTATTCCAAATGATGGGATCATGTGAGTATATATTTAAAATCAGTATTTAGGTTGTTAGGATTGAAATGAATGATTTATTAAGCGTTTTGGATTGATTGTATGAAGATTTAGGTTTAAACTTGAAAACCCTAAATCTGAACAGATTCGAGTGTCGGTTTAGGAAGGGTGTAACTTAGTCATTTTACAATGATTTTTAATGAAACTTGAGTTTAAACATAATTATTAAGAGTCTACTTTCAAATGGTGTTGGTTTCATGTCCAAATGATGAGTATAAGTTAGTCAAAATGATTTTACAAAATCGAAAGTCATTTCTGAGTTTTTCGGTTCATGATTGTAGTTAACTTGTGGATTTTTGAAATGTGTCTTAAACTATGAGTTTGGTCTTGAAATTTTTACTGAAATAATTTCAAGGTGTTAAAATATTTATGTAAAAATATTATAAACTTTTTAGGCCTTTAAGTATTTTAAATAAAATATAACTTTGGTAAGGTCAGAAAGTGTTGTCGGTTTTGAGCAGTTCACTTTGGCGAATTTTTAAAAATAGTTAACTATCTAAATCAATTCTGGAAAAATTACTGAATATTCTTAATACATCAAAGTATCACTGGTAAAATTTGTAGAGTCAAATGATTTTGTTTAGTCATGGTTTAAAATTTGTGAATTAGTGTAAATTTATGGACAAAATCTGAAATGTAAAATATAGTAACATTACTACTATTTTAGATAAACGAGAGTTGATTTTTGTAAAGATATTTGAGGTTAGGTTGTGAGGGAACCTAATAGAGATGATTTGGACTTGGGATACAATGGAAGGACATAGATATGTCTAGGTTGTAACCTACATGTTATACATTCACTTGTAGATTGCGATTGTTTGGTGGATTCTTTCTAAGGGCAATAATTACTTTGGTAATCAAGGTGAGTTTTCGTGGCCCCATTTTCATTTACTTATTTTATCAATGGTTTTATGCTGTGAACGAATTCATTTTTATTTTTGGACATATGCTTGAAATGTGTGACACTATGTGACTTATGTGCATTTTGGTTGTTGGATTTATTTTCATTATAAGGCCTTGCTCGGTGGATAGTAAGTACCTAATGTATATTTTATGTATGCATTAAAGCCATGTTTATTTATAAGGCCTTGCTCGGTGGAGAGTAAGTACCTGATGTATACTTTATGTATGCATTAAAGCCACGTTTATTCACAAGGCCTTGCTCTTTCGAGAGTAAGTACCTAATGTTATACGTTATATATACATTAAAGCCATTTATGGGTAGCTACTGCATACACAGGATTTGGTTGGGTCATACTTCTTCGTGGGGTGATGACAGTTTGTGGAGATGTTTGGTTATATTATTTCACTTGTGCACCTTTTCATATGCATTGTCCTAAACAGTTATTATCACAGCAAATGTTATTTTATGGTGTCTTGTTTCAAACCTACGAAACTCACCAACATATTTGTTGACGATTTTGAGCATAACTTTTCAGGTCATACTAGTGGAGTTTAAGCCAAAGACAAGAGAACTTAGTGGACCACATAGGTTGCATTAAGAGTTATTCAAGGCTTGATACATTACGGTTGTTTGTGAAGGCATGTTTTGCCTTAATATTGTTGTGTACGAATATTTTGTAAGACTTTGAATTCATTGTGGAAATGTATGCATGACATGAACCGCTAATCATGTTATTGACATCATGACACATTGAACTTTATATTTCATATAGAATTCTTTATAATGATGTGTTATGATCCTATCATGGTTGTATCACGTTGTTTCCGCTTTAGTCGGGGTGTGACAGATTGGTATCAGAGCCATTGTTTATAGAGATCTAGGTGGATTGGCCTAGACTATAAATAAGGAACCCACATATAGAACATGAATTAGGAAGTTATGTGTGCATACAATTCCGTGAAGCTAGTTGTAGCTAATCTCGATCATCCATCTTAGTTATTTCAAATAAGAAGGACATTGTAAACGTTTCTTCATCATCTTACGACTCTACATCAAAAGATACCCGAATCTATAAGAGGATAAGCTTAAATCTAAAGGGAGATAACTGGTACGACTGTTACGTATATTTTGCTATTGACCGAACTTAAGGAAAACAAAGATTCTGATTCTTCAACCGAAGCTGGAGTCATAAGAATCTCGAAGATGCCGTGTGGGAATGAAAACTTAGCCCGACTACCTCGGCAAGTAGCTTTGAGAGTAGAGTTGGGTCAGTACCAAACTTGGTGTTTCTTCTTTTTAGCATTCACATGGGCACCAATCCCGAGACCCCACCCGCACATGGGGGAACGATGGAAGGAGCTCTAAGACCCAATTACCTTTAGTTGTTATTCACTCTTGAAACGTTTAAACTTTAAGTATTTAGTGACGAGTTGCCTGCTTTATTCAACTATTTGACTCTTTATGTGGTTCGGCTACGTGTTACTTAGGATTCTGTAACTATCTGATTTTTTTCTTTAAATACGAAGTTCATTGTGAGACAAAGATTTGGGGTGATAAGAATATGTATGAAAGGATACTTTCACAATTATGACTGCAGACGTAATTGACAAAGGTATTCTGACATATGTGTGCCTATCCGACCATATTTGAGTGTCCAATGTGCCGTTTTCATGTCGTGTGGGGAGAAAATCCCAATTATATTCTGTACCGAATTATGACTATGTTTGTGAGTCTTGTGCATTTATGCCTGGACAAACATCAAAATATTCATTCTATTCTAAACTCATATAAATTCAAAATTGTGGTGATCATACTACTAAGACGCGTTACTCGTAGTTTTACTCATGGAGGAGAAACACTCGGCGGTGGAAGACATGGTGGTAATACAAGTAAAGGTGATGATTGAACTGACGGTTGAACTGGAAGAATTTGTGGTATTGAAGGCAAGAACTCCAATGTTGTTGCGATCATTGCACAACAGTGGTGGGCCTTAATATTCAAAATTTTCATGCAAGTTAGTAACAGCATATTGAATCACGTTAGAGCTAATGATACCGAAGGCAAAATCGGAACTAATAGTCGAGAATTCAAATGATGGAAGTGGTGATGGCGCGAAAAGAAGGAAAAAGAAAGACACTGTTAAAGGAGGAATATTCTTTCAATAACGAAATGAAGAAGTTAGTGAACAAGTTTTGATATTTCTTTACGGTGGAAGTAAACCCTGCAACATACATCGGACAATTTCATGAGTTGGAAAATTAGACTTCATCCCGTGGCACTTGAAGCTAAGAGAATTGTAAAGTACATCAACAGCTTTATTCTGGAAACTCGCGGGACGGTAAAAGGGACTAAGCCTCCTACTATCCAAGGCGCAATACTGATGGGTGAATTGTTAATCGATAAAACCGTTAAGGCTGGGAATGTAGAAACAATACCAAGAATGAGAGGGTATTCAAAAGACTGGTAGATACTAACACATGATAGAGAGGGTTACACTGGTTCACATCTTCTCTGTGTAAGGTGTAACTACTATCATCATACATCTGCATCATGTTGTATTTATTCAAACTGCAACCGAAGAAGTCACTTTACAATTGAATGCCGGATGACAACTCGTCAAGTGGCACCAATCAACACAGTAGGAAACCCGATGGCTTGTTTTAGGTGAGGGACTTTGGAACAATTTTGTTAATGGAGCACATAGAGACTAAAAGAGATTATATAGGGATGTACTTTAGTGCTAGAAGATTACTCTTTTAGCATTGACTTATTGCCCTTCGGACTCGAAAGTTTTGGTGTAGTTGTGGGAATGGATTAGTTGACAAAATTTAGGTGAAAATTTTATGTTTAAGAAAGTATTCCGTATACCACTTAAATGGTGGTGAAATACTTGAGACTCACATAGAACAATCCGGAGACGAACAGAAACAACTCATGAGCGTAAAGGCCGAAGAGTTAAAACTCAAAAAGATTCTATTATCAACGATTTCCTCAGGGTCTTCCCGGAAGACTTAGAAGGACTATGTACCTCTTGACTCGTAAAATTTTGTATCGATTTTATTCTTGGAGCAACCCCAGTTGCAAAAGCTCCATATCACTTAACACTATTTGAAATGCAAGAACTATTTAATCCACTTTAAGATGCTCCGAGACAAGGGTTTTATATTCCCTAGTCATTATCATTGGGGAGCACCTGTCTTATTCATTAACAAGAAAGATGGCTCATTCGAACGTGTATCGACTATTGGTAATTAAACAAACAAACGGTCAAAATCAAGAATCGTTATCCTATTGTTATGATAAATGATTTATTCAACTAAATCTAAAGTTCATAATAGTTATCAAAAATCTTATTTTTTTTTGGTCAGATCATCATCAATGGAGAATTTACAATCGCGATACATTAAAGACAATTTTTAGGACTCGCTACGAACATTTCAAATTTCTTGTTATGCCTTTCGGCCTTACTAATGCGATTATAGTATTCATGTACTTAACAAAACACGTATGTAAACCGTATCTCGACGAATTTATCTTACTTTTCATTTGCGACGTTCTAATTTATTCTAAATCTAAGGCGGAGCACGAAGTCCATTTGAGATTAATTACAGAATTATTTTTTGAAGGAAAAGCTCTACGTGAAATTCTTGAAAAATTTTGAATTGTGATTTATTGGCTACAAAAGGTTTGCTTCTTGGACACGTTGTGTACAAAGAGGTCATTCTTGTAAATTTTAGCAAAATAGAAGCTGTAAAGGGATGGAAGGTCCCACAGTCATCGTTGGAGGTTCGTAAAGCATTTAGGATTCACAGGCTGTTATCGGCATTTTATCGAGAGTTTTCCAAAGATCGTTCAACCACTCACACAATATATATATATATATATATATATATATATATATATATATATATATATATATATAAGTTTGTTTGGGGTAAGAACTAAGAAGAATCTTTACAAACATTGAAGAATGCCTTGTGCAACGCATCAACTCGGACTCTTCCCGACGGATCGGAGGATTTTTGTTGTGTATTGTGATACATCAAACCGAGGTCTGAGTTGTGTGTTAATTAAATGGGAAAGGTAATCGCATTCGTCTCTCGGCAATTCAAGATACCTGAGAATTACTGTACTACCCACGAATTGGAACTTGGAGCGGTGATGTTCGTACATATGTGTTGAAGACACTACTTGTACGAAATGAAGAACGCTATTCATACCGATCATAGGAGATTTTTAACACATCTATGTTCAAAAGAAGTTGAACACGATACAAATGAGGAAGCTCGAATTATTTAGTGTTACAATTGTGAAATTTGATACTATCCGGGGAAGACGGATGTTGTTGCAGATGATTTGAGTAGGAAGAAAGAGTATGCCAAGGTGAGTGCAAATGAAAGTATGACGATACACTCTGGCATTAAGGATAAGATGTTCGAAGCACAAGATGAAGCGTTAAGGGAATACTCATATACAATGTGAAGTTGCGAGGATTTGACAAATTGTTGGAAAACAAAGTGGACTTGATGTTATAATTTGTGAGAATATCATGGATTTGTATTGGTGACTGGGAATGAAGAAGGACATCATTAACTACATTATTCAATTAGTCAATGCATGAACTATTTGAAAATTAAGGCTGAATACTAGAGACTCTCAGGTCTATTACAGCAACCGCATATTTCCGAATGAAAAAAGGGGAAATCATGACTATGGATTTCGTTACGAAGTTTCTTAGAACTGGTACTGGGCATGACTCGATTTGGGGTAGAATAACAGAGTCTGCTCATTTCTTAGCTATTCACGAGGACTACAAAATGGAGAAATTGGCAAGGCTGTATGTTAGCGAAGTATTAGCAAGGCATGGAGTGTTTGTATCAATTATATCCGATTTTGATGGTTATTTTACTTCAAAATTTTGGCAAATGTTACGGAAAGCTTTGGGAGCACGTTTTGATATGAGGACGGTTTATCATTCTCAAACTGATAGACGGAGTGATGCGAACCATTCAACATTTGAGAATATACTTAGAGCACGTTATCAGTTTGATAGAAGTTGTGATACTCACTTACCACTAGTCGAGTTCTCATACAACACAGTTATCATTCTAGTATCCAAAGTGCACTATTTCAAGCACTTCAGAATGTGTAGTAGTCGTTCATTGTAGCGTGGGTTGAAGTTGGACTAAAGTCAGTTGATTGGATTGAAATAGTCCATGAAGCTATTGACAAGATCGTTCAAATCAAGGAGAGGTTGGAAATAGTACGAGTTAGGCAAATGGGTTACGCATATAAACGTCGACAGCAGTTAGAGTTTTGTGTTGGGAATCATATATTGTTTAAAATGTTACTTTGGGAAGGTGTTGTACATTTTGGGAAGTTTGAAATATTAGCATATGTGTTTGTTGGACCGTTCTAAATAGTTGAACGTATGGGTTCAATAACATATCGATTGAAAGTTGTCACAAGAGTGAAGTGGTGTTCACGAAGTATTTCATGTGTCAAATCTAAGAAAGTGTTGGCTAGAAAAGTCTTACACGTATTTTTAGAAGGAATTCACAGGGAATCACAGATAACATTGTGTAGAGAAACTAGTAGAAACCATGGATTGAGAGGTCAAAATGTTGTAGCACAGAAAGTTTTAATTTGTCATGGTCTGATAGAACGCTTAGAGAGGATTCGAATTTACTTGGGAATGAAAAGAGTGAACAAAGATTAAGTATTGGTACTTATTCAGTGATCGTGTTGACAGTATAGCTCGGACTGAATTTCGGGACGAAATTCTCTCAACTGGGGGATACTGTGACAACCGTCACCAATCCGCTATCGTAGTTCAAGCCGTAAAAAAAAGTCATTTTTATGAAAATACTAATTTCAATGATTTCTTTACATCAAAGTCTTCGTTTTTGAAAAACGAATCCAACGCAAAAAGAATCACCTCAATCCGACGTGTAACGAAGAAGTTATGAAGCAAAACGCAAACGAAACTTGGGCTGAAATCTGAGCACAAATCGTGACGCGATTTGTACCATTTAGCGACGCGATTTTCACCCTTTCGTGATGCGATTTGGGGTATTTCGCGACGCGATCATGTCTGACGAGTATAAATTCGATTTTTAACCCCAAAAACGTATTTGCAAACCCTACAGCCGATTTCTGACGATCTGGAGCGACTTTTCTTCATACTTTCGAGTTCTAAAGCCTAAAAACTCAATCACATAACCTCTCAACCATTCCATTAAATCGAGAACTCACGTGTGGTGTTTTTCGGTAAGATTTAGTGTTCTAAACCTTCGTATTTTCGTGTTCTTGTTGCATGGCGTAAATGGATCCTCATGATACGTTGTTATTACAGATTCTAGCGAGGATTATCGTGCGGTTAATCGTTTGTTGGTATAATCTCTATCCAATTCATTCGTTTTAACGTATTTCGATTGTTTCGTTATTGTCGGTTTTCTTTCGGTTCAATCCATTGTATTCCAAATGATGGGATCATGTGAGTATATATCTAAAATCAGTATTTAGGTTATTAGGATTGAAATGAATGATTGATTAAGCGTTTTGGATTGATTGTATGAGGATTTAGGTTTAAACATGAAAACCCTAAATCTGGACAGATTCGAGTGTCAGTTTGGGAAGGGTGTAACTTAGTCATTTTACAATGATTTTTGATGAAACTTGAGTTTAAACATAATTATTAAGAGTCTACTTTCAAATGGTGTTGGTTTCATGTCCAAATGATGAGTATAAGTTAGTCAAAATGATTTTACAAAATCGAAAGTCATTTCTGAGTTTTTCGGTTCATGATTGTAGTTAACTTGTGGATTTTTGAAACGTGTCTTAAACTATGAGTTTGGTCTTGAAACTTTTACTGAAATAATTTCAAGGTGTTAAATATTTTCTGTAAAAATATTATAAACTTTTTAGGCCTTTAAGTATTTTAAATAAAATATAACTTTGGTAAGGTCAGAAAGTGTTGTCGGTTTTGAGCAGTTCACTTTGGCGAATTTTTAAAAATAGTTAACTATCTAAATCAATTCTGGAAAAATTACTGAATATTCTTAATACATCAAAGTATCACTGGTAAAATTTGTAGAGTCAAATGATTTTGTTTAGTAATGGTTTAAAATTTGTGAAGTAGTGTAAATTTCTGGACAGAATCTGAAATGTAAAATATAGTAACATTACTACTATTTTAGATAAACGAGAGTTGATTTTTGTAAAGATATTTGAGGTTAGGTTGTGAGGGAACCTAATAGAGATGATTTGGACTTTGGATACAATGGAAGGACATAGATATGTCTAGGTTGTAACCTACATGTTATACATTCACTTGTAGATTGCGATTGTTTGGTGGATTCTTTATAAACCTTCTGTTTTTAGCGTCACTTGAGGCGTCACTCGCCTCAAGGTAGCGTTACTTAGTAAGTGTCGCTAATGATGATTAATAGTTTTATGCGTCACTTGTTGGTAGTGTCGGACAAGGTGAAAATCGAATTTATGCGTCACTTGGGTTAGTGCCGCATGGAGTGTCGGGCTACCGACACTTAACGAAGTGCCGCAAAAAGAGGGTTTTTTGCGTCACTTAGGGAAGTGACGCAAGATTAGGGTTTTATGCGACACTTAATGCGTCACTTAAGTGTCGCTACATTGTTTTTGGGCTCTATGCGTCACTTACAACTTTTTGTGAATCGGTTTGTAAAAACGAGTTTTAGGCTTTGATTTGGACATAATCAGTTGATAGAAACACTAAAACATGATATATTAAGTATCTTAAAAATGAAATATCAAAGAAAATAACGAAATCTAAGAGTTTTTCGGAGATGTCGGGATCTTACAAATTTATCGCGAAGAAAATCCGAAAAGATAGAAGTGTAGCTCTCGTTGTCGTGATCGTTTTTCTCTAAACAAGCTTGGTGATTTGAGGTGTATTAATGGTAGTTTTTGGGTGATTTGTGGTGGTGGTGTAAATGATGGTGGTGGTGGGTTTTGAAAGAGAGAAAGAGATAGAGTGTGTGTGTTTTTGGTAAAAGTGAAAATGAAATGGAATGGGTTGGGTGGGGGTTGTGGGTGCCGATTTTGGTCATCAAAAAGGAGGGGAGTTTTTTTCCCAATTTTGTGATATTTAACCCGTGTTCGTTTACCCGATCATTATATGTTAAAATATTTTTAATTGGTAACTTTTTAAATACATATTCGAATATATTTTCAGTTGAGTTATTTTATAAAATTAATTTAGTTGAGTTATAAAATTTTTAACTTTGTTCTATTTCAGTTTTACGTATATGCCTAGTTGCGCGGATTACGTTTTGTATGTTACGAAATACTTTGTAAATATTATCGACATAATATTTAATAAACGTTATTGTTATTTAATAATTCCATATTATCAAATAGTTTTATTCACCAACAGTCGGATATTTTTGTCGCGTTTGTTCCAAATGTTTCGTGCGTAATTACGACTAATTACGAAATGTAATACCACTCGTATTAACTAGTTGGGCTTTGCTAGACTTATCTCTAAAATATGTTGTATATTCACTCTAAGTTAGGGAATTAACCTAAAAATGCGTGCAAATAATGTTTATAATTATGTCGAAATTGCGGGGTGTCACATTCTCCCCATGTTAGAGAAATCTCGTCCCGAGATTTAAAATCAAGTCGGAACGCCCGTTGCGCATGTTTTCCGAAAAGGTGTGTCGTCAACAATAGTAATAGTTTACGTGGCGCTCTAGGTTGCCATAAAGTCCTAGCAGTTCATGTATACTTGTCGTATAGTTTGTGACGCGCCACCAGCGGTCGGTTAGGAATTAACCTGTCGTTGCACCGACTACTGGCGACGTGTCAGTGGGGTTTTAAATTTGTAAATGCTGGGGCCTAGGTTTACCAGTGCTAAAGGTGTACAGCAGCGAGTATGACCTAGGGTCGTTCTTTAAAACCAACCGTATTGTGAAACAGAGAAATCAAGATGTCCGAATCTAGCTAGTGAAGGTTGTTTTGAAAGCAGTTGGAGGTTTGTTTTTGTTTGTTTTCTAAATTATACTACTAATTAAACTACGCAATAAAATAAAATAAAGGGATAGCAGTCAGGATAGAGGGGGTGTTTGTTGTGACTTCGTTAGCCTTGCATTGGGATGATGTTTTGGTTTAAGTTATGAAAACGTCTTTCTAAAGATTTGTATTTTATTTGTCTTAAGTATTTATGGTGTAAGCACTAGCACCCTACTGATTGATTGCTCAATCAGTATGTCACTGAGTAACTAGGCTATCATGATTCTGATCGGAGGAGGCTGCTCAACTCTCAACACTGCCCTGTTACGGAACAGTGACCCTTTTCTGGAATACGAAGATTCCTGGGCGCATGCATAGAGTAACAGACCCACTAACGGTCCGACCGTTCTTAACACCACAGTGATACTCAATTGAATAAAACATTTAGGTTTAAGACTTGGTTGGTGTTTGATTACTTTCCATCAATGGTTTTGTAGAATTCAGGGGTGATAGACAAATTTGGAATACTAGATGATTCCTCGTCTTCCTTTCTGGATTCATAAACTGAGTTTGTATTTTAGATTAGAGATCCTCCATTTATGATTTAAGCCAGCCCTCACTTGTATTTTACCAATAAATCCCTAGTTTATTCACAGTGTACAATACTTGTTTAAAACAGCATTTCCACGGCTTCAAAACCAGACCATGTTATTTGAACACAGATATTTAATCAGAAGTTTATTCACGGTGTACAATACGTATAAAGTATTTCCACAGATTCAAAACCAAAACACAGATAATTAATTACCCCCGATTATGACGTCTTATCAAAAGGTTTTAACCACGTTTATTGGTGGAAAGGCGTTAGTTGAATATGCGGTTTAAAATCATAGATGGAACGCGTAATCAAAGCACCGAGTTTTCATTTTATAATATAATAGTTGGGAACATTAATCCACAACAGATTGTGCCCACGACTTTCATAGCTTCCACGTTCCGTACTCCACACATTAGTGATGTTTCCGACGCTATACAAATGAAAGCCGTATAACGTTACTTCCGTTGTTTCATAATGACATCATCCCAATTAACGACTAACTACATCACAACAAACACACAATATAACTACTCACTACGCATAATAACAGGTCCTAAATCTAGCATAATAACAATAGCAATCATCATTATAATATATAAGGAAAGAAGTAACCGTTAATAAAGCGTAGATTGAATAAACGTTAGAGAGAGAGTACAAGCAGAATCTCCGCAATATCTTCGACAATATTACAAATAAGCCCCTGAACTATTCCATACGCTATTACAAAAGTAGTCCCTCCGTTAGTCCCAGTTAAATATTAACTGAGAACTAACTGATGCTAACCCTAATTCTAGAGAGAGAAAAAGAAGAGAGAGAGAGAGTAGAGAGAGAGAGAGAGTGTGTGAGAGAGAAAGTGAGAGTGAGGAAATGAGTGGAATGAAGAATGGTGTGTGAAAATGTGGAGGAGGTGACTCCTATTTATAGGCAAAGTCCCAAATCAGCCGTACAAGTCGCGAAGCACCAACGTACAAGCAAACGAAGCACAAACGAGCACCAATTGGGGTAGGGAGGGCCGTATACGGCCTTGCAGGGGCCGTATACGGTCTTGCAAGGGCCGTATACGGTCTCCGTCTGATTTCGTTCGTTGCTTAAAACGCCCGTATCTCCTTCGTTACACGTCCGTTTGACCTGATTATTTCGCCCACGATCTCGTAATTCCGTTACGCTTCTAATGGTGTTAATTTCACAGAAATTGGATGTGTATATCTCAGGCATATCCGGAATGACTTTTAACGATCTATAGAAGCCGTATCTCTTCCGTTTTTTATCCAATTTGCATGATTCTTGATTCTCCCGTCTCGTTTTTACCTATTACATCATACCATAAGGTTAGAATATGTTTATCATAAGGTAAATGAGGGTGTGAGAATTGGTTGTTGTTTATTCGCTCTGTTTTGCTCGTTATTTGGACGTTTTTAGTGATTTTTGCAGCAACGCCTATATTTGGAGCACTTTAGTGAATTTTAGTAAATAATGATTGTTTTGGAATGTTTTCACTAAAGATGTGCCCAAAAAGTGTGGAATATCGTACTTAAAAACATGACTTTTTGCGTCACATCAAGTTATCCCACACTTAGACGTTGCTTGTCCTCAAGCAACACTCAGTTTTTGAAAACATTTTAAAACATTTTAGAGCTAGTCACAACATGTTTTAAGAGTTACCACTCCCAGATGTAAGTAAGATAATGTCAGAATATAGGGAAAGATAAGATGATCCTTTCATAAACAAGAAAAGATTCTCTTAGGCATACTTCCAAATCTCATGATCTTGGAGTACACATGACTAGGCGATCTCACTAAAGGTGGTCACTTAATTCACTCAAAGTGTATCGGGTTTCCTATCAATCTAGAACAAATGAAATCGCTCAAATAGCCAGTCATGCAGCACTCATCGTCATAGGCTTGATCGAGAATCGGATCTCCACCACTTAGGTGAGGACGGTGCTAATTATCCCAAGACATTCATGAGGGTTGTAGTGTTTGGTGAGGGTAAAAAGGGTATGGATAGTGGTATTTTTAGGTTGTAAGGGTTGCTTATCTTAAAACAACTGAGATCATGAAAAACTTTATTTTAGAACGGAAAGGAGATAGCTATTCGTCTTCTATCGGATTTTTCTCGTGAGGATGATACTTCGAAGGACTTTGTAGCTTTATTCTTGCGGAACTATTTTTCTTTTCTTTTCTTCTTTTTCTTCTTTTTTCTATTTCTTTTTCTGCATTTTCTATATATATATATATTTTTATTCCTTCTTCAGAGCTTCTTTGCCAGAGAATTTCCAAGGATATTTTCTTTTGATTCTTTCAGAAATCCTTTTCAGAACTATGATCTTTGATCTTGAACTTCGAGTCCTTTTGCGGTGCCAATTTTTCGCACCTTTTAGAGATATATATCTTTTGGAGAACACGAAAGAGGAAGACTTGAGAGCATAATCGAATCGGATGTTCTAAAAGATGTTTTTCACAACCTCAGAAGTTCTAAGATAAGTTTGGGGATATTTGGGAAGTAGGGTTTAATGATGAGGGTTTTATGAAACGAAAGGTTTAGGCTCAACAGGGTTTACTAGGTGGATCATCGATACTAAAAATGAGTATCGGAAGGGTTTTGGGCTTCAAGAGATATGAGAAAAGGGGTTAAATCCTAGGGAATGTCAATGTCATCTAATTGCACCTATACCGCGTACGGTACACACCAATGTGGTCTCGAAGCGTATGTCAAGAGCAAGTTCTAATTCAGAGATACATGCATCGGCACACACAAGAAATGAATAGTGAAGCATTAAAGATGAATGCTATTAGGCTCAAGATACCTCACTGCAAGTAGGGTTGTATGTGCTTCGTCATGCTCCCATCTGATTATCATTTCTTGCTTAAGAAATTTCTACCTTATTTTCCTTAGATTCCTAAATATAATACTCATATTTGAAAATAGCTCCTCTCAAAAGATATTATGACTCAAAATTAGCAGAGTTAATCAGGTGATTAGGCTCATACTTTTTAATTTTCTTGAAAAATTTGAGGAACATTTTCTGAGTTTGCTATTTCGGACATTAAAGATCATTAAAAACTAACCAAGGTATTCTATACCTGCTATCCCACACTTAGAGGAACATTGTCCCTAATGTTCTCTTGAGTTGAGATTTACTGAAAGTAAAATCCCACACTTAGAGTTTGAACATGTAAGAAAATGTTTCTCAAGTGTTTGTTTTGGGCTGGAATCCCACACTTAGTGATAAGCTTAGGATAGAGCATAGATTACTTTAACAAGTTAACAAAGCAAATAATATATAGAATCATAAACAAAAGTGGATAAAGGTTAAAGACACTCCCCAGATAGCGAGCTGTAATGAAGCTGAGAGTCTGAATTTGCTGAAAAGAGATGTTGCCAGGATCCTTTTCTGCATCCATGAAGATTGGGTCGGCTTCAAGCGTCTTGCTATTGGTTTCATTCATTCATCATTCTCTTGTGAATTAATCTCGTAAGTGTGAACACGTTGGTCGTACCCTTTTTACAAACTCAATATTTTTGCAAATGAAAAGAGAAATCACTATCTCAGAATTTGAAAAGATGTTTTCTACTACAAATCAGTTTTATAAAACATGTGTTATTAAACGAGTTCGAGCATAATGCATGAAAGTAGTATGCAAGTACCTAAAATGCTCGAAACACATGAATTATCAGTTTTTCAAAGTGATTTCCTGTTTTCTGAGACGAGTGGTTTATTTGCAAATGAGTTGTAATATCAGAAGGTTTTTATAAATCATTTAGGTACGACCAAGTGTGAAGGATAGTCGGAGATCTTCTTCACTTATTGACACGTTTCTCTCTACACGTCTTATTCCACGGGTTGCCTCCCGAGAAGCGCTGCTGTTAGAGTCAAGAGCTCGACTTTACACCTCCGAGATTAGGTGTCCGGGAAGGAGCTCCCAGGGCAAGTGATAGTGACATTATGTGCCCTGGGTTGTGGGAAAGAGTATCGCGGAGGATAGATCCTTTGGAAGTGGCAGGCCATGGTTGAGATTAGATCTAGCGGTTCCATGGTATCCACTTTGAAGTTTTGAAGTTGTTCTGAGGCTGCTCTAGAAAGACTTAGTAATCCTTGCGTGATGTAATCAACTGCTTTAGTGATTGGCCCATTGGGATCAATCTGCGTTGTGTTTCTTGTCTTGATCACTTCCCTACTCGGATACCTAAGTCTGAAGGAGTCCATAAATTCTAGTAACTTCAACTTCAGATCTTCGAATTCTTCACCATGAGGATCTCCTTCGAATACAGTTGTAGCCTTGCACAAGCCTTTGATTAGCTGGTGCTGATGCAGGGTGAAAGGAAAGCCAGAGTTTTTGAAAATATGAATCATTTTGTTGAATATCTCGCGATATCCAGCCTGGAGGATATACTCTGCTTTCTCGGCGTCTTCTGCATTCAATATCTCGTGTAATCGAGTTATTACAAAAGTGACAACATCGAGTAGAGACATATTTTTAACAATGAGGGGGTGATTACGCCTGCTTTCGTCCCTTATGATGTACCTAAGCTCCTCGATTATCAATTTAATATGATGTTCTAGAGTAGACTTGATGATAAATCGATTGCTTTCTTTTGTACGCAAGTGATCTTTCTCAGCTAGTAAGTCAAGGAATTCCTGTAGATTCCTCATCGCCATGAAGTCAGTAGCATCTTCAATATTTCTTCTGATAGCACCCAACTTCTCCCTCTGTTTTGATGAATAAGGAAACGCAGAGCCCATGAGAACATCATACACCTTGCGGTATATTTGTCTCCGTTCTATGTAGAAGAGTAGTTCATTCGCGTTGTTCCTTTCTTTCTTGAGCTGTGATTTGAGTGCATCTGCAAATACTCTGATGCAATGCTTAAGGTAGAGCGGATCTTGGGTTCCTTTGCTAGTGAGATAGATAGTGGATGCTGCCTTAATAACCGCTATTAGCCATCTTTGATGCATAGAGTAATCATTGGTAGAATTTCTAATAGCTGCTATTATGATGTGAGGGTCACCATCATATTTGTCTATCACGGAAATCATTTGCTCATGAGTAGAGACGATTGGGATGCAGATGATTTCTTGAGATAGTGCTTGTGAATCAGGCAGTTCTAGAGAATCAAGAAGATGAATATCCACTTTGGCAAGAGGCTTCTTTTCTTCTTTCATCTCTTCTTCCTGCTTGGCTGCTGGTTCAGAGATCTCGTCATCTGATGTGTCTTGGCTAATAGAGACCATATATAGCTCACTATTCTCCATCGGAACACAATCGTTCTTATCGGTCTTGAATGTGATGCTTTCTCCGTGAGCGCGCAAGCTGATCGTCTGAGAGTGCACATCGATAACTGCTCTGGCGGTGTTCATAAAAGGTCTACCTAGGATTATTGGGATGTTTATATCTTCCTGAATATCCATTACCACAAAGTCAGTTGGGAAAAAGAACTTGTCGACTTTAACCATGATGTTCGCAGCTATTCCCTTAGGATATCTAATAGATTGGTCAGCTAGCTGGACACTCATTTTAGTGGGTTTAAGGTCTCCTAATTCTAGTCTTTTAAATAATGAATGTGGCATTAGGTTAATACTTGCTCCTAGATCGGCCAGAGAGCGAATATCACCAGATTGGTTGATAGAGCAGGGAAGGGTAAAACGTCCGGTGTCTCCTAGTTTTTCCGGTAGACGATTTTGAAGGATAGCTGAACATTCAGCAGTTAGCGGGACATTAGGTACTTCGGGTACCTTGTCTTTGTTTGAGATAAGTCTCCTAACATATTTAGCATACTTGAAAGCTTTGATTTCATTAGGTTGTTGCTTGAGAGGTCCTGGAAATGGTAAGCTTTCCTTTTTAGAGTTTGGAGAAGACTTTTTCTCAACTGTCTGTGTGACAGGAGATTGTTCTTTCACCGGAGAAAGAACTGAAGGTTGGCTTGGTGCCACCTTGGAGTCTTGGTTGGTTACTTGGTTCGCTTCCATAGTATGTGGGTTATGAAAGGTGCTGCTAGGCAGACTACCATGTGGTCTAGTGTCGATACGTTATGCTAGTCGACCTACTTGGGTTACAAGAGTGTTTAGTAAAGTTAGTTGATCTCTTAGGAAGAGATCAACCTGGTCTTGTCTAGCCGTAATCGTTTGGATGATTTGTATGAGGGTGTCGTCTGGACTAGTAATTGGCCTAGTGGGTTCAGAAGATTGGGCCATCTCAGGTATGGTTCCGGGCAGTAATGGTGGTTGGTGGTAGGTTGGGTATTGGAATTGGTTGGGTGGTTGAATTGGTGGGTATTGGTTGGCTCGAGGAGGAGAGGTTTGAGTATAATCAGGTGGACGTGGGTGAGTTCGGAAGTGGTCATAGTAGGCTGTTCCATCAACAGGGTTCGTAGCTTGTAGATTGGTACAGTTCCGACAGGAATGAATATGGAAGACCTGTTGAGGAGGTTTCTTCAGCTTTCCTATTTCCTCGGTTAGCTTTCTGATGTGTTCCGTCAGAGATTTGATCGCCTCAGTTTGCACAGGATTGGGAAGGGTAAGCGGTGCCGATGATGAGGAATGCTCATCAGTGTTCCAATCGTTGTGATTCATGGTCATGCTCTCTATCAGATTCCAGGCTTCGTCATTCGTGCAACGCGTGAAGTTTCCTCGAGCAGCGGCATCGAGCATTGGCTTGCGGTGCGGTGCGAGACCATTGTAAAACGTGCACAACTGAGTTGATCGTTCGATTTGGTGGTTAGGACATCTTTTTAGCAACCTCTTAAATCTTTCCCACGCACTGTAGATTGATTCATCATGAAACTATTGGAAGTTCAAGATGTCTTTCTTTAACTTGATTCGTTTGGATGGGGGAAAGTACTTTGTTAAGAACTTATCTTCCATTTCCGCCCATGAGGAGATAGAGTTGGATTCTAATTCCTCGAACCAAGTCTGTGCGAGATGAGAAAGAGAGTAGGGGAACAGATATAAGCGGATTGTATCTTGCTCAACCCCATTTTGCTTGAAAGAGTCGGATAGGGTGAAAAATTTGTTGAGGTGGGAGTAGGGGTCATCGTTCGGTAGTCCGTTGAATTGGCAGCGATTTAGGATCAGCTGCACTATGTCGTGCTTGAGTTCGAATGATGCTCCTTCAGTCTCTGGGTAGCGTATTGGTCCTCCTCGAACTTCAATCGAGGGTTTGTTGCTATCAGCGAGAGTAATGCGTGCGGTGGTTGTAGGATTGTGGGAAGATGAACGCTTTTCTTGCCGGATGTGTAGGATGT
This sequence comes from Helichrysum umbraculigerum, assembly GCA_949592205.1. Classification (NCBI taxonomy): domain Eukaryota; kingdom Viridiplantae; phylum Streptophyta; class Magnoliopsida; order Asterales; family Asteraceae; genus Helichrysum; species Helichrysum umbraculigerum. The sequence goes on from CATIUR010000001.1 coordinate 339,432,083, forward strand.
CGTCTTCGGGATACGGGAAAGGAAGGGTTGAAAGAATTTTTAGGGGTCTAAGAAGAGAGAACCATCCTAAAGGATCACTAGAAAGAAAGTTCATCATGACGCCTCTGAGTCTTACAGTTGATTCCCCGGCAGCGGCGCCAAAAACTTGACGCGCCACCAGCGGTCGGTTAGGAATTAACCTGTCGTTGCACCGACTACTGGCGACGTGTCAGTGGGGTTTTAAATTTGTAAATGCTGGGGCCTAGGTTTACCAGTGCTAAAGGTGTACAGCAGCGAGTATGACCTAGGGTCGTTCTTTAAAACCAACGGTATTGTGAAACAGAGAAATCAAGATGTCCGAATCTAGCTAGTGAAGGTTGTTTTGAAAGCAGTTGGAGTTTTGTTTTTGTCTGTTTTCTAAATTATACTACTAATTAAACTATGCAATAAAATAAAATAAAGGGATAGCAGTCAGGATATAGGGGGTGTTTGTTGTGACTTCGTTAGCCTTGCATTGGGATGATGTTTTGGTTTAAGTTATGAAAACGTCTTTCTAAAGATTTGTATTTTATTTGTCTTAAGTATTTATGGTGTAAGCACTAGCACCCTACTGATTTATTGCTCAATCAGTATGTCACTGAGTAACTAGGCTATCATGATTCTGATTGGAGGAGGCTGCTCAACTCTCAACACTGCCTTGTTACGGAACAGTGACCCTTTTCTGGAATACGAAGATTCCTGGGCGCATGCATAGAGTAACAGACCCACTAACGGTCCGACCGTTATTAACACCACAGTGATACTCAATTGAATAAAACATTTAGGTTTAAGACTTGGTTGGTGTTTGATTACTTTCCATCAATGGTTTTGTAGAATCCAGGGGTGATAGACAAATTTGGAATACTAGATGATTCCTCGTCTTCCTTTCTGGATTCATAAACTGAGTTTGTATTTTAGATTAGAGATCCCCCATTTATGATTTAAACCATCCCTCACTTGTATTTAACCAATAAATCCCTAGTTTATTCACAGTGTACAATACTTGTTTAAAACAGTATTTCCACGGCTTCAAAACCAGACCATGTTATTTGAACACAGATATTTAATCAGAAGTTTATTCACGGTGTACAATACGTATAAAGTATTTCCACAGATCCAAAACCAAAACACAGATAATTAATTACCCCCGATTATGACGTCTTATCAAAAGGTTTTAACCACGTTTATTGGTGGAAAGGCGTTAGTTGAATATGCGGTTTAAAATCATAGATGGAACGCGTAATCAAAGCACCGAGTTTTCATTTATAATATAATAGTTGGGAACATTAATCCACAACAGATTGTGCCCACGACTTTCATAGCTTCCACGTTCCGTACTCCACACATTAGTGATGTTTCCGGCGCTATACAAATGAAAGCCGTATAACGTTACTTCCGTTGTTTCATAATGACATCATCCCAATTAACGACTAACTACATCACAACAAACACACAATATAACTACTCACTACGCATAATAACAGGTCCTAAATCTAGCATAATAACAATAGCAATCATCATTATAATAGATAAGGAAAGAAGTAACCGTTAATAAAGCGTAGATTGAATAAACGTTAGAGAGAGAGTACAAGCAGAATCTCCGCAATATCTTCGACAATATTACAAATAAGCCCCTGAACTATTACCTACGCTATTACAAAAGTAGTCCCTCCGTTAGTCCCAGTTAAATATTAACTATGAACTAACTGATGCTAACCCTAATTCTAGAGAGAGAAAAAGAAGAGAGAGAGAGAGTAGAGAGAGAGAGAGTGTGTGAGAGAGAAAGTGAGAGTGAGGAAATGAGTGGAATGAAGAATGGTGTGTGAAAATGTGGAGGAGGTGACTCCTATTTATAGGCAAAGTCCCAAATCAGCCGTACAAGTCGCGAAGCACCAACGTACAAGCAAACGAAGCACAAACGAGCACCAATTGGGGTAGGGAGGGCCGTATACGGCCTTGCAGGGGCCGTATACGGTCTTACAAGGGCCGTATACGGTCTTGGTAGGGCCGTATACGGTGTCCAGGGCCGTAGACGGTCTCCGTCTGATTTCGTTCGTTGCTTAAAACGCCCGTATCTCCTTCGTTACACGTCCGTTTGACCTGATTATTTCGCCCATGATCTCGTAATTCCGTTACGCTTCTAATGGTGTTAATTTCACAGAAATTGGATGTGTATATCTCAGGCATATCCGGAATGACTTTTAACGATCTATAGAAGCCGTATCTCTTCCGTTCTTTATCCAATTTGCATGATTCTTGATTCTCCCGTCTCGTTTTTACCTATTACATCATACCATAAGGTTAGAATATGTTTATCATAAGGTAAATGAGGGTGTGAGAATTGGTTGTTGTTTATTCTCTCTGTTTTGCTCGTTATTTGGACGTTTTTAGTGATTTTTGCAGCAACGCCTATATTTGGAGCACTTTAGTGAATTTTAGTAAATAATGATTGTTTTGGAATGTTTTCACTAAAGATGTGCCCAAAAAGTGTGGAATATCGTACTTAAAAACATGACTTTTTGCGTCACATCAGTTTGATAAGTTGTGTGTTCGATAAGTGGTCAAGTTTATCCAGTGTTAAGTTCGAATCGACATTCGAATAGTGTAGCGTTAAAACTTAGTAATAGTTTACTAAGACGTACCAATGTTAGCGTAGGGATCCTCTGGAGCATCCCGTGCACAAATAATGTACGCGCGTCCGCGGCCTGGTTTGTTGTTGGCATTGCGGTTGTTGTTTTTCTGATTGTTGTTGGCATTATTGAGCTGTGGACACTGATTCCGGTAGTGTCCTGGTTCGCCACACTCGAAACAGCCCGTGTTTTGTCGCCCGGGGTTGGGTTGAGCGGGTGGGTTATTTCTACATGTATTGGCTCGGTGTCCCCATTGGCTGCATTTGCCACAGATGAAGCATTCGCCCTCGTGATGCCTCTCGCATTTGTTACACTTGGGCCTCTTGCCCATGTAAGGTTTTGGTTCAGTGTTGGTGATTGTGGCGTATGCTCGGGTGTTTCCCGGGTTCCTGTTTTGTTGACCCTGACGGTCATTTCCCTCACTGTTCCATTTCCGTTTGTGTTGACCTGAATCACCATCATTAGTATGGTTGGGTTCACTTTTCCCTGAAGTCAATTTCAAGGTTCCAATCAGTATCGCGTCCTCAGTCAGGCTTTGAGCCATATCCACTGCGCTCCTAAAGGTAGTCGGTTTGGAGGACATCACCATGCCTCTGATTTGTGGGGCCAAACCCCTGTTGTAACGCTCAATGCGTTTGCTTTCTAGAGTTACCATGTGGGGCACAAGACGTGTAAGCTCCTGAAATTTTGTTGTATACCCGGAAATGTCAGCACCGACCATCTGGATGTTCCATAGTTCGGTTTCTAGTTTCTGTTGCTCACTCTGAGAGCAAAACTCTTCCATCATCATCCTTTTCAAGGTTTCCCAGGTGATGGAGTAAGCAGTTGTACGCCCAAGAATTTGGATTTGAGCGCTCCACTAGGTCAATGCCTTTTCGGCGAGAGTACACGTGGCGTACTTCACCATGTTGTCAGTAGCGCAGTCGCTGATGTCGAGGACCGATTCCATTTTCTCGATCCTGTGGACTAGGCCGATGGCCCCTTCATTCCCGGTGAACGTGCTGGGTTTGCAAGCGAGGAAGGCTTTGTATGAACACCCTCGTTGGGTATTCGCCGGTGTTTCACTATTGACTGGGGTGGTACCACTATTATGCACCATGTTTTCACGGTTGTGGCTTGCCTCATATTGGGCAATTGCTTCAGCCACATGACGTTCAATAATTTGTTCGGTGGTTTCGACGACAGGAGGTGTTGTCTTTGGTTGGCTCCGGGTTTTCCTTTGCTTTGGTGGCATGATGACGTTCTGCGATGAAGGAAATGCAGAAGTCAATGCCAATGAAAAAGATGTGAAGAATAAAGTTTCACATAGTTTTAGTTATCGAATATTTAAGAAGAATTGACAAGATCCCCATTACGTGTCTCACGACTATGAAATGCCCATATGTACTTAGTATAATATAATCACGTTGGCCAGGCGTCATTATATGATGCTAAATACATACTTCTTTTCATCAATCGCTTAATACGATCAGGTTCGTATAAGATCAGAGTGAGGTTGAACGAATCGAACATAGCACGATTCAAATAATGGATCACGCGTATCGATGAGTCGTAACGATAGTTAGATGTATGCAAACGTGTGTATGCATGTGCGTTCTAGCCAAGGCTATAGTCTAGGTCTCTAAGGTCTCTAAGTCACCTAAGAATTCTAGTTCGCTATAACCAATGGCTCTGATACCAATCTATCGCACCCCCAAATTCGTTGATTTAGATTAGCGGAAGCATCTAGTTAAGTATGGGGGTAATGACACCAACATTGTACATGCATACATATCAGAGCATATGATTACAACATAACATATATATATATATATATATATATATATATATATATATATATATATATATATATATATATATATATATATATATATATATATATATTAAGATGCCAAAGTTAATGATTTACAAAAGTTGACGATTCACCGAATCGTATAAAGTAATTACTGTTTTACAAAAGTAGATTTCAGAAATATGACTAAGACACTTTTAGTTATACTAAAGAAATCCCATTGTCAAAAGTTGGCATCCTAAAGCTTCGAGGGTCGCCTATGTTCCATATGTGCAGGCGGTCCTTACGTGTGCTGCTAATTCCCTGAAAAACATAGTAAAAGTCAACAACGAGGTTGAGTGAATTCACAGGTTTTATGTTTGCGAGTAAAGTTTAATCAATCAATATGTTTGTAACGTTTTGCCATAACAATTTAAGTAGAGTTCGTCAACGTGAAGTTTCGTTGGGATGTCACCCAAAAGTATCGTTCGAAAAGTTTTGTCCAAGAAGTAGGACCTATCAATGTTTGCCCAAGAAGTAGGGACTAAAACGTTTGTCCAAGAAGTAGGACCTAACAATATATGCCCAAGAAGTAGGGACTTTCTATGTGTGTTTGCCCAAGTCGTAGGGACTTTCTGTGTATGTTTGCCCAAGTCGTAGGGACTCTCTGTGTATGTTTGCCCAAGTCGTAGAGACTTTCTGTGTATGTTTGCCCAAGTCGTAGGGACTTTCTGTGTATGTTTATGAAAACGCTGTTTCATAAAAGATAGTCAGCGAAAATGTGTAGCTGGTCGTTCTCCAGCGAGTTCCAATTTAGTTTTCGTATGAAGTACCATTTCACAACCAAAAGTTGTGACAGTTTGACCGCAGTCATAAACAGTTTATGTAGTTTACATCAAACCAATTGTATAAGAGTTTGCACCTGTAGCAAAAGAGTTGACTATGTTTTCCACCCCTATTCAAAAGTAGTAAAGCAGTAAAAGTAGGGGCTGTGAACTCACCTGTTGAGTTGAGTAAAGTGCGAGTGCTAGCAAAGCCTAAAGCCCAAGTCTAATCCGAAATCTCCTAACGCCCTAAACGTATGAGATTTAATAAGCATGTGGATGTCTAAGTCGACCATCCATGCTAGTGTTTGTACAACCAAGTTATGTCCAAAGTGTATGTTAAATGTTTACGTTTGAATTTCGTAGTTGTGAAAATGTATACGACTCGTTGGTGATAGTTTGAAATCAAAATTTCAATAATGTAAGTGTGTTTGTAATGTTTGTACAGTTCGCGTATTGTATCGTATGTAAATATTCGTTCCCAGTTAAGTTCAACACTTAGTGAAAAAGGTGTTATAAACCTTCTGTTTTTAGCGTCACTTGAGGCGTCACTCGCCTCAAGGTAGCGTCACTTAGTAAGTGTCGCTAATGATGATTAATAGTTTTATGCGTCACTTGTTGGTAGTGTCGGACAAGGTGAAAATCAAATTTAGGCGTCACTTAGGTTAGTGCCGCATGGAGTGTCGGGCTACCGACACTTAACGAAGTGCCGCAAAAAGAGGGTTTTTGGCGTCACTTAGGGAAGTGACGCAAGATTAGGGTTTTATGCGACACTTAATGCGTCACTTAAGTGTCGCTACACTGTTTTTGGGCTCTATGCGTCACTTACAACTGTTTGTGAATCGGTTTGTAAAAACGAGTTTTAGGCTTTGATTTGGACATAATCAGTTGATAGAAACACTAAAACATGATATATTAAGTATCTTAAAAACGAAATATCAAAGAAAATAACGAAATCTAAGAGTTTTTCGGAGATGTCGGGATCTTACAAAGTTATCGCGAAGAAAATCCGAAAAGATAGAAGTGTAGCTCTCGTTGTCGTGATCGTTTTTCTCTAAACAAGCTTGGTGATTTGAGGTGTATTAATGGTAGTTTTTGGGTGATTTGTGGTGGTGGTGTAAATGATGGTGGTGGTGGGTTTTGAAAGAGAGAAAGAGATAGAGTGTGTGTGTTTTTGGTAAAAGTGAAAATGAAATGGAATGGGTTGGGTGGGGGTTGTGGGTGCCGATTTTGGTCATCAAAAAGGAGGGGAGTTTTGTCCCAATTTTGTGATATTTAACCCGTGTTCGTTTACCCGATCGTTAAATGTTAAAATGTTTTTAATTGGTAACTTTTTAAATACATATTCGAATATATTTTTAGTTGAGTTATTTTATAAAATTAATTTAGTTGAGTTATAAAACATTTAACTTTGTTCTATTTCAGTTTTACGTATATGCCTAGTTGCGCGGATTACGTTTTGTATGTTACGAAATACTTTGTAAATATTATCGACATAATATTTAATAAACGTTATTGTTATTTAATAATTCCATATTATCAAATAATTTTATTTACCAACAGTCGCATATTTTTGTCGCGTTTGTTCCAAATGTTTCATGCGTACTTACGACTAATTACGAAATGTAATACCACTCGTATTAACTAGTTGGGCTTTGCTAGACTTATCTCTAAAATGTGTTGTGAATTCACTCTAAGTTAAGGAATTAGCCTAAAAATGCGTGCAAATAATGTTTATAATTATATTAAAATTGCGGGGTGTCACATTTTAACATGATCTGAGTTTTGCACTTTGGTTTTCTCAAAAGATCAGATATTATTGAACTGCAAAATATAAATATTACAAGTGATTTTCAGTTACAATAAATCTAATCTATTACACAATTTCACTACGCAGTTTTCCATATTTCTTCTTGCTTCACAATATCAAACTCATCAGCTAGCTCGTATTTCTCTGTAGATGGCAAGAATCTGAACTGTCTTGCTAATCCTTCTTCCAAGATTGCTTTTCTCATTAATGAATCCTTTGGAAGCATGCTGGCAGATCTGATCAAGTGTACAAGCTGCTCATGATCAATCTTTTCAAGCTCTGACTCTCTTTGAAAACTTAATACCCCATTAAAGAGTCTGTAGACGAGTCCCTTTTCACCATCAGTTATCTCAGTGCCCTCAATTCATGGCACACCATCAGGGATAGAAAGATTTAACCTTGAAGTGTTTGGAATTCTGTATATGCTACTAGTACCTGACCTATACCTTGGGCTAGGTGGTCGCACTATCTCTTCACCATGTATAACAGTATCTTCTGGTCTGAGTAACTGAAGTACAACCATCTTCTGGAATAACCTGTCAATCTCATTCAGCACTTCATTCTTAGCTGAACTGGAGGAGTGACTGATAGCAAGTCTGATTTCATTCCATTCTTCCCTGTGCAGCTTACAGACTTGATCAAGATTGATAGCTTGAGTTTCCAAACCTCTGTGAATAAGTAGCTGAGCTTGAGATTTATTCTTTGGCTTTTTCAGATTTACCTTGGTGATAGGTGCAGGATTTGATCTTCCAACCATTCTAGCAGCATATTTCTTCCTGTCTATTTCATTCCAAAGCTTATCCACTGATGGATTTACTCCCCCTTTCTTTTTCAACCCTTTGCCCTTTTTCTCAGCATCAAGTTCTCGCTGGAGTTCAGATTTTTCAACATCTTGAAGAAGCTTAGCCATATTAAAATCAAAAACTTCTTGCTGCTTTTTCAAGAACATCTCTCTTTCTCTTTCCACTACTTCATCTGTGCTTAATTTTAGAAGGTAAGCACGATCAGAATCAGATTGTTCCTTTAACTTCCTTTTTCTTTCTTCTTCTTCTTTGGCCTCTGCTTCAGCATTTATTTTCAAAATCATTTGTTGTTCAATTTCTTTTCTCTCCTTCATCTTTCTAGCAATACGTTCTTCGCTGGTTTCATTGCTATGAAGACTCCCTGATGTAGAAACAGAAGAAAGTAGAAGAGCTGGAGCAGAAGTCTCTGGCATGGTGATCTTTGGTGAAGAAGTAGCTGTATGTAAAGAAGATAAGGTTGTAGTCACTGTTGTTGCTTCTGTTTGGTGTGAGGTTGTTGTTATTGATAGGGTAATTTCCTGAGTTGCTGCTGTTGTAGAGGTTGTTGGTGGTGTTGTTATGATCAATTGTGGGTTAACGACTGTAGTCACTGGTGTGGTGACTGTTTCTTCAGCAAAGTTACTGATATAGTAGCTTTTGGGTTCTGTGCTTTCAGTGGTTTGGAGTGAGAGTGGGTTAACCTCAGATATAACAATGTTTGATAGAGGTTCAGTTTGTGATTCAGGGCTTTCAAGTATGGTTTTGAGATGATACATGGTTGCTGATACATCCTCCTCAGTAAATGATTTCTTTCTTTGCTTGAATGATGAGGACTCAGATGTAGTAGATTCACTGGTCCTTTTTCGTTTGATAAGAACAGAAGAGATAGGTAGCTGATCCTCCATGTGTTCATCAGTGTCATCTTCGTTCTTATCAGCACCATTGTCCTTATCATCGTCATCTTTGTTATCACCATCATTTCCATCATCACTATCATTACCATCATCCATATTGACATCATGCTCATCCTCCTCCCTGTTCATCCATTACCAGCGAGCCAAATCAAAGCTTACTGACTCCCCCTCAATCCTTGCTGCCTCATCAGCAGTCCATTCCTTGATTCTAAGATTATACATTCTGAGTTCATCAGGATGAAACTCAGGGAAATGAATTTCCTCAAACTCATATTCATCATCTTCAGTAGCCATCTCAATCCAAGAAAGTTCAGCAGCTTCAAGTTCTGGCTTTTCAGGGATAGGGAGAAGGCCATAGGAACCACTCAATACTGATATGCGAGAATCATTATTTTTGATGAACTCAGTATTGTCAGCAATTATTCTCTCCCCTTGTTCATCAAAAAGATATGCGGTATATTCTTTGATCCAGCGATAAAGTTTCTTTTTATCAATGCGAAGAGCAGCAACTTCAGCTTTAGTAGCTTGATGATGTGCGGTCATAGAAGAAATAACTTTATCATTTACTGTAATGTATTTGAGAACAGAGGCTGCCATTTCCTTTTGTTGAGTAGATAGTACAGAGATTGATTCATCGTGAGTAACGAGATTTACCCTTGTTGTTGTCATGAGTTCAGATTGGGCTTTGGAAAGAGTCTCCAGTGACTGAGAAATGGATAGGCCAGCATTAGTCATGAATTTTACCTTGTTGCTGATCTCATTGCACCAGGCAGGGATTGGATCATAGACAGATGCCAGAGCTTTGACAGCAGATGTAAGATCAGCAACTTAGCCTTTGAGTGCTTCTCTTTCTTCAGAAAGAAGCTTGATGTGTTGCTGAGAAGAAGCAAGATAGTCTAGTAGCAGCTTCTCAGAAGAGGAAGGAGTGGATGATGAAGCATGGTCATTAGCTTTGGGAGGTGGAGGTGGATGTGGTATCTGTTGTTGAGGAGATGGTAGTGTAGGTTGTTTTTGTGGAGATAATGGTGGGGTAGGGAGTGTTTTAGATTGTGCTCCGTGATTCCCTGCGTCCATAGCAGTATCAACAAGAGGATCCGTATTAGCTACTGAATTATCACCGGAGATAGACATGGCGTCTAATTCCTGCATTGGTGAACTGACAATAGTAGCTGATGGAGCAGCGATAGGTTCAGGAATAGGTGGAGTGGGTGTGGTGGATGTTGGTTCAGTGATAATTGGGGTAGGTTCAGGTTCAGTGATAAGAGTTGTATGTGTAAGATCAGTGGCAGCAGCAGCAGTAATAATAGGTGGTGGAGATTTTTCATCATCAGATGAAGAGGTGTCCATTGGTAGGGTTTCCTCGTCATCACCAGCTTGTGTTTGGGCTGGTGGATCATTGGAAACAGAGATGTCACCCTGTATCTCTCCATGTGACAGTGAAGAGACATTGTCGGTTGGTGCAGTGAAAGATGAGAGATGGCACGGGTCTGTAGCCAGTGTTGTGACATCAACATTGAGTGTGTTATCACCCGCTGATGTCACTAGCCCTTTGTCTAAAGTGTCATCCTTTCGGGAGGATGACAAGTGGCTGATGGGTTGACTCGATAAGTGGGTGTGGGATGCACCCGAATCACTGCTAACAATGGGTTGAGCCATTGTAGCTGTCTGTAGGTTACCCTTTGTTAAGTCACTGGACTTTCAGGAGTCTAGTGATATAGCTGTGGTTGAGGGTTGATCAAGAGTGCCCGCAGGAACTGAACGTTTAGTTTCCGCTTCACTCTTGGCGTCCGTAGACGTCTTCTTTTTCCTACGTCCCTGATACCGTTAATGTCAGGGACCCTAGTTTAGATTTCCTTTTAGGAGCGGTGGTTGATTTCTTGACTAGTATTTTGACCACACTAGTCACTGGGGGTGTGGTCAGTGACGTGGTCGATGTAGGGGCAGACACGGACGGTTGTACCATAGTTACAGGCTGGGGTGCAAGTATCCCCTTGGGTTTCATGAAATCAGGTAGAGACACGGTTGCTGATTTATTGAAAATTTGACTTCCTACCAGAGTTGGTTCAAATCCGTTGAAAGATATCCTATCATATGCTTCAAACTGATCTTTGAAGATCAGTGACAGAAACCTAGGATAGGGCTCATATTTTGCCCTGGTAGGCTCAGTGACACGATTGACTAGCTCATCGTAGATCACACTTGCATAGTCAATTTGTAAAGAGTTGACTAGTGACCAGCTAATTTGTGCATCTAGGGAGCTGAATTGATCATAGCTCCCTGTTTTTGTGCCCAAAGATTGAATGAAATTAGAAAATAGGGCATTCCACACACCATCCATCTTTGTTTTGTGTACAGTGGCATACTTACGGTTGCCATTGCCGTCAATAGAGTATTTACAATCAATCCCAGTGAGATTGACTAAGCCTCCTTTGGCTTCATCTCTGTCAGGTAGTGGTACATAAGTGCTACGTACAAGAAGTTGTAAAATGGATCGGAGGATGGGTGCAGTGATGGTTATCTTGTGACTGCCGTTATCAATAAATCCTTGGAGTTGTGAAACCCCTTGAACGACTGAGTGAGTGCAAGTAAACCAGAACTCACTGAGCCATTCTGGGTTGATTTCCCCAGGAGATAATGTAAGAGCCGGGAGTATAAAATGATTTTGAAGAAAAATGATAACCTCCGCATACTCCTTTTTAGGGCAAGAAAGATTGCCCAAATAGTTGGATTTTGGAACAGTAATGACCAAATCTTCACTTACTGCAGAGGCTCGAAGAAGTTTAACCTCTACAGTGGCGGTGTAAGTATTATTAAAAAAATTTTATTTAGTCATCAGTGATTCTCACAGACTCAATTTAGGGTTTTTGGTAAAACAGAGGATTTTGATTTTAAGAACACGAAAATCAAGTATGCGTAAAAACAAATGAGAGTGAGGTAAAGGCACTAGTTATATAGTATACGCAACTTGATGATTATGTGGTTAAAAATCAAGAGTCGTGGACGATGGAAGCGGTTGGTAGGAGTGGTATAGGGGTGATGATGGTGGAGAGTGGTGGTATTAATGGTGATGGGAGAGGTGCGCCGGAAAAATACACTGACGTAAGAAAGATAATGTCAGGAATGCGACTTTTTCGGTGTACCAAAAAATATTTATTTTTGAAATCCGTCAAATTGAATACAAGAAGTATTAAACATAACGAATGTTTTATCGATTTATATTCCACCATTAAATGATATCTCAGGGAGTGAAAGTCCCTGAGAATACATAACCAAATTCTTGGTTTACCACCGAAAGGAAATATAAATATCATAACGTGACAATTGCAGTGGTTTATCTAGCTGAACCTTTATTTTCCTGATTTAATCACAACTTAGAATACTGATTAAATCATTTAGACTTAGGTTCAGTTTTAATAAGGACCATTCTTTGTCAAATTTTGATATATATATATATATATATATATATATATATATATATATATATATATATATATATATATATATATATATATATTTTAAAAAAATTGAATATATCTTATGTCCAAGGTAAGATGAATATTATGTTTCTAATGGTACAACTCACTAATCAGGCCACAACTTAGAATACTGACCAGATCAGCTAATTATATCATAGAAAAGTGATATTAATCAGACTTATAGACATAAGAGATATTCAAGTAACTTTACGAGTTATAATAGAAGATGAACGTAGCTAACTAATTACTGAACTTGCTGATTTTATCAGTGAAAATCAGTTGATCAGTGAATATATCCTTCTAATGTTATAAACCATAAAGTTAGTTTATTCAAAGCAATTGTAAAAGATAAAGCAAAAATAAATAAATAAATTCAAAGAATCTATTTATTTATTTAAGTTTAACTGGTGATCCCAGCCAGAAGTAGGTTCATAGTGGCTAAGCCTTGGTTTTGGCTTCCACTGATTTGCATAAATCGTATCTGAATGCTCACTGATGATTTGATGTTTTGAAATAGGTAGAGTTGAGCATTCAGATGACAAGTGCTGTCTTTCACCACATTTATAACACTTTTTGTTAAAATAACTGGCCTTTTTGGCTTTTCTGGTTTTAAGTTGCTGATCTAACACAGTCAAACAACTTCTCTTGTTGATTTTTACTTCCTGCATCTTTGACTAGATCACTGATAGAAGTTTTCACAGTGACTGATACAGTGTCAGTGAAGTTTCTAATAATTACTTGATTATCAGAGATGGTTTTGATGAGATGTGAAGTTACTGATGATTTGACAGTTTCCAAAACATTTATCTCATCACTACCATCTGTCATATCAGAATCATCAGTGACCAATTTTCTTTTAGTGAAATAGTTTGGTCTTGGCTCACTGAAGACTGATATAGGTTCAAAAACAGCTTCTGAAAAATTACCCTTGGGTTCAAAGACAGGATCAACTTTCGTTGAGTCAGCGAGTGATGCAGCATAGCCAAAATCTCCTCCCAAAATAGCTTTAGCTTGTTTTGGAATTTGATTATTAACACACTGATTTACATTGTTGTTAGACTTACACCAAAATTCCATGACCTTTTTAAGTTGTAAAAATTGTGTTTCAAATTTTACTTTCTCCTGAACACATACTTGATTAGCATAAGTTTGTGCTTCAAGATCTAGCTTTAACCTTTTAAGTTTTGACACATTTTCACTTTGATCAGTTAGTTTGGTTTTTAAGTCACTGATCTCATCTCTCTGTCTTTTCTAAATGTCATGAGCATTTGATAAGTCAACTATCAGAGACTCAAAAACATTCTCTTTTTCAGAAACTGAAGATGATTTGAAACAATGTACCTTGTAAAGAGTTTCAGGATCCCATTCAGATGCTGAACACTTAAGAGTGACTTCTTTGATATCTTCAAGAAATTCAGCGTCATCAGCCATCAGACAGTACTCCTTATCTAAACAAATCATTGCTTCTTCTTCATCTGTTGATGATGAGTCAGAGTCACCGAATGAACCCTCTTCAGCGAGAAAACCTGTTCCCTTCTTTTTCCCAGTTTTAGACATTGCCTTCAGCTTCTTATACTTTGCCTTGTACTTGTTGTACTTGTCATTTCTGAAGTCTGGCACTGGTTCAGGGACTTGGTTGACTGACTTTGATCTACAATTAGCTGCAAAGTGACCAGGTTTACCACACTTGTAGCATTCACCTTTTGATTTGAAATTGTCAGATGATGGAGCACCAGCGAATCTTTTTGATAGGGTGTTCCTTCTGAAATTTGCAACCATCATTGCCATGTCTCTTTCCAGCTTTTCTAGACCCTCATCATATTCATACTCCGACTGTTCTTCAGCTCCTTCACCTTGTTCACCAGCTATCAGCGACTTTGAGCTTTGCTTAGAAACTTTTGATTTCTGCCTTTAATCAATTTCTTCAAGCTCAGCTACAAGGGCATTCGATACTTTTTGACTTCCAAGTGTTGCACGAATGTGTTCACTTTGATCAGCTTGCTTTTCCGACTGCTCCCAGTTGAGCAAATACCATAGACTTGAGTAAGATTAAGATTTGTATAATCATTCCTCTGTCTCGTACAGGTAGCAATGGTTCCCCAAACTTTTCTTGGCAATAATTCCAAGAACTTTTCAATAACAAATCGCTGCTCCTTTCCTATACCAGCCTTCTCCATTTTGTTCATCAGCGATTGATATCTGGTATAAGTAGAAGATAGTGATTCGTTGGGTTCCATTGCGAACAGCTCATACTGGCGAGTGAGATTTACTTCCCTGCAGCGAATAATATCAGGAGTTCCAATGTAAATTTTAGCTTGTTTATCTAATCTAAACAATCGTCTATCCTCATCCGTCCACTGTTCCTCTCTCTTAGGCATAACCATTTCTGGTATTGCAGGAGTGGTAGCAGTAGCTACAACAGCAGGAACAATAGTGGTTGGAATATGGGGACCATTGGTTATGATATTGCAAAGACGATCATCAATAAGATCAAGAAACATCATCATCCGGGACATCCAGGTTTCAATCCTAGAGGGATCAAACGCTGGAGGTTTGGTAGTAGAACCATTTTCCTTTTGATACTCGGAGTCGACACAGCTGTACTTTACTGATTCCATTGCAGATCTGGTTAATTAATTTAAACCAACTCTGCTCTGATACCAATTGATAGTCCCGTAATCACTATTGATTAGTGATATGGAATCTCAATAAGTAAAGTTTAATTGTAGAAGGGGGGGTTGAATACAATTAAAAACTTTTTCTGAGTTTATTCAAGTTACTTAATCAGTTTTTAATTGTTTTAACACAAACAGAGTATGTAACAAATAGATATGAAAGTATCAAAGTAGGATACGCAATAATAGCTAAACTGTGAATTTTATTGATCATAGAACTCACTGAGTATTGATTGCGGAATGAATTAGCCAAAGCTAATTCAAATCAAGTACTCTCTAGCTAACTATTACAAACGAGATAAACAGTAGTGGACAAACACGCTAACTGCTTTTCTCGCTGAGTGACAGTACGTACTTAGACAAACTATATTCACTGACACACAAGTGAATAATACGTATGGACAACTAGCCTCTAAAGTACAATATGCTGAACTATATATACTACAAGAGTTCCTACAATATCTCCTATAAAATAGGATCTTGAAATGACACGTGTCGCTGCTTGATTGGCTTGATCTCTGATGAACCGACATTCTGCGGGTCCCAATTCTGTTACCGCAAATATCTCTCTTCCTTAAAACCAATCACTTGTTGCCACGTAATCCTTCAGACATTCTTCAAGTACAAGAAACTCTTGCTGATGTATATAAGTACAGAACCATTGTACTTGTAGTTTAAAGAGGCTTTATTGAATAGTCACTGAAGATGCAGTAACTCTCCTCACTCACTGCGAGCTAACATGCTCTTGTAGAATGACTTGAAATATTGTTCTTCAGTGACTAGCTGTTATTCGGGCAGTGACTTTTGCCTTAATTTATTTGAAGATACAAAACTCTCGCTGCTTGTACCAGCGACACACAAAGTTGAGTTTTAATCTTCCTCAGCATGATAAATCCTAGAAGTAGAATGAGTGGCGACCAGTGAGTACTAGTCTTCAGCAACAACAGCTTTGACATAGATCATTTCTTCATCGAGTTGTATATTATTGAGTTGGTCAGCGACCAGTGACTTGTCATGGTCAGGGACCAGTGACTCAACACTATGTGACTTATGTGCATTTCGGTTGTTGGATTTATTTTCATTATAAGGCCTTGCTCGGTGGAGAGTAAGTACCTGATGTATACTTTATGTATGCATTAAAGCCACATTTATTTTTAAGGCCTTGCTCGGTGGAGAGTAAGTACATGATGTATACTTTATGTATGCATTAAAGCCACGCTTATTCACAAGGCCTTGCTCTTTCGAGAGTAAGTACCTAATGTTATACGTTATGTATACATTAAAGCCATTTATGGGTAGCTACTGCATACACAGGATTTGGTTGGGTCATACTTCTTCGTGGGGTGATGACAGTTTGTGGAGATGTTTGGTTATATTATTTCACTTGTGCACCTTTTCATATGCATTGTCCTAAACAGTTATTATCACAGAAAATGTTATTTTATGGTGTCTTGTTTCAAACCTACAAAACTCACCAACATATTTGTTGACGATTTTGAGCATAACTTTTCAGGTCATACTAGTGGAGTTAAAGCCGAGGACAAGAGAACTTAGTGGACCACATAGGTTGCATTAAGAGTTATTCAAGGCTTGATACATTACGGTTGTTTGTGAAGGCATGTTTTACCTTAATATTGTTGTGTACGAATATTTTGTAAGACTTTGAATTCATTGTGGAAATGTATACATGACATGAACCGCTAATCATGTTATTGACATCATGACACATTGAACTTTATATTTCATATAGAATTCTTTATAATGATGTGTTATGATCCTATCATGGTTGTATCCCGTTGTTTCCGCTTTAGACGGGGTGTGACATTTTCCTCATCTACCAAGATCCATTGTAAGAAAGCTTTTTTTTTAGTATTATACTCGTATTAACGTAATATTAAGTCCACCCAGCGAAAACATGTCTAAGAAACCTGATGAAAACGATTTAAACTCGAAACCTACCTCAACATTCGCATCAGTTCGTCGTACGAACTGAGATGAACTCAGTTCGCAAAACCCTATCCGAACTTAGTTCGCAAAACCTTATCCGGATTTGTGAACCGAACCAAGTTGCGAACCGAAATGGCTTGCGAGCCGAACCGGTTGCGAACTGAACCAAATCTGCGAAGTCAACTTGTGAAGTTGACCTTGCGAACTGAGTGGCGAGTCGAGACTTACCAACTGAGTTGCAAAGCGAACTTGACTGACTTGCGAATTTGAATTTCCAATGCGTTTTTATTAAAGCATTGTAAATAGAAATATAAACTTTCCAAGCTGACCTGGCAGCTCGACCCCAGTCAGGGGCTCTGCCCCTTGGACCCCGCTACCATGGGCGCTGTCCCCGGACCCCCGTCATTCAAGTATACAACAATTCAAACATAATAATGATACTTTGAAATTATTATTACAAACCGTCACCAACGGGGCATACATGTTTTCTAACACAAATGATAAACAAACCTTGGACATAACTAGTTGTGTGGACAACTAGCCTAAATTCTCTTTCGAGGTATTTACTTACATAACCTTATATGTCTTGGACATTAGGAGGTTACGGGTTCGGAGAACCTACGCACTGCTTGCTAAACTGCTTTTTATAACCGCTCTCAAGACTCAGGTGAGTTTCATAGCCCCACTTTTAACTGTTTGTTTTAATTCGGGATGAGAGTACATGCACGAGAAAAACCAAGAATTTTACTTATATTTATGAGTACAAGATTTTTCCCAAACTGTTATCTATGAAAGCAAGAAAACGAATGATCTCCTTTGGGGATACAAGGATAATAACTTAGGTGTTGTGATAACTCCTAACGGTACGTTTTCATGCACACAATTGATAGAATTATTATGATATAATGCATGCCCAAGAATACAAGAAACGTTTATTTATACCTTTATGTGTACTAGATCCGTGATACTTTCATCTGTCTTACACGTGTCTAAGATTTCATACATGATTACCTGAGAACACAAGTAAACTAATCCTATATGGTTAATTAGGAATACAATAATACAAGAAATGCTTACTTACGAACACACGTGTACAAGGCCTTATATGTTCAAAACTGTGAATACACGTGCACACGAATTCTTGTATGATAACTTAGGAATACCAGAATACAAGAAACTAAATTATAAGAATACAAGAATACAAGAAAACTGTTTTTTAGAATACAAGAATGCTAGAACCTTATGTACAAGAATACAAGAATGCAATAATACAAGAACTATTTGCAAGAATACAAGAATGCAAGAATTCAAGAATGCAAGAAACTATTATGTATATTTATGTTCATCGTGATAACTGTTTGTGTTCATACTTATACTGTTTGTGCTAACGTATATTTGGTATACGTCAAGAACCCCGTAGTCTTTGTACTACTGCTTAACTGTAACGTATATTTGGTATACGTCAAGAACCCCGTAGTCTTTGTACTACTGCTTAACTGTAACGTATATTTGGTATACGTCAAGAACCCAATAATTTTTATACTACTGCCTGACTGGAAGTCACGAACGCTTTTGGGCTACTACTAATCTGGAAACGAGAACTGATATTTTATCAATAAAGAAACACGAAAACCTTTTGTTAACAAGATAACTTCCATAGATAAATCCTATGAACTCACCAACCTTTGTGTTGACCCTTTAAGGCATGTATCTCTCAGGTTGACACTACAGTAGGATTGGACTGCTTTTGGGGAAGCAATAGCTCGAGTCGCATGCTTTTCAAACATCAAGAACTTTAATGCATTTACTGTTGAGAATAGTAGAATGTATTAGAAAACTGTTGTAACAATTGGTGAACTCGACATCGTTTGTAAATAATATATTTTTATGAAATGTATTTTCAAACGTCTCATTTAGAGGTCGTTTGCTTATGATTATGTGTAATGAATTCTGATTAGTCGCGCCCCGAGTTGACCTCCGCTGCATGATAATCTGGGGGTGCGACAGATTTAGTGCAACACATTGGAGCAACTTATTTTTAGTGCAAGCATATTCTCAAAAGATTCCATTTTTACACTAAAATAGTGCAATTTGATGCACTATAATAGTTCATACATTGAAGATGCTATTAGGTGAGTGTGCAATTAAAGGTGGAGAAAAAAAATAACTTTGAATGTTTTATGGTTTGAATTTTTTTAAGGGTGAAAAGTAAATAATATGAAGGTTTGAAAGAGAAAGAGTTGAAAGGTTTTGTTTTTTCTGGATTCGTATGAGAGAAGTTAGCAAGAAAGCAAAGTTGTGTAAAACAAGATAAATGGCATAATAGTCAATTAGCATCTAATCTCCTTTTGAAGAGTAAACTTCTCCTTGTTAAAATCAGCTCCCATTAAGAAAACATGGAAAAACAAGGGTTAAAAAGTAAGGTGACATTTTTGTAAAGGGTTTTTGATAAATGGTGTCCTTGGTATTGACTTAGATTTCCTAAAATAAATTTCAACCAATAAATAGAATCCAACATTGTTTATAACGTATAGATTCCATACATATTGATAATCATGACAATATTAATTGAAATTTTTTTATATACATTAAAAGTTTGTATTTAATTAATACTTTGAGTTTAAATATAGAAAGTTAAATCAATGGCCCAAGGGTACCATTAATCAAAACCTTTTTGTAAATAGTGGAAATGGAGACTAAAAAATAAGGAAAAAATATATATAAATAATTTTCTTATTCACTCATCAAAAACCTTTTTAAATCATCCCACCACTATATTTTGTCCCTACTCCCACCTTCTCCAACCCTACCACCAATTTTAGGTCACATATATGGCATATCTTTAGTGACTTAAAACATTCTCACTCTTCTCTTCAAATAACACCTTCTCATTGTAACTTTACTGAAAGGGCTAGTTTTTAGTCATACATCACTAAACATGATTTACGGTGTTGTACAATACAACACCTTATAACATGTTTGGTGATGTATGGCTAAAAACAGTGGTGTACGGATCACTACCCTTACTGATAAAGTATTTTCGTTCAAAAATATGATTCAATCCCAATATAAAAAGATTTCAAAAGGCTACTAATTTGAATGGTTTTCCGACATGTATGATATATTCTTTCTCTATTTGTTGTTATCTCTCATTCTCTTACTTCTCTTTTTGTTTCTAAACAGCATTCTCGAGTTTTTTCGGTTAAAGGAAAGAAAATCAACCGAAACAAAAAAAAAAGTTATTCTCGAGGGTTTTATTTATTTCTTTTTCTTTTCGCGTGAAAAGAAAATGAGAAGAATGTATTAGGATTGAAATCAGATGAGTTTTTTTGTTAATAACATTTTCCGCCCATGTTTGACCGGATTGGGACAGAAAACATTCCACATATGATCTACTGACCAACTCATCCCTAATCGTTCTCTTGTAAACCAACGTTCTTCTCATCGACATGGCACATGGGTACAAAATTCAACGTGCAGTCTTCTTTATCTTCTTTGGTAACTGACTTTGTTTGCAAGTAGTTTGAAGAAATGTGGATCAAAGGAGCTTTGCGGTTAAATTTTAATTCCATTTCCATCGTCAGTGCAGAAATAAGACCAAAAAAGATGCACAAAATATTCATGAACCTTTACATTAAATGTTTTACATTTACCATGGTAATGAGATTTTGTTTTCAGGTTTAAGACCAAAAAGATACACAAAATATTCATGAACCTTCACATCAAATGTTTTACATTTACCATCCTAATGAGAGTTTGTTTTTAGGCGTGTCTAAATTTTGAGCTCTGACTTAACACATATTGAATTTGAGTATATGCTTTTGTGGGTTTAACCATAGCTGTTAACTCGTGACTTGACTCGTGATTCGGATTCTCAATTTTTAATTTCAAACTCCAATCGTAAGAGTCACTATTTTACAATAAATGTACATGTAAATGTATATTATTGTACTAGTAGAATATCCACACAGCCTTTCTAAAAAAAGAATAAGAAAGTAGAATACCCGCACAATGCATCGGATACATATTTCATTTAGTTTTAGTAAATAACTAAAGTATAAACGTAGCTTTCGTGTTATAACATGAATGTAATATCTCCTTACTTGTAACTTTGAAAGACGGTTAAAATTTGTCAGACTTCTTGTGAGTTTATATAACGATGTGTACTACTTCGAAATGAAAATTATAAGTTAACCCGATGTCACCGATGGTGTAACACCCGCCAAATTAGGACTAGTGATTAGCGCCTAATCATTCGTTAATACATGTAATTAGTTCAGTTTTAGGCTAATTAATGTATCGAAATATATATTGTTGAATATATATATACAAAAAATGCGATTTGATTAGATCGTACGCTATTTTAATCGAATGTAATTCGGTTCAGTTAAATAGGGACGTTGGTGGAATACTTTTATTATATAATAATGCTATTATATCCAAAAATATTATTATGATAATAATTTGTGTTCATTTCGTATTGTACAAGCAAACTTACATGATTTAAAAATGTAAAACGCACGAACAAAACGAAACAAGTTTAATATTTCGTTTTATAACTCAAGCATATAGTATTTTATAAAATACTTCAACCAAACTATCGGGAAATTATTCGTAGTTTAAAACGTACATTTAAAAGTAATTAATATTAATTTAACGTTTAAATGACCGGGAAAACGAACGCCACACAGAGCACGATCGCGGGAGAAACGAAAAAGGCGGAGGCTTAAACCTCCATCTCCTTCCTTTTCTTCTTCGTTTATCACCATCCACTCTCTCTCTTACTCCCTTTTTCTCTCAAATTTCACCACCACTCTACCACACAAAACCGCCAATTACTACCACTAAACGCCGTCGGAATTCAAAGCTCTTTTAGGAAAAACGACCACCACGCAACGATCTACATTTCTATCTTTCCGGAATTTCATTTCGGCACTTTGTAAGTTCCCCACATTCCCGACAACTATTAGATTTCGAAGTTTTCTTTGATATTTAGGGTTTATAATGCTTAATCTACCATGTATTAGTGTTATATCAACTTATTATGTCCAAAACACCTTTGAAAACGCTTTAAAAGTCGAAATTTGCATAAAAATCGCTGAACAGCCAATTTCGCCAGCTGAGATCCAAATCTGATGAATTTCGCGAGTCGAGACTTGACTTGCGGGTCGGCTTGACTTGCGGGTCCACTTGACTCGTGGATCTCAACTCGACTCGCGAGAAATCTCAACTCGACTCGCGAGAAAACTCAACTTGCGAAACTCAACTTGCGAAACTCAACTTGCGAAACTCAACTTGCGAAACTCAACTTGCAAATCATTTTTCCACTAAGTGTCGAACTTAACCGGAAACGAATACTTACACATGATACGATATACGAACTGTACAGACATTTCAAACAAACTTATTTTATTGAAATCGTGATTTCAAACTATTACCAACGAGTCGTACACATTTTCACAACTACGAAATACAAACGTAAACGTTAAACAAACACTTTGGACATAATTTAGTTGCGTGAACACTAGCATGGTGGTCAAACTTAGACATCCACGTACTTATTAAATCTCAAACGTTTAGGGCGTTAGGAGATTCGACTAGGTGAACTTTGGGTTTTAGGCTTTGCTAGCACTCACACGCAACGCAACTCAACAGGTGAGTCTCATGACCCCTCTTTTTACAGTTTTACTCAGGGTGTGATACACTGCTTATTTTTAACATGTGAACGCAAGTGCAACTTTTACATATACTACATGAGTTTTACACGACTAATCATTTTAAGTCCTCCGACAGCATAGTTGTTAATACATTTGTAGCGTGAAT
Organism: Helichrysum umbraculigerum; assembly: GCA_949592205.1. NCBI lineage: Eukaryota > Viridiplantae > Streptophyta > Magnoliopsida > Asterales > Asteraceae > Helichrysum > Helichrysum umbraculigerum. Next base: position 339,454,753 of record CATIUR010000001.1, read on the forward strand.
ATTAGTATATGGTACCATATAGGATTGACCCACCTCGTTCGGGTTAGCAAGCACTAACCGGGTAAACGGACGTACTAATATTTGGGAAGACGAGTGTTGATTAGGCACTCGTGGAGGCAAAAACGCTCAGGCTGTGACCCTGACCCACTAGTTAAGCTTAACTATGTGCTCATGGCTGTATACACTTACATTATCAATTGCTGGATGCAATTCAATTACTTAAATCTTGCGGTTCATACAACTTATATGTTATTTCAAACCTGTGAGCTCACTAGCTTTTAGCTGACCTATTTTAGCATGTATCGCAGGTACCCAGCAGTAGATTTGCTCTACCATCAGGATTATATAGCTCGAGTCAGCATGCAGACATTAGAGATTTTCTTGCATTAGTATATTTTGTACAAGTACTTATGTACTGAGATCTCTCATTTTATCGAATACGAGCTATGTACAGCTTCAAATGTTGTAAACATTTCTTATATTAATATATTTTGTTAAAACGACGCATATAGAGTCGTTTACTATATATCTTGGTGCTTTGATTATTGATTAGTAACACCCAATGTATGCTTCCGCTAAACAGTAAATTTGGGGGTGTTACAGATTGGTATCAGAGCCTAAGGTTATAGTGAACTAGGTTGCATTTAGTGGGCCTAGACTATGACCATTAGGCAGTATTTTCTTATTAGGCATGACTGGTTCAGGAATTACAGCATACGACTTTAATTTAACATAGCCTGATCAACAATGTACAATTAAGGAAAGATGATGTAAGGTCTGAAACGATTATGTTGAACGGGGATACACTAGTTGACTCTGACCTCGAGAGAACCGGGACTTAAACTTGTATGTGCTAGACACTCAATAGGCTATATTAAATACGTATCATATGAATATAGGCCTCACTCCTACTAACGCTTTGTCTCAGAAATGGCAAACTTACCACCCAATTCATTGCGCTCTCAACCCGGATCTCAGAACCCACGGGTAGCCCGAAGGAACGCCAGATTGCCTCGAGCTGGCCCATATCCTACCCATTTCACCTTACCAGCGTTGGCGGCTAGAATGGACCGTCACGAGCAACAACTTCGCACCATGGATGTCGTGCTACAAGAAACAAATGAAAACTGGAGACTTACATCCCTCGAACGCATCCATCAAGTCTCCGATGACCTCGAAACCACAAACAACAATATGGATGTCCTTCGCAACCAAGTAGTAGAAATAAGCGTGGAAAATGCCCTTCTGCGACAAAGGATGGAAGAATATGAACAGCGCTCACGGGAAGCAGAAGAGTATGCCCATGGATTAACACAACGACTAGCACTAGCAGAAGATAACGCCCGACAAGCCAGCAGACTTGCAAATACTGTTGACCGTCTTGTCACGATGATGGAACAATTCAACCTATGCCAAGATTAGTGTAGATCTTGCCTTGTAATCTATCTTGTAACCTAGTAACTACCTAAATGCTACGCTAGTAGTTCGATCGGAAGTAACAATTCCCGACACCTTTTGTAATAAGTCCACGGATGTAACTCTTGAACTCGTATTATCTATCGAATGTCACTACTGTTTCAACTCATATTACTTATCATTCTATATCGATGTTGTGTATTACCACTTACGTACATAAACGTTTGTGACAACCTTTATCATCATACGAAAATCTCACAAATTTTATTTCTTTTATTTGAAGAATCATGCCGCCGAAGACGAGACCATTCTCTGATGCTCAGCTTGCATCACTCATATCCCATGCTGTGATAGAAGCATTGGCCCGAAATTCCTCATTGAACTCCGGAAGAAACAGCGACACTGCTGAAACCGCCGCTGCTGCCACAAAGCCTTGTTCCTACAAGGACTTCCAGAACTGTAAACCCTCGAGCTTCAAGGGTATTGAGGGAGCTATCGGACTCATCCGATGGTTCGAAAAGATGGAGACCGTTTTCCGTGTCAGCAAATGCGCGGAGGAGGACAAAGTCAACTTCGCTACTTGCACCCTTGAGGACGATGCCCACTCATGGTGGAACTCTTACGCCCAGTCAGTGGGTGCTGAGGCCGCTTATCAACTAACTTGGGATGACCTGAAGAAGAAACTCACCTCCAAGTACTGCTCCATCGACAAGCTTCAAAAGCTGGACGAAGAATTCTGGAACCTAAAGGTACAGGGTGGTGACATTGATGGATACACCACCAGATTTCAACAACTTGCCACCCTTCCCCCAGCTATGGTGAGCACCGAACCTGATAAAATCAGGAAGTATATTCTTGGCCTCCCGGAACCTGTTCGGGGGCACGTCGCCTCTTCAAACCAAACCACTATCGATGGTGCTATCCTTTTAGCCCATGACCTTATGGCAATGAACACTGAACCAGAAACACTCACCTCATCCTCCCACCATAACAAAAGAAAGTGGTCCGACAACCACAATAACCACCCAAACAAGAAACATGACACCATCAAAGCCTACAACACCACCACTGACAACAAACGGGGTTACATTGGGAACAAACCTTACTGGGAAAGACACCTACCATTGTGCGAGTTTTCCTACAATAACAGCTATCACGCCAGCATTAAGGCTGCACCTTTTGAGGCACTGTACGGTCGTAAGTGCCGATCACCGATCTGTTGGACCGAAGTGGGAGATAGTCAGCTCACTGGTCCTGAACTCCTACACGAAACCACTGAGAAAATTGTTGAAATCCAAAACCGACTCAAAGCCGCACGTGATCGTCAGAAAAGTTACGCTGATGTGAGACGCAAACCACTCGAGTTCCAGGTTAGGGATCGAGTACTCTTGAAAGTTTCACCTTGGAAAGGTGTCATTCGTTTCGGCAAACGCGGGAAGTTAAATCCTAGGTACATTGGGCCTTTTGAGATCCTCGAAAGGATAGGTCCAGTGGCATATCGATTGCAACTGCCAGCCGAACTCAGCAGCGTGCACCCCACATTCCACATTTCTAACTTGAAGAAATGTCTGTCTGATGAGACACTTATTATCCCTCTCGAAGATATTCGCGTCAATGACAAACTCCATTTTGTGGAAGAACCCGTTGAAATCGTGAACCATAATGTCAAACAACTCAAACATAGTCGTATTCCCATCGTTAACGTTAGGTGGAATTCGCGGCGCGGTCCGGAATTCACTTAGGAAAGGGAAGACCAAATGCGACTCAAGTATCCTCAACTCTTCACAGACTCCACATCAAACGCGACATTGAACTAAATTTCGGGACGAAATTCTTCTAATAGGGGGAGAATGTAACACCCGCCAAATTAGGACTAGTGATTAGCGCCTAATCATTCGTTAATACATGTAATTAGTTCAGTTTTAGGCTAATTAATGTATCGAAATATATATTGTTGAATATATATATACAAAAAATGCGATTTGATTAGATCGTACGCTATTTTAATCGAATGTAATTCGGTTCAGTTAAATATGGACGTTGGTGGAATACTTTTATTATATAATAACGCTATTATATCCAAAAATATTATTATGATAATAATTTGTGTTCATTTCGAATTGTACAAGCAAAACTTACACGATTTAAAAATGTAAAACGCACGAACAAAACGAAACAAGTTTAATATTTCATTTTATAACTCAAGCATATAGTATTTTATAAAATACTTCAACCAAACTATCGGGAAATTATTCGTAGTTTAAAACGTACATTTAAAAGTAATTAATATTAATTTAACGTTTAAACGACTAGGAAAACGAACGCCACACGGAGCACGATCGCGGGAGAAACGAAAAAGGGGGAGGCTTAAACCTCCACCTCCTTCCTTTTCTTCTTCATTTATCACCATCCACTCTCTCTCTCTTACTCCCTTTTTCTCTCAAATTTCACCACCACTGTACCACACAAAACCGCCAATTACTACCACTAAACGCCGTCGGAATTCAAAGCTCTTTTAGGAAAAACGACCACTACGCAACGATCTACATTTCTATCTTTCCGGAATTTCATTTCGGCACTTTGTAAGTTCCCGACATTCCCGACAACTCTTAGATTTCGAAGTTTTCTTTGATATTTAGGGTTTATAATGCTTAATCTACCATGTATTAGTGTTATATCAACTTATTATGTCCAAAAAACCTTTGAAAACGCTTTAAAAGTCGAAATTTGCTTAAAAATCGCTGAACAGCCAATTTCGCGAGCTGAGATCCAAATCTGATGAATTTCGCGAGTCGAGACTTGACTTGCGGATCGACTTGACTTGCGGGTCGACTTGACTTGCGGGTCGACTTGACTTGCGGGTCCACTTGACTCGTGGATCTCAACTCGACTCGCGAGAAATCTCAACTCGACTCGCGAGAAAACTCAACTTGCGAAACTCCACTTGCGAAACTCAACTTGCGAAACTCAACTTGCGAAACTCAACTTGCGAAACTCAACTTGCAAATCATTTTTCCACTAAGTGTCGAACTTAACCGGAAACGAATACTTACACATGATACGATATACGAACTGTACAGACATTTCAAACAAACTTATTTTATTGAAATCGTGATTTCAAACTATTACCAACGAGTCGTACACATTTTCACAACTACGAAATACAAACGTAAACGTTAAACAAACACTTTGGACATAATTTAGTTGCGTGAACACTAGCATGGATGGTCAAACTTAGACATCCACGTACTTATTAAATCTCAAACGTTTAGGGCGTTAGGAGATTCGACTAGGTGAACTTTGGGTTTTAGGCTTTGCTAGCACTCACACGCAACGCAACTCAACTCAATGGGTGAGTCTCATGGCCCCTATTTTTACTGTTTTACTCAGGGGTGTGATACACTGCTTATTTTTAACATGTGAACGCAAGTGCAACTTTTACATATACTACATGAGTTTTACACGACTAATCATTTAAAGTCCTCCGACAGCATAGTTGTTAATACATTTGTAGCGTGAATATTAGTATATGGTACCATATAGGATTGACCCACCTCGTTCGGGTTAGCAAGCACTAACCGGGTAAACGGACGTACTAATATTTGGGAAGACGAGTGTTGATTAGGCACTCATGGAGGCAAAAACGCTCAGGCTGTGACCCTGACCCACGAGTTAAGCTCAACTATGTGCTCATGGCTGTATACACTTACATTATCAATTGCTGGATGCAATTCAATTACTTAAATCTTGCGGTTCATACAACTTATATGTTATTTCAAACCTGTGAGCTCACCAGCTTTTAGCTGACCTATTTTAGCATGTATCGCAGGTACCCAGCAGTAGATTTGCTCTACCATCAGGATTATATAGCTCGAGTCAGCATGCAGACATTAGAGATTTTCTTGCATTAGTATATTTTGTACAAGTACTTATGTACTGAAATCTCTCATTTTATCGAACACGAGCTATGTACAGCTTCAAATGTTGTAAACATTTCTTATATTAATATATTTTGTTAAAACGATGATATAGAGTCGTTTACTATATATCTTGGTGCTTTGATTATTGATTAGTAACACCCAATGTATGCTTCCGCTAAACAGTAAATTTGGGGGTGTTACAGATGGTTTATTATTATTTGTTTTATATGGGATTGATTAAGTTGACTTTTTTTATTTTATTGCTTGCTTTATTTGGTTTTTATATGGGTATTTTATTAATTTCCCCTAGTGAAGTCTAATTTTAAGATGCGTACCAAGATGCTTTACAGTTTACACGTATAGAGATAGAGATAAGATTTTTGTTCTTAAGAAAAGTAAAACATAATGAGAGTCGATAGTCAAGTCGTTAACAACAATCAACACAAAGGCTTAATTTAAAATAGATTATAGTCATTGCTTTCTCTATTTTGTTCTTTAATTATTTGTATTACATTATAATTAAATCTTGTTTAATTTTCTGACTCGTAAGAAATGCACAAGACTTAGAAGAGTCACACACGACTCGGAAGAGACAATAAACGACCCGTAAGAGTCAAACTTATCCAAGAGTGGTTCGAGTCGCATCGTCTTTTTGAATTTTTGACTCCACTCGTGATTGGTAAGAGTTTAACAACTATGGGTTTAACTACTTGATTTTCTTTTCCTTCTTTTGTTTTCCTTCCAACTCGAGAATAAAATACTCTAACTTATATTATTTTTTATCCATTTTTCCCTTTTCTTTTTCCTCTCATTTTTTTCCGCTAAAAAATAAACTTAGAGAACAAATTAAATTACTTTAACCTATTTTTTATATTGAACTATAGTGTAAAATTCAATCCTAGTCTATTAAACAAATAATGTATTTAATTATAGGTTTTATTTATCTAATTTTTCAAACACATATATTTCAAATACATTTCTTTTATCAAATTCATTCACAAAACAAAGACACCCTTATTGTGTTAAATCTGGTTTCGTCTAATCTATCTATGTCACACCCCAATTTCATGATTTGCGGAAGCGATCATTTGTGTGCGACTAATCAATAATCAAAACACCGAGATACAAGCAAACGACTCTACATGAGACGTTTATACATAAGTACAAAAGTTGTTACATAGTTTAAGTTATAAGTTTTCAACCGTAGTGAGTTCGCATAATAATCATGAAGATTTTAATACATAACCAATTACAAAAAAGATAATGCTAGAAAATCTTCATAAATATATAGATGCATGCGACTCGTACTAGATAGCATATCCTGCAGGCAACCCTACTGTTGCTGAGCACCTGAGAATACAACACTAAAAGGTCAGCTATAAAGCTGGTGAATCTCACAGGTTTAAAGTAAAGTATGTTGTGATACACAAGAAATATCCGATGATTATATTACCGAATTAATGATAAACCAATTAAGGTTTCCGATTTAATATACATATATATATATACCGACATTTCCGATAAACCGACATAACTGACAATACTGACCAACCGTCAATACCGACATACCGAATTTAACTGACATAGCATGAGCCCATGGTTCGAAGCCTAACCTGATTTTCTGCCTCCCGAGTGGTGTCGAAACACCTATTACAACTACTAAAGTGCCCGTTTGAAGTGGTTGTAGCTAGCAACCCGGACGGGGACGTCACTCCCATGATAGATCTATCCTTTAGTAATCGCGCCTTTGAAGTTAATGAACCATGTCCGATGAGGACTTTCCCGAATTAAAACAACTCATGTATATCCCGAATTTAAAACCGACATAGATAACCGAACATTATAACCGAATTATATCACCGAAGTGATAACCGAATTATATCACCGAAGTGATAACCAAATTATATTATAACCGAATATATAACCTAATTAAATAACCATATATAAATACCGAATATAATAACCGAATTATATACCGTTTTAACTAACCGAATACTTGTGATCACGAAAACAGTTAAGTGTTGTATCTCACCCCGAGTTTAAAACAGTAAAACAGTAAAATGGGGCTGTGAGACTCACCCGAGTCACCGAGCAAAGAATATCCGATATGGATTGAACAACCCGAAACCTTCAATGCCCTAAGCATATCAGGTTATACACATGAGCGAATGTCTATTTAGATTGTGACACCCGCCAAATTAGGACTTGTAATTAGTACCTAATCAACGGTTAATACATGTAATTAGTTCTGTGTTAGGCTAATTAATGTATCAATATATATATTGTTGAATATATACAATTATGCGATTTGATTTAAATCGTACGCAATTTAAAACGAATGTAATTCGTCTCAATTAATACGGACGTTGGTGAACAATTTTATTAAATAATATACCATTATTTAATAACACTATCACATCCAAAATATTATTTTGATAATATTTCAATTCTAACTCGTATCGTACAAATAAAGTCTACGCGGTTAAATTAATAAACGCGCAAACAGTTGAAATAAAGCTAAGTTATACTTTATAACTCAATTACAAGGTATTTGATGAAATACTTCAACAAAAATATCGAATAAATATTCGTATTTTAAAACTTACATTTAAACGCGTCCTAAATTAATTAAACGTTTAACGATCGGGAAAACGAATATCGCACGGAGAGCAAACGCAGGAGGCGAAAAATTGTAGCCAACCACACATTGGTGGGGCCCACGTGGGCCGGCCCTTTTCCTTCTCCTTCCTCTCTTTCTTTTTGTGTAAAACACACACAAACACCACATTACTATCATCTCACCTTTTTCACCAAAAACTCTCTCTCCCTCTCTCTAAAATCGGCACTCTCTCTCTCTAGAAAACCACCATCAAAACCCATTAAAAAGCTTAGCTCATTTGGAGAAAAAGAACCACGGAGTCACGATCTACATTCCTATCTTTTCGGTTTCGTCTCGCGTAACTTGTAAGATTCCCGACACTTTCGAAAAACTTCTAGATTTTGATTTATTTTAGTTGTATGTTGTTCCTCTAGTTTTGTAGTGTCCAAATATATACTTGAAACTTGTTTTCGGAACATTGTCGGAAAATGTCGGTTTTGGTCATTTTTAAGAAAACGACTCTAGAAACGCAACCAACTCAAAGTAATGGTTTTTATAAGCTCAATGAACCTAAATAAGGGTTGGGTAAAAGAATTAGACCTTGTGGTGGTCGTTAAACACGTTTTCGGCAAACTTGGAAATTGAACACACCTAAGTGTCGCACGGCTAGATCCAGTATAGCGTCACTTCCTTAAGTGACGCATTAAGTGTCGCTAAAAGCCCTAATTTTGCGTCACTTACCTAAGTGCCGCTAAAAACCCTCTTTTCCCGTCACTTCCTAAGTGTCGCTAATACTATACCCGTTACTTGAACCCGACACTTGCTTAAGTGTCACCCCGAAATCGAAATATAATCTACCGACACTCATACCCGGCACTTGTCTAAGTGTCGCCCATTATACGTCACTTCTCTAAGTGACACTACTAATACAGAATTTACCATTTTATGCGATACTTCTTGAGTGCCGCCTAAACCCTTAAGTGTCGCTATAAGTGACGCTAAAAACGGAAAGTTTGCAAACTATTTTTACACTAAGTGTCGAACTTATATAACCTCAAACCTTTATACGATACGACTTCTAAAACACATTGGAACATTACTTTTAAGTATAACACTTCGAAATCATAATGATAATGTTGAGATTATTATTACAAACTATCACCAACGGGCCGTACACGTTTTCAAAACTCGAGACAATCAACCAAATCGTAGTAATTTGGACATTCTAGTTGGACGAACAACTACAAAGGTAGTCTTTATAGATACCTACTCACGTTTATAACCATCGCGTGTTGTGGACACCCTCAGGTTACAAGTCTTCTGTAACATCCTCTCTAGTGGTCTGGTAATTCTTAATTTAAATTGATTATTTAATTGTTTCAGGAATTACCTGATATGATTGTTTTACCGTGAAACTTGAATAAATAGGTCTCAGGACTTATGGTGACTAGTGGAATAGTAATTGTTTTAAATTACTCTAGTCGACGGTAAAATAAAATAATTTTCTCGTATCTGGTTTTCGAGTTCCAGACAATAGATTTAGAACGGGTATAAAATTATACCATTTAATATGTGGAGTCGGTTTGTGAACCGACTTTAAAACCTATATGTTTTCAACATTTCATCACTTTCTTCACTCTTAAGAACTTGCAAATTCAAAGAGAAAACCTTAACCAAACTAGTTATTAGATTGTTCTGTGATTTCGATTTCAAAACATCAAAGTTATCATCATCTTAAACATCACCATCATCTTCTTCCCAAAAGTGAGTTAATTCTTAAGTTATATAAATGGGTTTTTGAGGTTATTGAGTGATTGAGTCAAATTAAAGCTTGCTATATTGTTATTTGGTGTTAATAGGTGTTGTTTGATGTCACTTGAAGTATTAGAAACCATAGAATTGGGTTTTTTGAAGTTTTGGTGAGTTTTGGTTCGAAAATCAGATTGCAGCAGCGAAACCCAGTTCGTCCAACGAGGCGAGCTGAGTTCCTAAGCGAGTTGAGTCTCGCTGAGCGAGTTGAGATCCGTGAGCCGAGATGGCTATGCGAATCGAGTTGTTTCGTTGTGAGTATAGTTTTTGGCGAACCGAGTTGACCTGCGAACCGAGATCACTGCGAACCGAGAATTTTTAAAGTTTTCGTTTTGCAAATTTCAAAAGTGCATAAGTGTAAAAGTCCTTGCACCTTTAGTGACTAAAAATTTACAAATTTTCTTATTAATTCGGATTGAGCTGAAATTCGCATGGTCACTCGGAAACGGCCCAATGATCAAGACTCTATTCTTAGAGTCTAGGCAGTTTTTGGCCATTCGGGGTCATCTAGGGGTCCAAAATGGCATTTTTCAGTTTTTTAACGTCATTTTGAGACTTTCTGAATTTATTTCAGATTGGACTTTTATTTGTTTAGACTTCAGGGACTTACCTGATTTGATAAATATGTTAGAATGATAATTATGGAACAAGTTACTAACTTGTGTATTATATGGTGTTTCAGATACTCCAAAGACTCAGTGATATAAGACTGCTGAGTGTGGAATCTACAGAGGTATCGGTGAGTGGATTTAGAACTCACATTTTGATTTAGTTGTAACTGTTTGGTTGCAACAAGTAAACGTAGATGTGTTTATTAGACTGTTTAGTCTTAATTATTGAATTAATCTATGTGATATGTGAACCTCTATGAATCAGATTATTGAAGTCAACGTGTAGTTGGACTTTTTGGTTATTATGTGATTTACACAGGTTTTGATTCATTTGTTTTGTTTGAAACCTGTGTATGAGTTTAATAACCAATAGTTATCGGTCTCGTCCGTTATGACCATACGGATATGTACGATAAGTGTTCTTGGGGAATCCCCGGGTATTTTGATATCCCAAGAGCCACCGATCCTCATTGAAATATGTATATGTTTACGGTTATTTGGTGTAAACAAATGATTATGCTAAGTTGAATTGTGTGTGACAAGTTCATTCACTTAGCTTCGTGCTAATCCCTCATTTTACTTCCTGCAGGTTTTGTTAATTATGGGGTGATCAGGAAGTGATGCTTTGAAAGCAAGGGATTTTTGACTGCTCTGCTAACTCTGATATAGTTTTGTTATAAACTAAGTTTGGAATTATATAATACCCCGTTTGTATAATATGTGTACAGTGTTTTAATAACTTTAAACTATGGTGTATCATATTTTGAAAAAGTTATGTACATTTCCATTATGTATAATAGTAAAGTATGTTTTTAATATACGCTTCCGAGTAAAATCATATAATATTGATGTTCAGAATGAGGGGTGTTATATCTTCGGATATCACTACTCGGCTAATCAACTCAAGTTTATTAAGTTAAACACTTCAAGACTCAGGTGAGTCTCATGGCCCCTATTTTACTGTTTTTATCAGGGGTGTGATACATTTCTCGATTTATTTACATGTGAACGCAAGTACAATCAAATCAAATACTATATGAGTTGTTTCCAACTAATCAATTTAAAGCCCTCCACAAGCATAGTTTGGTAATACATCTGTAGCGTGAATGTTAGTATATGATATCATATAGGATTGACAATCCTCGTCCGGGTTAGCAAGCACTAACGGGTCAAACGGACGTATTAACATTTGGGTAGACGAGTGTAGATTAGGCACTCGTAGGAGGCACCTCGATCGGAATTCTTTCATTGGACCCGACCCTCAAGTTAAGCTCAGACTATGTGTTCATGGCTGTATAACTTTTATTTTGCTTTATTGCAACTTAAATTCAATTAAATCTTGCGGTTCATACTATATGTTTTGACATACAAACCTGTGAGCTCACCAGCGTTTCGCTGACCCGTTTTAGCATGTATCACAGGTACTCAGCAGTAGGCTGGACTGCCCGATCAGGATACTTAGCTCGTGTCAGCATACAAACATTTAGAGATTTAGCTGCATTATTATATGTTGTAAAAATTAATTATGTATGTAAATCTCTCAATTTCAAACCGAGCTAATGTAAACAATATTTTGATGTAAACTTTGGTTTTATTAATACAAGTTGTAAAACGACGCATATAGTGGTCGATCATTATATCTTTGTGCTGTGATTACTTGATTAGTCGCGCCCCGACCCGAACCACTTCCGCATCATAATTTGGGGGTGCGACATAGATCATTCCCAAAATGTGTTCACTCAACCGTTAAATGTCCGATTTATTCCAATTGTATGTATTTGAAACCGATTGAATTTGTATTAATAAGATTTGGACGGCTCGTTGGTGATGATCCATGATAATAATCCATGTATTATTATGTGTTTGATTATATACTTGTAAAGTATATTCCGTATTCATTAATTCGTATTGCATAATAATACCATTATCTGTACATTCTGTGAGTGTTTTAACATACACTTATCCGTATTTTATGCCGTATATATATATATGTTATCGTTTTTATTCAAATTTCACAAATAAAATCTTCAAGGTTCATTTTTGGTCCAAAATCTTATCGTTTCTCAAGTTGGTTCGCGTTTATCGTTTTGGGGCTCGTTTTTGTTGACTTGGTCAAACGGACTCGGTTTGACCCGAAACTTTTAGGATGACCTTAAATATGTTTCTAGGCCTCGGGAAAATTACCGTTATGTTTCGTATTTGGTCCGAAGTGTCGGTTTTAAAAATTTCACAAAAACAGGCCCTAGATTGTGTGTTTCAGTTTTTCACACGATTAAACTCTCGTTTTCTACACTTTTTATTCTACAACAATTCTCGACAAAAATCTCAAGTGTTCTACCATGAGTCTAGTTTCTAACATAATTTTTCATTTCATTTTCATAGCTAACAAAAATCAAACATAAAATCAGTCTATTTTCGGCTATAAAAGTCTATGTCTCACAAATCGACTTTTCTACAAAAATCTACTTACATCTGGTCCGAGAGGTTAACATGAAAGTCGTAGATAACTTCAATACGCAAAATTTGACAGGTTTTTCATCCATTAATTCCATGTGTACGATTTTATATGATTTTTATGGTGAGGCTGTTTTTCCAGCACCGAAACAGTTTTATGTATGTGTTTATAAAAACGATTTAACCCATTATTTGGACATTTTTGAGTTGAGTGAGCTTATAAACAAGTAACTAAACTTAATTCGAGTAAAAGTAACGAAAAATTTAGAATTATACCAAAGAAATTGCGATCTAGAGTCGAAAATGTGTGGATGAGCTCGGTTTTGCACCTTTCTTCCTTCTCCTTTTTCTTCGGTTTTCTTCAAAGAAAATGGCTAGATTCTTGTAGGATTATAAGGTAGATGATGAAGAACGTTAAATATAGAGAGAGAGCCGTGAGAGTAGAGAGATAGAGGGAAAAAAATGAAATGAAATGAAACAAAGAAAATGGAAGTATAAAGAAATGGGTTTGGTAATGCTTTGTCTTCGAAACAAGATCCACCAATTGTGGATCTTGTTGGAGCCGGTTTTCAACAAGGGGGGCCCACCATGTGTGGGTTCCAAATTTGTCTCCAAAGTTTTGTTCCGTACGGTGCCCGTTTCCCCGGTCGTTTCGTCGTCCGTATAAACGTAAAACGTATTATGTTATAGTTTTTCGGAAACGATTTAAAACTCAACTTTTCGAATGAAAATCTTTGTCCAAAATAATATACCTGAGTTGTCAAAATATTGATTGTTTCCATTTGGTTATCGGTTGAATGCTACACGATTGTTTGAGGATTGTGACGTTTTTAAATAAACCTATACTTTTGTTTTATATTATCAACATAATATAAATTAGTAAATAATATTATTAAATAATTTCGTATTATTTAATAGACGATTCACCAACATCCGTATTTTGATTTTTCAAATTTGATTTGGCCCGAATTTTGTACGATTTACATGAATCGTATAAGCGAGTATATATATATAAACTAACGATGTCCGTATATATTTAACCTATATAAACAAAATACATATAATCACATAATAATTAGGCACAAATGATTGTCCTAATTTTACCGGGTGTCACAATCTATTATCACATGTGATCGTTGATCTTTATATATTGATGATACTTAGATGCAATCTGGGTCGTGAAATGAAGAACATGGTCAATGAGAAGATAAAGGCTTTGGAGAGATCGATTTCTTTCGTACAATTATGACTATACAATAGGGTTTATTGTTCCGTTATGTATTAAACTTTACACATTATACTATTGTATGTGACGAACTTTAAAAACTTCTATTGTATGTATTGAACTTGTAAATATTGTCTTTTGTATGTAAACTTTTCTTTTTTGGGTAGGCCACAATAGAAAAGTTTTCTTTCTTAGCATTATTCAAAAAAGAAAGTGTACATATAATAAACGATATTTATAAGTTCAATACATATAATAGAACGAATAAAAATATGTATCATACAATAATAAAAAGTATAAAGTTTAATACATAATGAAACAATAAACTCTTAGTAAAATAACGTATTGATGGATAAGCTTAACACATTCCCTTTTGAAGGAATGCCACATAACCACGTACCATGTTTTGGCTGCGGGAGCTGTGACACCCATCAAATTAGGACTAGTTATTAGATCCTAATCATCTAGTAGTACATGTAATTAGTGCTATGTTTTAGGCTAATTGTATGTATCAATATGTATATTGTTATATATATATCAGTACGCGATTTGTTTAAATCGTGCATTTTCAAATCGGCCGAATTTCCGATACACTTTCATACGGACGTTGGTGAAACTTTTTAATAAATAACATAAATCTATTTGGTGATTAAATAGTAGTTATTTACATTATATTATTATGTATTAATAATATACAAAACAATGTACGTTTTGTATAAAACGTAACCGACACGAATTAAACGCGTGAGATACGCCCGACAAAATAAAATAATCATAAGTTATATTTTTATAACTTCAAACAAAGTAATTTGATTAAATACTTTCATTATAAATATCGTATTTCAAACCGATAACAAAAGCGTGTATTTTAAACGCTACGCGATTAAACATCCGAAACATGAGCACGTAAATCAATACCGACACTATAAACAAACATTTTTATAAATGTTCTCCAAGTATTATAAGTTATACTTCTATCTAAAAATATCGAAACCCGAACGTTATTTAAAACACGTACGTATAACGTTTAAATTACAAACGAACGTTTAAACGACCGGGGAAACGGATACCGCACGGAGCGCAAACTCGGGGAACAAAATTTGAGACAATAACCACCTTGTGGGACCCACACCCCACTGATTTTCAGCTCCAAAAACAAGATCCACAATTTGTGGATCTTGTTGTTGAAAGATTAAACCACAACATCATCACCCATCTCCCTCATTCATGTCTTCCCTCTCTCTCTCTACAATCTCTCTAAAAACACACACTTATTACTCTCTCCTTTCTACTCCCAATCAGTCATCACCATCCACCACCCACAACCATCATCCTCCACCACCATCTTGAAGAAGAAACCAAGGAGGAAGCATCAACGAGTTCGGTTCTAGCATCATCCATCTCACTTCTTCTTTAGATCTCGATTTCTTGTAAGAATCCACCACTTCTCTCTCTATATTTTCTTGCTTAATGTTTAATAACATGTTATGTTGCTCATATGACAATATCATATCCAAATCATAGCTCAAAATACGTTTTTATGAATTATACATATATACATATACCAAAACAGATTCTGCCTTCATAAAATCGCCTCACGGAATCGACCATAACTTGAAAACTAGGAAGAACCAACTCTCGACATCTAAACGAAAAATGTTCATTAAGATACCAGCTACAACTTTCGTGTTTGGCCCTCGGACCAGATCCTCACGGATCATAGCTAAAAACACAAGTCTTTGGACTGACCTCACTGTTGAGACGAGACCGACCACCCTTCATATTTATTTTTGTTTAAAATAGTAAAAGACCTTGTAAAATCGTGATAAATTGCAGAAATGATCTAGACACCTACGAGAACATGTGTGATTTTTGGTTAGGTCGGAATCGGACTAGAAAGGGGCCAAATCGAGAGGTTTATCGAGTCAAAATCTGGAAAACAGAAACCCTAAGGACTGTTTTGGTACTTTCTTGGAAACGACACTTCGAGAGACTCACGAAACATAATAACAAGTTTTATAAACTTATTTGACCATTTTAGGAGTTGGGTAAAGGTTGCGGGTCAAACCGAGACCGTTGACCACGTTTTTGACATTGACCAAAACCTATTAAGTGTCGCCGAATATGAAATATTTATAACTTCTCTATACACTAAGTGTTAAATGACATAATACTTGTAATACTTATACGATACGAATATTAAACACTTCAAATATACTTTATAAGTATATCATTTCAATATTTTAATAATAATGTTTTTAGATTATTATTTCAATTACTCACCAACGGGCCGTACATAATTACAAAATACAAACAATCCAAAACTAATCATTTGGACATTACTAGTTGATTGAGCAACTAGCAAAGATAGTCTGTTAAGACATCTAATCATTTATCAAAACCTTGCGCGTCTAAGACGCCCTGCAGGTTTCAGTCGATTGATCGACATCATTGTCTTGTGAATCATCATTTGTGCTTAGTAGCATCTCATTAGACTCAGGTGAGTCTCATAGCCCCTTTTTAAATACTTTTACCTAGGGATGAGATACATGCTCGTTTTGTTTTACATGTGAACACAAGTATCAAATTATCACGTATGCTGCATGAGTTGTTTTCATCTAATCAATCAAAGTCCTTTGAAGCATAGTTTTGTTAATATGATTTAGCGTGAATGTTAGTGTATGGTACCATATGGGATTGACAATCCCCGTCCGAGTTAGCAAGCACTAACCTGTCAAACGGACGCATTATCATTTGTTCAGTATTGAGTGTAGATTAGGCACTCATAGAGAGGCACCTCGCTCAGGTCCTTAAGGGTGGATCCTGACCCCTCAGTTAAGCTCAGACTATGTGCTCTTGGCAGTGATACTCATTATTCATTTATTTACATGTTTTGTAAATCAACTCATTAAATCTTGCGGTTCATAAATCATATCTTATCATATTAAACCTGTGAGCTCACCAGCTTTTTAGCTGACCTTTTAGCATGTTATCTCAGGTACTCAGAAGTAGGCTGGACTGCCCATCAGGATACTGTAGCTCGAGTCGCATGCAATCATATAAACATCATGAGATTTCCCTGCATTTCTATATTTTGTATAAATTAGATATGTATTAGAATCTCTCAAATATCTATGCGAACTCGTCTTTTGTAAAACATATGTAGACTTTTACGTTAATCAATGTAATTTGTAAAACGACGCATGTAGTGGTCATTCATTATATATCTGGTGTGCTTTGTTATTGATTAGTCGCGCCCCGAACCGACCCGCTTCCACAACCCGAATTAGGGGGTGCGACAGATTGGTATCAGAGCCTAAGGTTATAGTGAACTAGGTTGCATTAGTGGGCCTAGACTATGACCGTTAGGCAGTATTTTCTTTTAAGTGTGATTGGTTCAAGAGTTACGTCATACAAGTTTAATTTTACATAGCTTGATCAACTATGTACAATTAAATAAAGATGATGTAAGACTTGAAATGGTTATGCTAGGATAGAAATACATTAGTTGACTCTGACCATGAGAGAAACCGGGACTCATAATTGTTTGTGCTAGACACTCATAAGACTATTATGTGATATAGGTATATATACATAGATAGTCATCGCTCAAGCACTGTACGCTAGTCTATTATGTATTATATATATATATATATATATATATATATATATATATATATATATATATATATAGACACTCACATTCTCAAACACTTTGTCATAGAGATGGCAACACACACTCACTGAAACAACCATCTACTTCATCCCACTCTCGACAACCTCTCTTGGAATCACGAAACTCATAGGTAGCTAGGAGGACCACCGTGTCACTTCGAGCGAGACCTTATCCAACTCACAACAAATCAAATAACCAGGCTAGTTAGCACGTAGTTGCTAGTTAGTAGAGATGGTTACTCAACACCTCTTGATTGTTCTATAATGTTGATTGTCATATTATGATGTTGTATATTACCGCATTTATGCATGTACATCTATGATAATCATCATTTATAAACAATCTCTCACGAACATATTTCTTCTGTTCTCAGAAAAATCATGCCGCCAAAGTCAAGGACTTACACTGATGCCCAGATGGCATCTATCATCTCTCAGGCTGTAACTGAAGCCTTGGCGCGACAGTCGTCAGAGACCTCCAGAAGGAATAGTGATACTGTCGATACCACTCCTACTGCCAAGCCTTGTTCCTACAAGGACTTCAAGAACTGTAAACCCTTGAACTTTAAAGGAACTGAAGGAGCCATCGGCCTAATCAGATGGTTCGAGAAGATGGAGTCCGTCTTCCGCATCAGTAAATGTGCGGAAGGGGATAGAGTTCAGTTTTCCACATGCACCCTTGCTGACGGTGCCCTCACCTGGTGGAACTCGTATGCCCAGTCTGTGGGTATCGACACCGCCTATTTACTCCCATGGGAGGATCTGAAGAAAATGCTCACGGATGAGTATTGCCCAACTGAAGAACTCCAGAAGCTAGATGAGGAGTTCTGGCATCTCAAGGTTCAAGGAACCGACATTGTTGGATACACTACTAGGTTCCAACAACTTGCAACCCTCCGCCCAGCCTTAGTGAGCACTGAGACCGACAAGGTCAAGAGGTACATCCGCGGTCTTCCGGAACCTGTCCGGGGGAACGTCACCTCTTCTAGCAAAACCACTATTCAGGGGACAATTCGATTAGCTCATGAGCTCATGGCTATGCAAGAGAGCCAAGGAAACCCTGTCTCGTCTTCTGGGAACAACAACAAGAGAAAATGGTCTGGGAATCAGAACCAGCAGACCTTCAAAAAGACCGAGACTGTCAAGAGTGACACATCAGGTTCTGGGGAGAGGAAAGGGTACACTGGAAGTAAACCCTACTGTTCAAAGTGCAATCGTCATCATGATGGTCCTTGTGGTACACCCTGTAACAACTGCAAGAGATATGGACATCTTACCAAAGACTGCCGAACACCTGCAACCAACCCCACCACCAACACTAACAACAACCAACCCCGAGCCTGCTATGAGTGTGGAAACACTGGACACTTCAGGAATGCGTGTCCAAAGTTGAAGAATAAGGGGAACAACAACAACAATGCTAAGGGCAGAGCTTTTGTGCTGAATGCTGGAGAGGCCCGTGAAGACCCTAATGTGGTCACGAGTATGTTTCTTCTCAACAATTTAACTGCTTCAGTTTTGTTTGATACTGGTGCTGATAGGAGTTTTATATCTGAGGAATTTAGCCCACTATTAGACATTTTCCCAGTTGCCTTAGAAGCTAAGTACACTGTAGAGTTAGCTAATGGCAAATTGATTGAGGCCGATAGTGTGTTACCAAATTGCACCCTAAACCTTGCAAACGAACTCTTTTCCATAAACCTCATGCCTGTCGAGATTGGAAGTTTCGACATCATTGTCGGCATGGATTGGCTATCCAAGCATCGAGCTGAAATTGCCTGTCATGACAAAAAATCGTTCGTATTCCTCTCGTCACTGGTAGTACTTTGATCATACAAGGGGAGACCGGTGGAACGAGATTGAATATCATATCCTGCATGAAGACTCGCAAGTACCTTAGGAAAGGGTATCAGGCAATCCTCGCTCATGTTATTGAGAAGAAGTCAGAAGAGAAGCGACTTGAGGATGTGGCCATCGTCAGAGACTTTCCAGAAGTCTTTCCTGAAGAATTGCCTGGTCTTCCACCACCAAGGAAAGTTGAGTTCTCAATAGACCTTGTGCCTGGGGCAGCACCCGTGGCACGAGCACCATATCGTTTAGCCCCTTCAGAACTTCAGGAGTTGTCTATTCAGTTACAGGAACTTCTGGATAAGGGTTTCATAAGACCGAGTTCTTCACCCTGGGGAGCTCCGGTCCTGTTTGTGAAAAAGAAGGATGGTTCCTTAAGGATGTCTATCGACTACAGAGAGTTGAACAAATTAACCATCAAGAACCGTTATCCACTTCCCCGTATTGATGACCTATTCGACCAACTCCAAGGGTCATGTGTTTATTCAAAAATAGATCTACGATCGGGTTATCATCAGTTACGAGTTCGTGATGAAGATATTCCGAAAACCGCTTTCCGAACTCGCTATGGTCATTACGAGTTTCAGGTTATGGCCTTCGATTTGACTAACGCACCGGCAGTATTCATGGATCTTATGAACTGAGTGTGCAAACCATACCTCGACAAGTTTGTCATTGTTTTCATCGATGACATTCTTATCTACTCACGTAACGAGCAAGAGCACGAGCAGCATCTCAAAACTATTCTAGAACTCCTTAGACACGAGGAATTATATGCTAAGTTCTCCAAGTGTGAATTCTGGATTCAGACCGTTCAATTCCTTGGTCATGTGATTGACAGACAGGGAATTCATGTTGATCCCTCAAAGATTGAGGCTATCAAGTGCTGGCAAGCACCGACAACGCTGACAGAAGTATGCCAATTTCTAGGATTGGCTGGTTATTATCAGCGCTTCATTGAGAATTTCTCCAAAATAGCACAACCACTCACGACACTGACTCAGAAAGAGAAGAAGTTCAATTGGACTGATAAGCAAGAGTCAGCATTTCAGTTATTAAAGCAAAAGCTTTACAGTGTACCTATCCTATCATTACCCGAAGGCAATGAAGACTTCGTGGTATACTGCGATGCTTCACATCAAGGTCTGGGTTGCGTGTTGATGCAACGAGAAAAAGTCATAGCTTACGCCTCCCGACAACTCAAAGTTCACGAGAAGAACTACACAACCCATGATCTCGAATTAGGAGCCGTAGTGTTCGCACTCAAAACCTGGAGACATTATCTGTATGGCACGAAATGTACCATCTTCACTGATCATAAAAGTCTTCAGCATATATTTGATCAGAAGGATCTCAACATGAGGCAACGACGCTGGGTAGAGTTGCTCACCGATTATGACTGTGAGATCAAGTACCATCCGGGAAAAGCAAATGTAGTTGCTGATGCCCTAAGTCGAAAAGAGCGCACCAAACCTCTTCGAGTCCGAGCCTTCAGCATTACCATTCATAATGATCTAATCATTCAAATCCTCACCGCCCAACTCGAATCATTGAAACCTGAAAACATCAAAGACGAGGCCTTGCGAAACATGGAGAATCAATTCGAAACCAAACCCAATGGGGTCAAGTACTTCGCAAATCGAATCTGGTTACCTAAGTTTGGAAACCTTCGAGACTTAGTGATGGATGAAGCTCACAAGTCCAAATACTCTATACATCCTGGATCGGACAAGATGTATCATGGCATCAAGGGACTGTACTGGTGGCCGAACATGAAAGCAGAGATTGCCACGTACGTCAGCAAATGCCTCACATGTTCCAAGGTTAAAGCCAAATATCATAAACCATCCGGCTTGCTCCAGCAACCGGAAATCCCTCAATGGAAATGGGAGCAAATCTCCATGGATGTCATCACAAAACTCCCTAAAACAGCTAGTGGTTACGACACCAATTGGGTGATCGTTGATCGGCTCACCGAATCAGCTCATTTCCTCGCCATGAAGGAAACTGACAAAATGGAACTTCTCACACGAATCTATATGAAGGAGATCATATCAAGACACGGCGTTCCAATCTCAATTATCTCTGATAGGGACAGCCGATTCACATCTAACTTTTGGCAATCATTACAAAAGTCATTCGGTACTCGTTTAGATATGAGTACAGCCTATCATCCACAAACCGATGGCCAAAGTGAAAGGACAATTCAAATGCTGGAAGATATGTTACGCGCCTGCGTAATTGACTTCGGTGCGATTGGGAACAACATTTGCCATTGTGTGAATTCTCATACAACAACAGCTACCACACCAGTATTGGAGCTGCACCTTTTGAGGCACTGTACGGTCGTAAGTGCCGATCGCCTATCTGTTGGACCGAAGTTGGAGATAGTCAACTCACTGGTCCTGAAATCATTCACGAAACCACCGAGAAGATCGTTGGTATCCAGCAACGACTAAAGGCCGCACGTGATCGTCAGAAGAGTTATGCTGACGTGAGACGCAAGCTGTAACACCCGCCAAATTAGGACTAGTAATTAGTGCCTAATCGTATGTTAATACATGTAATTAGTTCTTTGTTAGGTTAATTAATGTATCGAATTATATATATATTGTTGAATATATACGAAAATGCGATTTAATTAAATCGTACGCAATTTAAATCGAATGTATTTCGATTCAATTTAATACGGACGTTGGTGACCAATCTTATTAAATAACGTTTTTATATCAAAAACATCATTATGATAATATTTCGTACTCATTCGGATCATACAAACAAAACTTATACGATTTTATAATGTAAAACGCGCAAACAAACTAATTTACATTTTATAACTCAAATATAAATCGATTAGTAAAATAATTAAATAAAATAACGTGTATTAAATTTGAATTTAAAACTTACCATTTAATATGTAAAATAAGTATTTAACGTTTAAACGACGGAGCAAACGAACACCGCACGGAGCATGGAGACGGAGGCTGAAAAGTGGGGCTTCCACCTACAACCTCCATCTCTCTCTTTCTCCTCCTCTCATTTCACTCAACTCTCTTTCTCTTTCTCCTCTCTTTTCTCTCAAATCACAAAAACCCACAACCTCACAAAATCACCAAATAAACATACTAAACGCACTCGGATTTCGTTACTACTTTGGAAGAAAACGTTCACCTTCTCCCGATCTATCATCCTATCTTTTCGGATTTTTGATCCGACACTTTGTAAGTTTCCGACAATTCTCGAAACTCTTCGATTTCCATTATTTTCGACTTGTGGTTGTTTGTATACACTTAAAATGTCCATATATGGGTTGGGTAAAAGTTTTGGACCGAACGGAAACCGAAAAACTCGTTTTCGACACATTTTCCGGCCAACAGATCGCTACGTCGCAGTTGGCCCAGAATTTATGCGACGTCAGCTTCAACGTCGCAAAACCCCTCGTAACGTCGCATGGTGCGACGTCAGTCACAACGTCGCATTAAATTGCGACGTCGCATATAGCGACATCAGCCTTAACGTCGCCAATACCTCACCACGTCGCACTTAGCGACGCAAGCCCCTACGTCGCAGAAATCAACAACGTCGCATATAGCGACGCCACGTACAACGTCGCATTAAATTGCGAGACGTCGCCTTTAGCGACGTCATGCTCAACGTCGCAATCCTACCTGCGACGTCGCACCCAACGTCGCACAAATCAGAACCTCAAAAACATAGATTTTTACTAAGTGTCGAGACTCGAAATTTATCACTCGATTTTACCCAAATTCGGTTCCAGATGCGTTTTTCGTCAAAGCAATATAGTAGAAATAAAAATTTTCCAAGCTGACCTGGCAGCTCGACCCCAGCCAGGGGCTCTGCCCCTTGGACCCCGCTACCAGGGGCGCTGCCCCCGGACCCCCGTACTTAGATTCCGTAACGGCTTCTAAAACAAAATCAAAACACATTTTTCAAGTAAAACGACACGAAATCAAAATAATAATAGTTGAGATTATTATTACAAATCCGTCACCAACGGGCCGTACACTTTTCAAATACTTAAACTTATCAACCAAATAGTGGGAATTTGGACATCATAGTTGAACGAACAACTACAAGGGTGATCTGTTGAGATACCCAATCATGATTATAACCATCGCGTGTCATGGACACCCTCAGGTTACAAGTCTTTGGACTTCATACTCGACTAATCAACTTACGTTTGTTTAAACGCACTCAGACTCAGGTGAGTCTCATAGCCCCTCTTTTACTGTTTTACTCAGGGGTGTGATATACTGCTCAACTTTTAACATGTGAACGCAAGTACCAACTTTTCATATACTACATGAGTTTTTCGAAACTAATCATTTTAAAGTCCTCCGTCAGCATAGTTGTTAATACGTTGTAGCGTGAATATTAGTATATGGTACCATATAGGATTGACCCACCTCGTCCGGGTTAGCAAGCACTAACCGGGTAAACGGACGTACTAATATTTGGGAAGACGAATGTTGATTAGGCATTCGTGGAGGCACCTCGCCCGGAATTCTCTATAGGGGACCCGGCCCTCGAGTTAAGCTCAACTATGTGCTCATGGCGGTATACACGATGACTATCATTTAATTGCTGGATGCAATTCATTATTTAATTGCTGGATGCAATTCATTATTTAAATCTTACGGTTCACACTATATTAACTGATTTCAAACCTGTGAGCTCACCAGCTTTTAGCTGACCTTTTAGCATATATCGCAGGTACCAAGCAGTAGGATTTTTCTGCTTCAGGATTTTAGCTCGAGTCAGCATACAGAAGATTGAGATTTTCTTGCATTAGTATATTTTGTACAAGTACTTATGTATTGAAATCTCATTTGATTTAAACTCGAGCTATGTAAAGCTTTAAATGTCGTAAACATTTCTATTATCAATATATTTTTGTTAAAAAGACGCATATAGAGTCGTTTACTATATATCTTTGTGCTTTGTTATTGATTAGTAACACCCAAATCAAGCTTCCGCAAATCATTAAATTTGGGGGTGTTACAGATTGGTATCAGAGCCTAAGGTTATAGCAAACTAGGTTGCATTTAGTGGACCTAGACTATGACCATTAGGCGGTATTCCTTATTAGGTATAACTGGTTCAGTGATTACATCATACGAGTTTAATTTAACATAGCCTGATCAACTATGTACAATTAAGCAAAGATGATGTAAGATCTGAAAGTAGTTATGGCTGAACAGGGTACAATAGAAGACTCTGACCTCGAGAGAACCGAGACTTAAACATGTTTATGCTAGACACTAAATAGGCTATATTATATAGGAGCTATATGAATATAGGCCTCAATCTTACTAACGTTTTGTCTCAGAAATGGCAAACACACCATCAAATTCATCTCGCCCTCAATCCGGGTCGCAGAACCCAAGGGTAGCTAGGAGGAACGCCAGGTTGCCTCGAGCTGGCCCGTACCCCACTCACTTCACCCTTCCGGCCTTAGCCGCTAGGGTGAACCAACACGAGCAGCGACTTCGCACCATGGATGTCGTGTTGCAAGAAACAAACGAAAACTGGAGACTTACATCCCTTGAACGCATCGAACAAGTCTCCGACGACCTGGAAACCACAAACAACAACATGGATGTCCTTCGCAACCAAGTAATAGCGATAAGCGTGGAAAATGCCCTCCTGCGTCAAAGGATGGAAGAATGTGAACAGCGTTCACATGAAGCAGAAGAGTATGCCCGTGGACTAACACAACGACTAGCACTAGCAGAAGATAACGCCCGTCAAGCTAGCAGACTTGCAAACAATGTGGACCGTCTTGTCACGATGATGGAACAAATTAATCTACGTTAAGACTAGTGTAGTCTTTGTCTTGTACTCTATCCTGTAATCTAGTAACTATCTACGCGCTACTCTAAAATTCGGTCGGATGTAACAATTCCCGACACCTTTTGTAATAACTCTGTAGGATGTAACCTTTGAACTCATATTAGCTATCAAATATTCCTTGTTGTTCAACTCATGTTAATTGTCATTTTTCCATGTTGATGTCATGTATTACTGCTTTTATACACGTACATCTATAACAAATACAACTTTCCTACGAAATCTCATGTATCTTCATTTCTTTTATTGAAGAATCATGCCGCCAAAGTCAAGACCATACACCGATGCTCAGCTTACATCGCTTATAACCCAGGCTGTTACTGAAGCCTTGGCTCGGAATACCCCACAAAACTCCACCAGAAACAGCGATGCCGCTGAAACCACTACTGCTAAACCTTGTTCTTACAAGGACTTTCAAAGCTGCAAACCCTCCAGCTTCAAGGGTTCTGAAGGAGCCATCGGACTTATCAGATGGTTCGAGAAAATGGAAACTGTTTTCCGTGTCAGCAAATGCGCGGAGAACGACAAAGTAAACTTCGCCACCTGCTCTCTTGAAGATGATGCCCACTCTTGGTGGAATTCATATACCCAATCAGTGGGTGCTGACACTGCCTACCAACTCTCTTGGGAGGACTTGAAAGCAAAACTCACTGCCAAATACTGCTCAATCGCCAAACTCCAAAAGCTGGACGAGGAGTTCTGGAACCTAAAGGTTCAGGGTGGTGATATCGATGGTTATACCACCAGATTCCAGCAACTCGCTGCCCTCCGCCCAGCCATGGTAAGCACAGAACCTGATAAAATCAGGAAGTACATCCTCGGCCTTCCTGAGCCTGTTCGGGGGCATGTTGCCTCTTCCAACCAAACAACCATTGACGGTGCAATCCTATTGGCCCAAGATCTGATGTCCATGAGCCAAGATTCTGAACCACCCACTTCATCCTCCCAAAACAACAAGCGAAAGTGGTCTGACTACCACAACAACCACTCCAACCAACAAAACAAGAAACCCGACACCATCAAAGCCTACAACACCACCACTGACATCACACGGGGCTACACTGGGAACAAACCCTATTGTTCCAAGTGCAGCCGTCACCATGAAGGCTCCTGTGGTCCCTTTTGCAACAATTGCAAGAGGTACGGCCATCTCACCAAAGATTGCAATTCTCCTGCCAACAACAATTCCAACAACAACACCAGACCACCCAAAGTCTGTTTTGAGTGTGGGAAACCAGGGCACTTCAGGGATACGTGCCCAAAGCTGAAGAATAACAACAACAACAACAACCACAACAGCAACAACAACAACAACACCCGAAGCAGAGCCTTCGCCATCAAATCTGGGGACGCCCGCCAAGACCCGAATGTGGTCTCGGGTATGTTCCTCCTCAACAACTTAAATGCTTCTGTTCTATTTGATACTGGTGCTGATAGAAGCTTTATCTCTGATGACTTTTGCCCACTACTTGACATCAATCCTGTTGCCTTAGATGTTAAGTACACTGTAGAACTAGCAAATGGCGAACCTATAGAAACCGATAGTGTGATACCTAATTGCACTTTAAACCTAGCTGACGAAACCTTTCCAATCGATCTTGTACCCGTTGAAATCGGAAGTTTCGACGTCATCATTGGAATGGACTGGTTGTCCAAACACCGAGCTGAAATCGTTTGTTACGATAAGATCGTCCGCATTCCACTCGCTGCCGGTGGAACCTTGATCATACAAGGGGAGACCGGTGGGACGGGACTCAATATCATCTCTTTCTTAAAAACCCGAAAATTTCTGAGAAAGGGTTACCCTGCAATACTCGCACACATCACAGAGAAGAAGTCAGAAGAGAAGCGACATGAGGATGTGCCAATTGTTAGAGACTTTCCCAAAGTCTTTCCGGAAGAACTACCTGGTTTACCTCCGCCTAGACAGGTTGAGTTCTCAATTGATCTCGTGCCGGGTGCCGCACCGGTGGCCCGTGCACCGTACCGTTTAGCCCCATCCGAACTTCAGGAGTTGTCCTCTCAGTTACAGGAACTTCTGGATAGAGGATTCATTAGGCCGAGTTCTTCGCCTTGGGGAGCTCCGGTCTTATTTGTTAAAAAGAAGGACGGTTCATTTCGAATGTGCATCGACTACCGAGAGTTGAACAAATTGACCGTCAAGAACCGTTATCCACTTCCTCGCATTGATGATCTATTCGACCAACTTCAGGGTTCAAGCTTCTACTCAAAAATCGACCTGCGATCAGGCTATCATCAGTTACGAGTTCGCGACACCGATATTCCAAAAACTGCTTTCAGAACTCGTTACGGGCACTACGAATTCCAAGTGATGCCCTTTGGTCTAACCAACGCACCGGCTGTATTCATGGACCTCATGAATCGGGTGTGCAAACCTTACCTCGATAAGTTTGTCATCGTCTTTATTGATGACATACTCATTTACTCGCGCAACGAGCAAGAACATGCGCAACACCTCAGAACCATCCTTGAACTACTTAGACACGAGGAGCTGTATGCAAAATTCTCTAAGTGTGAGTTCTGGATCCAAACTGTTCAATTCCTTGGTCACATGATCGACAGTCAAGGAATTCACGTTGACCCATCAAAAATCGAGGCTATCAAAGACTGGCAAGCACCCACCTCTGCAACTGAAGTACGACAATTCTTGGGTCTTGCTGGGTACTATCGGCGATTTATCGAAAACTTCTCTAAAATAGCTCAACCACTCACGGTACTGACTCAGAAGGACAAAAGGTTCGATTGGACCGATAAACAAGAGTCAGCATTCCAACTTCTGAAACAAAAGCTTTGCAGTGCTCCAATTCTATCCTTACCCGAAGGCACCGATGACTTCGTGGTATACTGTGATGCTTATCACCAAGGTCTCGGTTGCGTATTGATGCAACGAGATAAAGTTATTGCCTATGCCTCACGACAGCTGAAAATTAACGAAAAGAACTACACCACTCATGATCTCGAACTTGGAGATGTCGTTTTTGCTCTCAAAATCTGGAGACATTATCTCTACGGCACTAAGTGCACAATCTTTACCGACCACAAAAGCCTCCAACACATCTTCGACCAAAAAGATCTTAATATGAGGCAACGTCGATGGGTCGAGTTGCTTACCGATTATGATTGTGAGATCAAGTACCATCCAGGGAAGGCTAATGTTGTAGCCGATGCCCTCAGTCGAAAGGAACGACCAAAACCACTTCGAGTCCGAGCCCTCAGTATGACCATTCACAACGATCTTGCCATTCAAATTCATACCGCTCAGATCGAAGTCCTGAAACCTGAAAATATCAAAAATGAAGCCTTGCGGGGTATTGACAAACAATTTGAAGTCAAATCTAACGGGATTAGGTATTTCTCAAACCGAATCTGGTTGCCTAATTTCGGAAATCTACGAGACTTGGTGATGGATGAAGCTCACAAGTCTAAATATTCTATCCATCCGGGATCCGATAAGATGTACCACGGAATCAAGGAATTTTATTGGTGGCCAAACATGAAATCCGAAATCGCCACTTATGTCAGCAAGTGTCTTACTTGCTCGAAAGTCAAAACCGAACATCAGAAACCACCTGGTTTACTCCAACAACCTGAAATTCTGGAATGGAAATGGGAACAAATTGCCATGGATTTCATAACCAAACTACCCAAATCGTCGAACGGTTGCGATACCATTTGGGTGATCGTTGACCGCCTCACTAAATCTGCCCACTTCCTGGCAATCAAGGAAAACGATAAAATGGAACGCCTTACACAAATCTACATCAAGGAAATCGTTTCTCATCACGGTGTTCCAATCTCGATCATCTCTGACAGAGATGCCCGTTTCACCTCTCACTTTTGGCAGTCACTTCAAAAAGCTTTGGGTACTCGTCTCGACATGAGCACCGCGTACCATCCTCAAACCGATGGCCAAAGTGAACGAACCATTCAGACACTGGAAGATATGCTACGCGCCTGCGTAGTTGATTTCGGTACAAACTGGGAAAGACATCTACCGTTGTGCGAATTCTCGTACAATAACAGCTACCACGCCAGCATTAAGGCTGCACCTTTTGAGGCACTGTACGGTCGTAAGTGCCGATCACCGATCTGTTGGACTGAAGTGGGAGATAGTCAACTCACTGGTCCTGAACTCATTCACGCCACCACTGAGAAAATTGTGGAAATCCAAAACCGACTCAAAGCCGCACGTGATCGTCAGAAAAGTTATGCTGACGTGAGACGCAAACCACTCGAGTTCCAAGTTGGGGATCGAGTACTCTTAAAAGTATCGCCTTGGAAAGGCGTCATCCGTTTTGGCAAACGTGGGAAGTTGAATCCCAGATACATCGGGCCTTTTGAGATCCTCGAACGGATTGGCCCCGTAGCCTATCGATTGTAGCTGCCATCCGAACTCAGCAGCGTGCACCCTACTTTTCATATTTCCAACCTGAAGAAGTGTCTGTCTGATGAGACACTTATTATCCCACTAGATGAAATTCGTGTTGACGATAAACTTCACTTCGTTGAGGAACCCGCTGAAATTATGGACCGTGAGGTCAAACAACTGAAACAAAGTCGTATTCCCATCGTCAAGGTCAGATGGAATTCGCGGCGTGGTCCGGAATTCACCTGGGAACGGGAAGACCAAATGCGACTCAAATATCCTCAACTATTCACTGATTCTACATCAAACACGACTTCGATCTAAATTTCGGGACGAAATTCTTCTAACAGGGGGAGAATGTAACACCCGCCAAATTAGGACTAGTAATTAGTGCCTAATCGTATGTTAATACATGTAATTAGTTCTTTGTTAGGTTAATTAATGTATCGAATTATATATATATTGTTGAATATATACGAAAATGCGATTTAATTAAATCGTACGCAATTTAAATCGAATGTATTTCGATTCAATTTAATACGGACGTTGGTGACCAATCTTATTAAATAACGTTTTTATATCAAAAACATCATTATGATAATATTTCGTACTCATTCGGATCATACAAACAAAACTTATACGATTTTATAATGTAAAACGCGCAAACAAACTAATTTACATTTTATAACTCAAATATAAATCGATTAGTAAAATAATTAAATAAAATAACGTGTATTAAATTTGAATTTAAAACTTACCATTTAATATGTAAAATAAGTATTTAACGTTTAAACGACGGAGCAAACGAACACCGCACGGAGCATGGAGACGGAGGCTGAAAAGTGGGGCTTCCACCTACAACCTCCATCTCTCTCTTTCTCCTCCTCTCATTTCACTCAACTCTCTTTCTCTTTCTCCTCTCTTTTCTCTCAAATCACAAAAACCCACAACCTCACAAAATCACCAAATAAACATACTAAACGCACTCGGATTTCGTTACTACTTTGGAAGAAAACGTTCACCTTCTCCCGATCTATCATCCTATCTTTTCGGATTTTTGATCCGACACTTTGTAAGTTTCCGACAATTCTCGAAACTCTTCGATTTCCATTATTTTCGACTTGTGGTTGTTTGTATACACTTAAAATGTCCATATATGGGTTGGGTAAAAGTTTTGGACCGAACGGAAACCGAAAAACTCGTTTTCGACACATTTTCCGGCCAACAGATCGCTACGTCGCAGTTGGCCCAGAATTTATGCGACGTCAGCTTCAACGTCGCAAAACCCCTCGTAACGTCGCATGGTGCGACGTCAGTCACAACGTCGCATTAAATTGCGACGTCGCATATAGCGACATCAGCCTTAACGTCGCCAATACCTCACCACGTCGCACTTAGCGACGCAAGCCCCTACGTCGCAGAAATCAACAACGTCGCATATAGCGACGCCACGTACAACGTCGCATTAAATTGCGAGACGTCGCCTTTAGCGACGTCATGCTCAACGTCGCAATCCTACCTGCGACGTCGCACCCAACGTCGCACAAATCAGAACCTCAAAAACATAGATTTTTACTAAGTGTCGAGACTCGAAATTTATCACTCGATTTTACCCAAATTCGGTTCCAGATGCGTTTTTCGTCAAAGCAATATAGTAGAAATAAAAATTTTCCAAGCTGACCTGGCAGCTCGACCCCAGCCAGGGGCTCTGCCCCTTGGACCCCGCTACCAGGGGCGCTGCCCCCGGACCCCCGTACTTAGATTCCGTAACGGCTTCTAAAACAAAATCAAAACACATTTTTCAAGTAAAACGACACGAAATCAAAATAATAATAGTTGAGATTATTATTACAAATCCGTCACCAACGGGCCGTACACTTTTCAAATACTTAAACTTATCAACCAAATAGTGGGAATTTGGACATCATAGTTGAACGAACAACTACAAGGGTGATCTGTTGAGATACCCAATCATGATTATAACCATCGCGTGTCATGGACACCCTCAGGTTACAAGTCTTTGGACTTCATACTCGACTAATCAACTTACGTTTGTTTAAACGCACTCAGACTCAGGTGAGTCTCATAGCCCCTCTTTTACTGTTTTACTCAGGGGTGTGATATACTGCTCAACTTTTAACATGTGAACGCAAGTACCAACTTTTCATATACTACATGAGTTTTTCGAAACTAATCATTTTAAAGTCCTCCGTCAGCATAGTTGTTAATACGTTGTAGCGTGAATATTAGTATATGGTACCATATAGGATTGACCCACCTCGTCCGGGTTAGCAAGCACTAACCGGGTAAACGGACGTACTAATATTTGGGAAGACGAATGTTGATTAGGCATTCGTGGAGGCACCTCGCCCGGAATTCTCTATAGGGGACCCGGCCCTCGAGTTAAGCTCAACTATGTGCTCATGGCGGTATACACGATGACTATCATTTAATTGCTGGATGCAATTCATTATTTAATTGCTGGATGCAATTCATTATTTAAATCTTACGGTTCACACTATATTAACTGATTTCAAACCTGTGAGCTCACCAGCTTTTAGCTGACCTTTTAGCATATATCGCAGGTACCAAGCAGTAGGATTTTTCTGCTTCAGGATTTTAGCTCGAGTCAGCATACAGAAGATTGAGATTTTCTTGCATTAGTATATTTTGTAC
Source organism: Helichrysum umbraculigerum (assembly GCA_949592205.1). NCBI lineage: Eukaryota > Viridiplantae > Streptophyta > Magnoliopsida > Asterales > Asteraceae > Helichrysum > Helichrysum umbraculigerum. Next base: position 339,487,244 of record CATIUR010000001.1, read on the forward strand.
AAGTACTTATGTACTGAAATCTCATTTGATTTAAACTCGAGCTATGTAAAGCTTTAAATGTTGTAAACATTTCTATTATCAATATATTTTGTTAAAACGACGCATATAGAGTCGTTTACTATATCTTTGTGCTTTGTTATTGATTAGTAACACCCAAATCAAGCTTCCGCAAATCATTAAATTTGGGGGTGTTACACAAGCATCTCGAGTTCCAGGTTAGGGATCGAGTATTGCTCAAAGTATCACCTTGGAAAGGTGTCATCCGATTCGGCAAACATGGGAAGTTAAATCCTAGGTACATCGGACCTTTTGAAATCTTTGAAAGGATTGGTCCAGTCGCATATCGATTGCAGCTACCTCCTCAGCTCAGTAGCGTGCATCACGTATTCCACATTTCTAATCTTAAGAAATGTCTGTCCGATGAGACACTCATTATTCCCCTCGAGGAGATTCAGATTGACGACAAACTTCATTTTGTCGAGACACTAGTGGAGATCATGGACCGTGAGGTCAAGCAGCTTAAGCAAAGTCGTATCCCTATAGTCAGAGTTCGGTGGAATTCGCGGCGAGGTCCGAAATTCACCTGGGAACGAGAAGACCAGATGCGACTCAAATATCCACAGCTATTCACAGACTCCACTCCATCTACGACTCAGAGCTAAATTTCGGGACGAAATTCTCTTAACAAGGGGAGAATGTGACACCCATCAAATTAGGACTAGTTATTAGATCCTAATCATCCAGTAGTACATGTAATTAGTGCTATGTTTTAGGCTAATTGTATGTATCAATATGTATATTGTTATATATATATATATATATCAGTACGCGATTTGTTTAAATCGTGCATTTTCAAATCGGCCGAATTTCCGATACACTTTCATACGGACGTTGGTGAAACTTTTTAATAAATAACATAAATCTATTTGGTGATTAAATAGTAGTTATTTACATTATATTATTATGTATTAATAATATACAAAACAATGTACGTTTTGTATAAAACGTAACCGACACGAATTAAACGCGTGAGATACGCCCGACAAAATAAAATAATCATAAGTTATATTTTTATAACTTCAAACAAAGTAATTTGATTAAATACTTTCATTATAAATATTGTATTTCAAACCGATAACAAAAACGTGTATTTTAAACGCTACGCGATTAAACATCCGAAACATGAGCACGTAAATCAATACCGACACTATAAACAAACATTTTTATAAATGTTCTCCAAGTATTATAAGTTATACTTCTATCTAAAAATATCGAAACCCGAACGTTATTTAAAACACGTACGTATAACGTTTAAATTACAAACGAACGTTTAAACGACCGGGGAAACGGACACCGCACGGAGCGCAAACTCGGGGAACAAAATTTAAGACAATAACCACCTTATGGGACCCACACCCCACTGATTTTCAGCTCCAAAAACAAGATCCACAATTTGTGGATCTTGTTGTTGAAAGATTAAACCACAACATCATCACCCATCTCACTCATTCATGTCTTCCCTCTCTCTCTCTACAATCTCTCTAAAAACACACACTTATTACTCTCTCCTTTCTACTCCCAATCAGTCATCACCATCCACCACCCACAACCATCATCCTCCACCACCATCTTGAAGAAGAAACCAAGGAGGAAGCATCAACGAGTTCGGTTCTAGCATCATCCATCTCACTTCTTCTTTAGATCTCGATTTCTTGTAAGAATCCACCACTTCTCTCTCTATATTTTCTTGCTTAATGTTTAATAACATGTTATGTTGCTCATATGACAATATCATATCCAAATCATAGCTCAAAATACGTTTTTATGAATTATACATATATACATATACCAAAACAGATTCTGCCTTCATAAAATCGCCTCACGGAATCGACCATAACTTGAAAACTAGGAAGAACCTACTCTCGACATCTAAACGAAAAATGTTCATTAAGATACCAGCTACAACTTTCGTGTTTGGCCCTCGGACCAGATCCTCACGGATCATAGCTAAAAACACAAGTCTTTGGACTGACCTCACTGTTGAGACGAGACCGACCACCCTTCATATTTATTTTTGTTTAAAATAGTAAAAGACCTTGTAAAATCGTGATAAATTGCAGAAATGATCTAGACACCTACGAGAACATGTGTGATTTTTGGTTAGGTCGGAATCGGACTAGAAAGGGGCCAAATCGAGAGGTTTATCGAGTCAAAATCTGGAAAACAGAAACCCTAAGGACTGTTTTGGTACTTTCTTGGAAACGACACTTCGAGAGACCCACGAAACATAATAACAAGTTTTATAAACTTATTTGACCATTTTAGGAGTTGGGTAAAGGTTGCGGGTCAAACCGAGACCGTTGACCACGTTTTCGACATTGACCAAAAACTATTAAGTGTCGCCGAATATGAAATATTTATAACTTCTCTATACACTAAGTGTTAAATGACATAATACTTGTAATACTTATACGATACGAATATTAAACACTTCAAATATACTTTATAAGTATATCATTTCAATATTTTAATAATAATGTTTTTAGATTATTATTTCAATTACTCACCAACGGGCCGTACATAATTACAAAATACAAACAATCCAAAACTAATCATTTGGACATTACTAGTTGATTGAGCAACTAGCAAAGATAGTCTGTTAAGACATCTAATCATTTATCAAAACCTTGCGCGTCTAAGACGCCCTGCAGGTTTCAGTCGATTGATCGACATCATTGTCTTGTGAATCATCATTTGTGCTTAGTAGCATCTCATTAGACTCAGGTGAGTCTCATAGCCCCTTTTTAAATGCTTTTACCTAGGGGTGAGATACATGCTCGTTTTGTTTTACATGTGAACGCAAGTATCAAATTATCACGTATGCTGCATGAGTTGTTTTCATCTAATCAATCAAAGTCCTCTGAAGCATAGTTTTGTTAATATGATTTAGCGTGAATGTTAGTGTATGGTACCATATGGGATTGACAATCCCCGTCCGAGTTAGCAAGCACTAACCTGTCAAACGGACGCATTATCATTTGTTCAGTATTGAGTGTAGATTAGGCACTCATAGAGAGGCACCTCGCTCAGGTCCTTAAAGGTGGATCCTGACCCCTCAGTTAAGCTCAGACTATGTGCTCTTGGCAGTGATACTCATTATTCATTTATTTACATGTTTTGTAAATCAACTCATTAAATCTTGAGGTTCATAAATCATATCTTATCATATTAAACCTGTGAGCTCACCAGCTTTTTAGCTGACCTTTTAGCATGTTATCTCAGGTACTCAGCTGTAGGCTGGACTGCCCATCAGGATACTGTAGCTCGAGTCGCATGCAATCATATAAACATCATGAGATTTCCCTGCATTTCTATATTTTGTATAAATTAGATATGTATTAGAATCTCTCAAATATCTATGCGAACTCGTCTTTTGTAAAACATATGTAGACTTTTACGTTAATCAATGTAATTTGTAAAACGACGCATGTAGTGGTCGTTCATTATATATCTGGTGTGCTTTGTTATTGATTAGTCGCGCCCCGAACCGACCCGCTTCCACAACCCGAATTAGGGGGTGCGATAGGAGCTGATAGATACAACACATAAACTGATTCACACAACAACATTATGCTATTATATACTTGTACCGTAAGCTTCAGATGATGTAGAGTTTGTTGTATACAACAATTTCTTGGTTGTATTTATCAACTCCTTTGGCTGCACATATGAAATTCAAAGTAATATTTTTATAATTTACAGGGTCCCAAATTCTAGTATGAATAACTAATACCAAACCACAAACTAATATTTTATTTTGGTTACTAACCGTACCAAAGAAACCAAACTCCACTGACCCGAAGACATTTGGATCGAGTCGTTAATAGAGTCATACCATTAACGGTCCATTTTACTTTAATTTTGGAGTGAGGTGAAATGAATGGCCTAATTTTTTCATTGAGAGAATGGAAAGAAAACAAAGAAGAATTTTTTCAATATTTCTTTCCTAGTTTTCCTTCCAAATTAGAAAGATCTATAAAGTGACGTAACCTTTTCTTTCAAGTGTAAATTTGTGAACTTGTTGATCATGAGATTTTCAATCTCTCTTCATTTCTTTCCAACTAAATCATCACTTCCTCTTCTTTTCATTCCCATCTCATCAATTCCTCTTCTTTGCCTTCTTTTTATGTTAAACTCTTTAAAGAGAAGGGGAGATAACCGAGGAGGAAACGAAATGAGTTTACTTTCCGAGAATTTTAACAAAGAGAAGTCAAAAGAGAATTATTCAAAACGTACTATCTTAATTTTCTCTCCGATCATGGAAAATATACGAAAACAACTTAAATAAGTTTCAAAATTTACACTGTATCTCCTTGCATTTTTCTCCAATGGAAAAACATACAAAAAGATAACTTTTCTTTCAAATTCAAGAACGCAAAAACTGTCCAAAAAATAAATAAATAAATAAATAAAAAATTTCTGCTTCCTCTCTTTTCTACAACTTAATCATCATTTCTTACAACCGACCATCATTTTATTTCAACTCCGATTCTTTTCTTTCCATCTAGAAACAGGACAGACACCTCGATTGGTATTTAAGTTGATTGATCAATGATTGTGTACCTGCTTATAAATTTTGTACACGTCTGCCTTCCTTTAAAGAGCACCATGTAAGGTGAAATTTTATGTTGTCTTCATAGTTTGATCTACCCTATTACAGTTGCATCAAGTAATTTTACATGAAATTTGGGTATGTAATATCATTTTGCAAGAATTCCTTTTGTTTGAACATGTAGCATCTCTCCTTATCATTTTTTATTTCTTTTCACACAAAAATTAACTAAACAAATCTACGAGTTCTATCACTGTAACATGAAAGGTCGTTACAATTTCATCATTTGATTGTAGTCCTTCAACCTAAGACGCAACAATATAGATAGTAACGACCTAATAGAAACATTCGACTGATTCAGCTATTCGTTCAATGTTAACTGATGACCCAATTGAAAACTTTAAATAGACCAGAATCATAATCATCAGTCTTGCACGGCACGATGACTATAACAAAACATTGCAATTTCAGCTTTTAACATTTGCCAAAAAGAAAAGAACAGCGTAGTGGTTACGGACATCACAAAATATTAATGGTTGCAATTCTATATTCATTTACGACCTAGGAGGTACACACCACAATTTCATCATTTGTACATAGATAGAATGTTCAAGGTCTAAAGATACAAGAGTAAAATGTTCTTTAAACTTCTTAACATCTACAATGATGTCATAAGTAGGACATAAATCAAAATCGAAAGATTAAGCTTATCAGGCAGTTCTTTATGGCCCAGCATGGAGGAGAAGGTTTAATGCTAAAGCGAGGCTTCCCGAAAATCCTATGAAAACTTGCAACAAATGTATTTCTGAACTCATATTTGCAGACATTAAATGACAACTATAAATGTCCATGTTATTTATGATACCTTCAACAACGGATTAAAGCTATGTTATAAGCTCAAAATTCAAAGCACACTCTTAATAAATCATCCTCTGTATGTATGCTAAAAAGGTATTAAAAGCATTAACCATGATTACGAGTATATATATTGTTCTAATATAATTAATCAACAAATAACAAGATAACTTACTCTGTAACTATAAACACTTCAGGAATGCATTTCAAAACTAATATAAGAAAGGATTGTGTCATACTTGAAATTAGAACCATATGAACTCCACAGCTCCTAATAAAGCGTTCAGGTTACGTGTAGTAAAGGTAATCACAAAGAATATCCTCAAGCAGGACTAGTATCACGGAGTGCTATTTTCCAAGAACTTAAACCACCATTACATCATAAGTTTAATGACCAAAATTGCAGGCCTGAACGAAATCCATGTCATAGTCAACATATTTGGTCCATAGCGGGCGAAACTGATTCATGGCAATGTCAAGCCATGGTTTCATATTCCCGTTGAAATGAACAACTGCAGCATTATTGATCTCTTCCATGCTTATGCTTGGATTATACCCAAGTCCCAGGACATGCCAAGACTTCTCTAATGGTTTAGTTGTGGAATAAAATGTGATCAGACCAGGTGGTAGTGTCCCCAATTTCCATAAAGTCCGGTTTTCATTCTGCAAAAACAGAATCACCATTCTTAGTTACAAAGATGAAAGAAAAAGAACCCGGATAAAAGTTTTACATTATCTCATAAAATCACAACAGAATATATAGTATAGGTTCGCAATAGATATCTATGCAGATAGCCTAGATAGTGAAATAGTGTTCTTCAAGCATCAGCATGAACTTTTTTACAATTATGCAGGAATCTCATGTGTATTTGCTGGACTATAATTTTAGAAGGTTATATAGTCCAACCTAACAATTACTACATGCTAGCAAACATATTAAAGTTATCACTAATCAATTTAAAATAAAAAATTGACAGCATATACACAACATGTAGTAGTTTACTACATAAATCTATCTTTTTGAAAAACTGACAGCATATACACAACATTTAGTAGTTTACTACATAAATTTATCTTACCAGATTTTGCCAGTAATGATACTCCTCAGTGCACTTCTCCCTCCTCCAAGCATCCAAATCAAAGAAGTTCATCCCATAAGCCCAGGCACAGGCTTTGGGATTGAACTTCTCCTTGATCAATGGGTGTGAGAAATTCATGTATTGTGAATACCGATGAAACGATCCAAAACAAGTCTCCACGGCTCCATTCACCTTCCCATCCATATCTATCTTCCAAAGCCCAGTCAAATCCTTCTGAACAATAATATCATCGTCCAAGAACAGAACCCTATGCAGCGTAGGGTACATCTCTGGCAAGTAAAACCTCAAATGATTCAATATGGAAAGATACTTAGGATTTCTAAACTTCATATTGGTTGTATCCTTTGTTGCATTCTCAAGCTTATTCTCAAAGTAAAACCTTTGCAAATTTGTCGATTCTAACTGCTTCAGCACCGGAACATACGATGAGTTCAAAAACTTATAATCCTCTACTGCCTTAATTTCAATATGAGCACCATTATACTCTTTCATCTTAAACATAACTTGCATTGCTCCTAGATTCATCTTATCAGTCACAACATGAAAAACATGTTTCCATGGCTCTTTAGTATTCTTAACAGCCGAATTAACCACAACAGAAGCAGCTATCACGTTATCAGAAAATATAGCATAATGATAAAGCTTCGGATCATCAAATTCAACAGGCCGCTCCTTGCCTTCATCTGAATACTTATCCGGATGAGCAATTCTCTCTTCCATTAACCTCATTGTGAGGCAATGCAAGCTCTTAGGTATCGATTTTGCAGCAATTAAACTCGAGAAAGCGCCTTGTTTCTTTGCTTTCGTTAACTGCTCATTAACAGAGAAGATTGAGTCCTTCAGCTTCTGAATCTTAAGCTGATTATCAAAAGACTCTTTCGCCTCAGCAATCACTTGTCTAGTCACCTTAATCCGCTCCTTGACCTCCTTCTCAAACAACCGCAGTGTCGGTTCGTCAATTGAACTTGCATCAGATGCATATAATGCTTTGTAAGCAGGTTTAGATAACAGATCCGTATAGTTTCGAGATAGATCAGCGAAAATTCTAACGAGTTTCGAGTTTTCAAGCTTCAGTTTACGAGCATAAGCAGCGTAAGCTAAAGCAAGCGATCTATGATCATCTGCTTGTTTCCGGATCTGATCAAATCTAGGTTTTAAAGGATCGGATTTCAAAGCAAGTACGGATCTCCGATACGATCCAGCTACATTCTTACTAAATGAAAAACCTAATTTCTACAAGAAACAAATTAATGAACACATTATTAATAACGCTATCAATAAGTTAAAAGAATTACGGTAAAGATTTTAGGTCTACGGCTAAAATACATGAATACTTACATTGATGTGACCGGATGAAACGTCGTCGGATGATGAGGTGAATAGGAATGAGACTGTGAAGAAGATGAAGAAGGCGACGGAGAGAGCATAAGCGAATTGTTTAAATGTAAGGGCGAGCGGTGGACGTGTTGAGAGACGGTGAGTTCGAGAGCTCCGGTAGCTTCCGGAGATCGCCATAAGTAACAGAAACCGACAAAAAATCCGGCGAAACAAAGCGCGTTGGTTGTTTGGTAAATTAAACACACTCTGATCTGATGATATAAAAAGTGTGAGTGGGAGTGGAAGAAGGGAGAATGGGTGTGAAGGTGATTGGGAAAACGAGATGTGACGGTGGGAGAGGAACGGCGTGTGGGCCACCTTTTTATTATTATTATTATTAGTAGACTTTAAACCATGAATTTTGATATGAAATTTTGTATTTAGTACGTTGTTACTAAAATAAAGTGATATGTATATTAAGTATTTTTTGGTTTAATATTACTTTATGTATATGAATTTATATAAATACGGGATTAAAAAATTCAAAAGATTTAGAAATCAAGTTAGTGAAAAAATTTAATTATATTAAGTATATATTAACCTTTACAAGTAATTTTATTTTCTACTTGGTGGATTAAAGATAAAAACATCGTAGATCTATTTGGATAATATTTTAATTAATCAATTAAATTTCTGTTTACATCTACGTAGGTAGTTGAATAAACAAATTATTTTTTAATAAGTTAGAGCTCTTATTTTAAAATTTACTACAATTAAAGATTTTTTTTTGAAAGACAGTTGTGGAATCACTAACGGATCCATTGGGCCCACCCGATCATCTCCACTAACGGTTACTCCCCTGATACGAGTAACCGCCCCTGAGTTTGCAGCCTAGGTGACGCCCTAAAGGGGTTGCTCTCCCATGTTTTGGATGGGTATAGCGTCATAGGATTCCCCCTCTCAACGAGGCTCGAACTCATGACCTCAAGAAAGTTTCCCCATATGGGAAAACTCCCTTACCACTGGGTTTAATTGACTAATTAAAACTTAATTATAATGATGACATCGTAAAGGTGTTTCATATATATAAGTTATTATTATTATTATTATTATTATTATTATTATTATTATTATTATTATTATTATTATTATTATTATTAGGGAATTGATAACCGGTCGATTAAAGAAAAATCGTAATTTTATTGAAATTAAAGTTTCCTTATTCAGTCAAAATTATAAATCAATAAAATGAAAGTTTGCATTAAATTTTGGTGAAACATTCATTTTATTTGTGATGTATAAATTATGATGATTTCTGATAATAAGTGAAACTTTAAATTTAATAATTATTTAGAAGGGTTTTTATTGACAACCTTTAAGGCTGTTGTTGTTGTTGTTAGTTTGCATTAAATTTTGGTGAAACATTCATTTTATTTGTGATGTATAAATTATGATGATTTCTGATAATAAGTGAAACTTTAAATTTAACAATTATTTCGAAGGGTTTTTATTGACAACCTTTAAGAAGGTGGTGGTGGTGTTGGTGGTGGTGGTGGTGGTTGTTGTTGTTGTTGTTGTTGTTGTTGCTGCTGCTGTTGTTGTTGTTGTTGTTGGCGGATCTAGAGCCTAAAGCCACATGGTTCATTAATACCTTACTCAATAACATGGACACATGGTTGAGGCAACAAACTAATAATATAAAAATAAACGGGTTGGATCGTTAATATCGAACATGGAACAGAGATTAATTAATATTACTAAAAAGTGTGTCTCCTGCAAATTCTGTTTGTGGGAAACAATGTTTTCGAGGTTGGCAAGGTCCCTTTTGCAAGTATGCTCTTCTAATTTCATCACGTTGATTTACATGATAAGATTCCATACTTAGTCATTCAATTGGATCTGCAGGTAGTACATTTAAATCAACTTTCAAATACTTTCGTTTTGCATAATCTCCAAGTGTTCTTTTTTCTACTACATTTGTTGTTGGAGCATGAATGGGAGATGTTGGAACATAAATTAGAGATGAACTAGATTGTGCTACCACTTGGAAAAACCTTTTTATGTTTAACTAAAACAACACCAATATTCAAATAATTAACAACTAAACAATACATTTCCAATTAAGGGTTACATAAACAAAATATAGTTAGCAATTTAAATTCTCATAGATCCATCCTATAGAGAAGAGCGAGTTGGAGTCAAGACTCAAGATACAGAGCTGCACGTTTACCTTGGTATTTTTGTCAATACAATCTTGTTTTATATTTATTATTAATATTTATTTCAAGGATTACAAACAAAGTGGGCCATGGATGAATCATGGCCAAATAACTTATTTAAATATGGACTACTAGTGGAGATAAAAAATATAAAGGTGGTTCACTTTATATTTGCAATATGGTTCATTTTAATAAACTAAGTAATCATCTCTAATTAATTTCTGATTGCGACGTGGGTCACTTGACCCATGTGGTTACCAAGTGAATCCGCCTCTGGTTGTTGTTGTTGTTGTTGTACTCTTTCAATTTCACCACAAGTGTTCACAATACAATTTTATTATGAGATGTACCAAAAAATCTCATCTGATGCGGGTATGAATACCTACAAATAATTTGTACCAAGTAGTTAGTATACGTTTGTAGATTTCATAAAAAAAACATCCTATTCAAAAGTTATAAGTACTTTCGCGTCGTACGTCTTTCCATTTACCGGGCATTGACTTTCTTTTGCAATAGGATTCATCAGTTAATTTATACGTTTAGGTTTCCAATAATATATGGTTCAGTTGCACACCAGCTAGCATCTCCTGGTCTAAGTAGGTTCAAGTAATATACCAAAGTAAGATATGTTGTTCATACAACGATAAAAGTTAGTACGGGTGCAAAGTAATTTAAACATATTTACACGTATTCTTCAAATTTATAATTGTACATATCTCATCGTGCAACCAACAGTGTTGGGTCATCCTTGATTTCTTCTTTCTTTCCATGTTTTCATAATTTAGTATGCTAGAATTCTCATACGGTTGTGGCCCGAGGGTAAATGGCCAAGATGTTATCTTTTGATGAATCTCATTCAAGCCATCTCCAAATTTCGATGCCAATCATAAGATCAGATCCATCTTCATTGCGTTACAAATAATCCTATAACAAAAATATCAATAATAAACACATCAACAATTTATAATATATTTATGTAATTAGCAATACTATATATAAACTTATATTTTACCTAGTTTGATAACACGCAAAAAGTCAAGTTTTTACGTACAATTATTCCACATTTTTAACCGTATTATTGATGAAAATATTTGATATGAACAATTATAACTAAATTCATCATAGGGGCTAAAATATAGACGATACTTTAAGAATCAACTAAAACGGACTAAGAATGGGTAAATGATATCGTGTAAAAAGTCACGTTTTTATTAACGATATCTCTTTCGTTTCGGAACAATACTTGGCAAAAGAGCTAAAATATTAAATTAATCAATGATATTTTGTCAAGTAGGTTAAAATAAAAGAAGCACAAGAAAAATCAGGCAAAATGGCCGAAAAACGAAGATTTCACACGCGTTTGAAGATTCAAGGCAACCAAGACAAAATTTCAAGAAGAAAAGATCATCTCAGAGATTTCTCCATACTGAAGTGTTTGTTTTCAAAGAAACAATCCAACGCAAAAAGAATTAATAAAAACGGAAAAAGAATGAAGATTCTACGCGCTGCGAAAGATTCGAAACATTCGGAACAAGACATCTGAAGATCGGAAAATCATCTCAAGGATTTCTTTACATCAAAATCTTCGTTTTTAAAAATTGATTCCAACGCAAAAAGAATCGTCGCCATCAGACATATAAAGAAGGAGATACGCATGAAAACGTGAACCGAAGAAGGCGTATGAGCAAGGCCGGCCGGCAACAGGTCGCCGCCGGCTGGGCACCAACCGGTGCCGGCCCACGTACAACCAGTGCCGGCCCGTGTCCGGCTTGTTCCGGGTGCTTTTTCGTTCGTGTGCCACCTTTTTTGTCCGGCACACGTACCGCACGCACTTTTTCGCTAAAATGAGCCTAACTTCGCTATCGTGAGCCTGATTTCAGCTATAAATACACCTTTGGATTCATATTTGAATAACACACATTCCTAGACTAGTTATTCTCTCCAATTCTCAACTTTTAATTTTTTATTCTTTAGATTAGTTTAATTAATTGGGCTAGCCAATTAGTTAATTAAAAAGGAGTAATTATCCTTGTACAGAGGTGATCCGGGACGCATTTTAGCTGCGAGTTATTGTACGCTTTATCAGGTTTTAATCTATTTTCTTTTGTTATTTTAATTTATGTTCATCGTTTATTTTCAATATTTAATTATGTTTATAAGATTTGCCATGATTAGCTAAATAACTTACTTGTGTGCTATGATAGTCATTTAGGGAACATTCTAAATATGTAATAAACTGTATGTTACGTAGCTGCGGATAACTTAAATTATGAATAGATGTAGGAATTAAATCTTTATTGTTTATCTACCCAACTCATGTTGTGACTAAAACCTTATCCAAAAATGAATGTAGCTAACTCATAGGGTACATGTCACTTAGTTATACTATGTTAGATTGAATCATTAAGTTCGGCATGGCCGATGTTCTCTAGACTGAAAACAAGATCTAAGAGCGGAATATGAGAATAGAGGTAGCTTAAGATTAAATTCAAACAGGAAATACTTTTGAGACAACTTTCGGAGTATTTGCGACCTAGTTAACACTTTTACCCGCCTAAAAACCAAACACCATTTTGATTATCTTACTGCATGTTCCTATTTGATTGTTGCTTTAGGATTATCAAAATAGTACAACATAAAAGGCTTGAATTGTCGTGAAATAACGTGACGGCCCCTATTCAACTGTTCTTCGATATAGTACTGAAAACGCTTTAAGCGGAGTACATATGTATGGAAGTCGGGAACGACCGAAGGTAGTCACCTTACGAATCGATCATTAAAATCAAACGTGTTGCTTAGGTTTCTGTTCATAAATTAAATTATCCCTGCTATCTTGCATACTTGAGTAGTGTTGATGATTTGTACGAATAAGTGATGACATATTGTTTGACCGCTTAGACCAGTTATTCCAACTTATTCCGGCGAGGATAAAACCCGTTTATAAGACTATTCATTCAATAGACTATGCCATGATTCAGACATCTCTGACGACCGAGATTGGGGGATAGGATTAGAGATTAACTGTCAAATAATATGGCCGTGCATTTGAGAGAACTTTCGGTGTACATGTCAATGTATTCTGCAATCCACGTGACATTCCTTCTGTCGGGTGTGGACACCTATGCGTCAGTCCGATGGAAGGACTGCAGCAATAACTCACATTAACCTACAAACTCATCCACACTAGAGCTCTTCACATTTAAATTCCCCTGAACCACTTCATAGTAGACAATCGCTTTAATCGATGAACGCCCGAAGTAACCTCCACCTTTATTTACTTTTATGTTTTATTTAGTAGGAATAGAAAACTCAAACCAACCAACCTTTTTATCCTAGCTAAATACACAAAAGTTTTTAAACCTCCCTATTTTCAATTCGCCGCGCTTTGAAGAACAATCATAGGTCATACTTACCCTTGCTAGCTCTTATAGATTAGCAATAACCCTAGGCCCTAGCCTTATAAATTTAAAACCCACTATCGTGCCCGCGTCACCATCAGAAATATTAACGACCGGTGCGTGGTACGTCAGTAAAATAGAGCAAAATCGATCAACAACACTCTCGTTCACTCTTTCAATGTACTATGACTTATACTTCGAGTTACGACCTCTAGTTAGTGTCCTTTTATTTGTTAGGAAATTACAAAGACGTAGATGCAAGAATCCCTCAAAATGGATAAACGATGAAGAAGTTACGCCCAAACGAAGAAACCGATAATCAAAGAGCCAAAATACGGTTGAGCTAGACCGTATACGACTGAGCTAGACCGTATGCGGCCCTAGCCCTCCTGAATATGGTTTGTGCAGCCGTATTCTTGTCTTAGCCTATACAAAATGTGATTTTTATTCGCTTGGGAAATACGGTTGAGCATTTAGGAGGAAAAATACAGTTGAACAACTAGTATATATAGATGGCTTCCACATCCACACTAGTACAAATTTTGGCTTTGGTCACACCTAAAAAGTGTGACGATATGCATACGGTCACGCATGTTTTTCAACGTGTGTGTGACTAAAGGTGCCGCGACCATAGGGTGCATACGGCTACACTAAATGGTTAGTGGCCGTATCCATTTAAAAAGAGTGACCAAAACCATAAAATGTGTGACCATATGCTCTTTAAAATCAAGTAAAGGTGTATTATGTGTGACTATTGTTCATCCAATGGTCACTTGAAGTTTATGTTTGTGTGGCGTTTTGTAACGTTTAGTCACACAACGAGTGTTATTATTTTTGGAATTGGTCACATAAATTTAAGCCAGAAGTGGCCATAGGTGTTAAAAAGTGAGATCATATGGTATTTAAATCTAGTAAACATGGATTTTGTGTGACTATTGTGCATACAATGGCCACTTGAATTCTATGTTTGTGTGGCGTTATGTAACATTTAGTCACACAACGAGTGTTTTTTTTTTGGATTTGGTCACATAAAATGAAGCCAAAAGTGGCCATAGGTGTTAATAAGCGTGACCAAATGCTCCTTAAAGCCAAGTAAACGTGGATTTTGTGTGGCGATTGTGCCTCCAATGGCCACTTGAATTCTATGTTTGTGTGGCGTTATGTAACATTTAGTCACACAACGAGTGCTTTTCTTTGGGATTTGGTCACACAAAAGTAAGCCAAAAGTGGCCATAGGTATTCATATGTGTGACCAAATTCTCTTTAAAGTCACGTAAACCTGTATTTTATGTGACTATTGTTAATCCAATGGCCACTCGAATTTTATGTTTGCGTGACGTTTGGTATCATTTAGTCACATAACAAGTGTTTTATTTTTGGATTTGGTCACATATATAGAATATAACCTAATGTGGCCATAGGTGTTAATATGTGTGACCATATGATCTTTAAAGTCACGTAAACCTGTATTTTGTGTGACTATTGTTAATCCAATGGCCACTTGAATTTTATGTTTGCGTGACGTTTGGTATCATTTAGTCACACAACAAGTGTTTTATTTTTGGATTTGGTCACATATATAGAATAAAACCAAATGTGGCCATAGGTGTTAATATGTGTGACCATATGATCTTTAAAGTCACGTGAACCTGTTTTTTGTGTGACTATTGTTCATCCAATGGGCACATGAATATTTTTTTTGTGTGGCATTTGGTATCATTTAGTCACACAACGAGTGTTTTATTTTTGGATTTGGTCACATATATAGAATTAAACCAAATGTGGCCGTAGGTGTTAATATGTGTGACCATATGATCTTTAAAGTCACGTGAACCTGTATTTTGTGTGACTATTGTTAATCCAATGGCCACTCGAATTTTATGTTTGCGTGACGTTTGGTATCATTTAGTCACACAACGAGTCAATCAAAGTGTGACCGTATTATGTGAGCGCATCATTTAGTCACATATAAGAAATCAATATTTCGTGTGACAATTGGAATATTATATATATATATATATATATATATATATATATATATATATATATATATATATATATATATTATAACACGACAAATTAAAATTGGAATAATATATATGTACATAATTAACTCCATACATGTACCCAAACTAATATTGGAATATTGTTTTACATGATAATAATAACCGAATAAATGTATCAAAATTATAAAGTAATTATACA
Organism: Helichrysum umbraculigerum; assembly: GCA_949592205.1. Classification (NCBI taxonomy): domain Eukaryota; kingdom Viridiplantae; phylum Streptophyta; class Magnoliopsida; order Asterales; family Asteraceae; genus Helichrysum; species Helichrysum umbraculigerum. The sequence goes on from CATIUR010000001.1 coordinate 339,502,950, forward strand.
TGATCACAGTTGCAAGGCCTTTTGACTCTTGAGTTTCATCTTCGCTTGCTTTTGCACGGTATCACTAGATACAAAAACCGATGCGGTGCGCCTTTTCTTTGATACTTCTGGTGCAGTTTTGTTTTCCGCATACGCCAATTGACCTGAAGTAGGTGGTGTTACCTGTAAAAGACAAAAGCCGCATATATATGTATCAAACATGAATATTAATATATGAAGAATTATATATGTATACGTAGGTAGATATAGGTTGTTAAAAATGTATACGTACTGTATGTACCTCCTCCTCAAATACCACTTGCGCCTTGGGCCATGCATAAAAACCACCTAGTGCCTGCAAAGCAGTTTTGACACCATTGTCTCCAACGTCCGGTAAAAAAGCTGCATCCACCAACGATGTACCAACAGACACTTTGTAGCAATCCTTTGGGAGTACTTTGCTATGAAGCATCTGTTTTCCACTATACACGTGTACGGTACCCAAAGCAATAGTGTTTGACTTCTTTAGGTTCCACAGTTTACACTTGAATACCTAAACAAAATGAAATGATGACGATTAATATAAATATATATACTAATTATAACTAAAGCATAAGCCTCTGTCTTAAACGGTGAAGATTTCAGATATGCACATTGTACAACTCACAATAAATACCCTGTAATTGCATTCTAATTAAATTAAGAATTCTATAAACCAATATTTCAACAAATAATTAATAGCACTTCATATTTACCGATTTCAATATCTTCCAGCAGCATCATATCATGTATATATATATATATATATATATATATATATGCAATATCAGAATTAGATGAAACTTAATTGAATAATGTTTCAACATGCTGAAATACATATATATACCTGCAGCGTTGGTGGTGTTGGAGACCGTTTCTTTTGTGATCGGGACGACCGGTTAGGTTCAACCGTGTTCTCTTGTGAATCAGGCGTCCTGTTTGGTGACTTGTTAACTGCTTTTTCAACAGTCTCCTATGTAAAACAAGGCAAACAAGTAATTATTGTAAATGGGAGTGACTCTTGAACTAGCAGTGCTTTGAATTACTAGCTGTACTTTGAATACAACTAGCAGTGGCAAAACTAGCTTAAATTTGCAGTAGCAGTGGGAGTGACTCTTGAACCAGCAGTGGGAGTGACTCTTGAACTAGCAGTGGGAGTACATGACGGCCCTTTTTAAGTTCTTCAATTCCACTGCAAAATCAATGTAATTCTAATGTTTTATTACTTAATTACCATTTTGTCTTTTTGGTTGATCATGCTAGTTGCAAGTCCTTTAGGCCTATCAAAACTAGCTTCCTGCCCACTTCCAACCACACTTGATGACCTTATTTGGCACTCCTGATCTGCAGTTCCAATGGTTGCTTTAGGATTAACGTCCACTGATGGAGACACCTGCAATATATATAAAGAAATACATATATCCGTTAGCTGCAATATAAATTAATGAATAATATGTTAGCATAATTACTTAATTAATACAAGAATTAAATGTCTTTCCTCCTATGGCAGGTTTTGAGTTGACATGGAATTAATTTTCGCCTCTTGTGCAGTCAACTTGGCCATCACTTGTGACACCTGGTTGGACAACGTTTCTATAACTTTGTCTTTGTCTTCACGGGCACGTCTCTCTGCTGCAAGTTCTGCTTGAAGTAATTTCATCTGTTCGGCATCTGCTGCTTTTCTGCTTCGAGCTGCTGGAAGATGAAAATACTTGTTGATTGTCACTCCACTTCCTACTCCTCTGACATACCCTCCCTTTTCCTTTCCAAATACCTCTGTCATTGCATCGTTGCCATGAGCAAGCTGTAAGGTTCCGGTTTTGATCTTCTCGTGAGTGTCTATCTGCATTATAGATTCCAACAGCCAGTAGTTAATTGATTTATCAAAAGTAAACTACATGAACTATTTAAACGGAAAATTTGCATGTCAAATTAATGCTTACTACTTCTTGTCCCTTCTCTTTAGTCATTTCGTCTAGAAATAACCCGGCTTTGTTTTGCCTTCCTCTCCACCACAATATACCACGTGGGGGTTCTACATGTGCTTCGATTACTTTTTCTTCGATCTTATAATCATCAAATCAACACACATGTAAATTAGTCAAATTACCAATTAACATGTAAGCATATAAAATTGAAAACAGAAACAGAGTACACTAGCTTTCTGTGTATTTTACTTTGATCTTAAATATAATTGATACATATAATGTACAAAATAGAAACATACATTATATATGTAAATGTAATTACCAATTTCTTTTTCACATGTACGTAGCCACCTCGTCCCATGGTATGCGGATAAACCGACTTGGAGCGCGCCTCTTTTGACGCATCTGACTTTTTCTAATTACAGAACAAAATGATTATTAGATGGCATTAATGTGCAAACACAATTATCTGAAAATATATATATATATATATATATATATATATATATATATATATATATATATATGCACTCTAATATAAATGACTAAACCTGGTAATCCTCCGTGCTCGTATACTCTACAAAAGAGTTCCATTCCGGGGCATGGACAAATGCACTATATTTCATTGGGACTTCATTTACTGCTGGTGTGTTTAGGTTGGGCAGTATGTAGGATTCCCTCAATTTCCTTCTAAAATTCCTAAGATGGGCACCAAGACGATTCATTACTACCTTTCTGTGTGTCTCATCAACATCAAAATATCGCTGCAAGATCAATATTAACAAGTTAAATATATATATATATATATACACATGCAGTTGCATATATAATGTACTGTAAACAATTTTAATTAATAAAGGAAATTAATCAAGGGAGCATATATGGAGTGGGTTACAAATACCATGATTTCATCCCACAGTTTATCTCTTTCTTCTTTATCGACCTTCTTCCAGGATAGAATCTTCAAACCAATATGCTCACGAACAATGTCTCCCAAAAAACTCGCAAACAAAGCTCTATTGTCCCCTATTAGCCGATCCATTTGATCGAAGGTTACCTTGAGCTTTTGTGCACCGGGTCTGCCATACTTGTTGCGAAACGCAAATAATCTTGTTATGCCCCTCGGCGGAACTATTCTGGGATTTGCATTATTGTCGTTTTCATCGGCTTCATCATCTTGTACATCATCGTAACTCTCCGATTCATATCCTAAATCGCGGTCGTCATCATTATAATTATTTAGAGGATGATCGGCTTCGTTATCCATGATATATATATACTTTAATTGAGATTAATTGAGAGTTGTAAATTGTTTGATATTTTGGTTGGAGATTAATTGAGAGTTGTAAATGTATTAAGATGTTTTGGAATGTAATTTAAAGGTCACTTGAAATTCAAATTTTTCTGCTTGGCTCTAATTGGTCAGTTTAAATTTTTTGGGGAAAAATTTGGCTCCAAAATGAAAGAAATAATATTTAGAGTTAAAATTATGAATAAGGTTAATTATGAATTTATGATTGTAGGGGGGAAAACAGCAAATCAAACAATATTGAGCTCAAAAAAACAAAATGTAGGTTAGGGGACTCGAACCCGAGATTGCTAGGTTAACTCCTCAGCGAAATGACCAACTCAGCTATCAATACAATTAATTTACTTTTCCAACGATAAATATATATTATTATGTTGTTAAACCCTAAACGCTAGCCCTAAACCCTAAAGTGAAATGACCAACAGGTTCCTAGCATCTTGTTTCCTTTCCTGACCTTCCATTAACAAAAGCATATAATGCACATATATATAACACATCGATCATTAACTTAACTACAAAAAATAAGTACATATTTATAAGTATTCGACATACATCTGTCGATAACTAACTATATAATTATATATACTTAATCAAAAGTAATAAATACCAAAACTAGATACAAAGTCAATGTAGCAAGCATCCCACAAACATACATTACAATTTAACAGCCAAGCCCGTCTGTGAAAGAAGGCATCGCGTAACGTCTGTGCTTGCAATACCTTGTGCTTAGGACAACAAAGAATGCAGTTAGGGTATTCCTTTTTTGCTCGCCATACGATACGGGGATCAACCAACAATCGACGTACCTTGTTAGCTGTTCGGGCAACATCCCACAGACCTGCTAACCTTGTTCTGGTAGAGGTCAACAGTTGCTTGGCCTCTGCCTGTCTGTCTTGACTTTCCCCCATCACCAGCATCCCAAGCACAAACGTTGCATCACGTTGTCCCAAATTAGATGCCTGTTGCATCATCTCCTTTCCAGCAGCCTCATCACCAAATGAGAAGAACTTGTTCTGATCAAGACATTTAAGAAAAGTAAATTAGTATGTGACAGAGTACAATTAAAAACTTCAATAAAATGTAAAATAAACATTACCATGCCATCCCTACACAGCATGTTAGGGTTTCGATTCTCCCTCATTTTTGATAGCACATCAATTTTGTGCAAGTTCATAGAAAATACAGGATAGAGGGAATCATCATCCAGCTGGCGATAAACCTCATCTGAATCAACTGCACGTCTGAAGGTCTTGCACCTGTAATGCATATAAACGACGTCATAAACACAATTTAAGTCCCTTCATGATCATAAAAGGTGATTCATCATGTACATGCACAATATAATTTAAATATTCCTAAATCAAGCCCTAATAATTGCGCTACATTCTTTAAAAAGTACAGAAAATACAAGGCTTATATACATTGACAAAACGTCGAGTATTTAAGTTGAAACGACAATCCAAACTAGAAACTAGGGTATGGAGACTTACAGAGTCCTCATTTTAAAAACTTGCTTGGCGTTGCAAGCCCCGACACGGGCCAGTACTTGACTAACGACGTCGTCCGGAAGGTCAGCAAGAGTTCGATCATCTTCCAAAGCAGTTTTTTGTCGTTTAGAGCTTTGGGAATCCATGGTTTAGTTCTTGTTTAGATGATTTGTTGATGCTCTATTTTGAGTTTCTTTGGAAGTTGGTAGGCCGGGAAGTGAAAGGTGTTGATCTGATGGTCTGAATTTTACTGCAACTTTTTACGCCTCACGCGCCTACTTCCAAGTCTTTAAGTAAATTACCTAAATGCCCTTACTATTAAAATCCTTCTTATTGTATTGGTAATGGATTATAAAGGGTATTTATGTCATTCAACCTTTAAGGGTTAGTATTAGCAGACATTACCAAATGTGGTAAAAAAAGATAAACTATTTTTACTCTTGATATACACAATTTCACAATAACATATTTATATACAATATTATAAAAATGTTATAAAAACGTATTTATATAAACAAATATGGTAAGAAGATAAATTATATTTTTACTCGGTACACAATTTAACAATAACATATTTTTATTTATACACACACAAACAAAAGTATGAAAATCTTATACTTATAATAAGTTAAATTATGCTGTATATCGTACACTTGACTATTAACCTTAGGGCAATGTCACATGCATACATATGCCGAAATGACGAATTACATAACACCCTAAGTTCAATAGTGGCGTGTGTGATACCGCAACTACTGCCGTATATCGTACAGTTGACTATTAACCTTAGGGCAATGTCACATGCATACATATGCCGAAATGACGAATTACATAACACCCTAAGTTCAATAGTGGCGTGTGTGATACCGCAACTACTGCCGTATATCGTACACTTGACTATTAACCTTAGGGAAATGTCACATGCATACATATGCCGAAATGACGAATTACATAACACCCTAAGTTCAATAGTGGCGTGTGTGATACCGCAACTACTGTCGTATATCGTACATTTGACTATTAACCTTAGGGCAATGTCACATGCATACATATGCCGAAATGACGAATTACATAACACCCTAAGTTCAACAGTGGCGTGTGTGATACCGCAACTACTGCCATATATCGTACACTTGACTATTAACCTTAGGGCAATGACACATGCATACATATGCCGAAATGACGAATTACATAACACCCTAAGTTCAATAGTGGCGTGTGTGATAACGCAACTACTGCCGTATATCGTACACTTGACTATTAACCTTAGGGCAATGTCACTTGCATGCATATGTCGAAATGACGAATTACATAACACCATAAGTTCAATAGTGGCGTGTGTGATACCGCAACTACTGCCGTATATCGTACATGTGACTATTAACCTTAGGGCAATGTCACATGCATACATATGCCGAAATGACGAATTACATAACACCCTAAGTTCAATAGTGGCTTGTGTGATACCGCAACTACTGCCGTATATCGTACGTTTGACTATTAACCTTAGGGCAATGTCACATGCATACATATGCCGAAATGACGAATTACATAACACCCTAATTAAGTTCAATAGTGGCGTGTGTGATACCGCAACTACTGTCGTATATCCTACATTTGACTATTAACCTTAGGGCAATGTCACATGCATACATATGCCGAAATGACGAATTACATAACACCCTAATTAAGTTCAATAGTGGCGTGTGTGATACCGCAACTACTGCCGTATATCGTATATCTAATATTTCACTATTGGCATATGTGATTATTTGTATCAATGTTATTATTTGCATATAATATTTCACAAATGGTTTTTTGTTCATTCTGCTTTGATTAATTAATTTATTATTAGTTGAGGTTACATTTATATAATAATTTATTTACCATACACCCACCAAACATGATACATATAGCTACTTAAAAGAACCATTAATCACACCATTTAAAGAAACTTAGTTCATAACAAGAACAAGTATAACTACACACAACATCACTACAACACCAATTAAAAGTGCAAACACTTGGTCAAACATCTTCAATTTTGACTTCATGGGAGTCAACTCTTCAACCATCTTCATCAACACCATCTTTTAGTCTGAATCTTCTTCCGTTTCATTCCTGATGGACTTGTTTTTACATTCCATTCTTAATTGATACATAATCTTCCTGTAATACTCTGGAAGCTCCGAATCAAGAAAGCGAAATCTTGTACAAAAATGGCTTTTAACCTAAATCACAACAAAATAACAAAATTAAAGCATTTTTGAGTCAATATTTAACCTAATAGCATCATCAATTGCAGATACCAACAATAATAAAAAAATAAGGTTAAAACTAACATCTGGGCATTTTACGAATCTGCGTGCCGGGTTGATCTCAGTCCATGATGTGCGAACATACATCTTGGCTCCGCAATGGCAGTAATAAAATTGTGGTTCCAAAGCTTGATTTTGAGAAGATGATGATGACGCCATGTTACAGGGAGAAAAATGAGCGGGAATAAAATGAGGATGGTAATGGAGGGAAATAGCAAGTGGACGATGTAAAGGAATGGGGAAGAAAGGGGATTAAAAAGGTGGGTAGGAAGGGAATTTTACAAAAATACCCTCATGTGTGCTACCGGTAGTGCCATATATCATACATTTCACTATTAAACTTAGGCTAAAGTCACATAAAGACGTAAAATCTGTTAAAGACGTAGAATCTGTTCAATCAAATTCATTTGGTTTAGTACGAAGAATCTGTTAAAGACGTAAAAAATGAAACGATAAAACTTTTTATCGAAAAAGTTAATAGACAACAAGGGATTTAAACTTTCATAAAAATTTTAATTTAGTGAAGGATAAAAAATTGTACGTTAATCAACCATAACTATAGGCAATGTGTTCAAGAATTACCAAAGTTTATAAAATGTGTTTAATGATAACTAAAGTTTATAAAAGTGTTCAAAATGATGAATTAAGTGAGGTACCCCTGTTGGGCTTATTTGTAAGTTGTGCCCCTGCCGGGTATAACTAGCAGTGCCATTGTTAGGTCTAATTTCTAGGGCGTGACACTGTCATCACATAAGTACCCAAACACTTCACTTTTTCAATTACGCTTTCAAAATTCGCAAAACCCTTCAATAACCGCTCTCATTTGTGTTAGTTCATTGTAAACCGCTCTTCTTTCTTTCATCAATTTCGTTAATGGCATCATCATCTTCATCTGATTCTGGTAATTCTACTCTGAGTGTTCATTCTGAACACAACATGAGGGCTTTCTTGAACAAAGAAATCGCAGATGAGAATTTTCACCCAATTATCGATTTTTTGAGTAACTATCCAGTTACATATGCCCTTACTGTCGCCCCAAGATTGATAAGATCTCATATTCACGAATTCTGGAAAAACGCAAAGGAAGGGAATGTTAATAGAATTCCTCACATTCATTCCACTGTCAAGGGAATGAAGGTAATGGTGACTGAGATTGTTCTTAGAGAACTTCTGCAGTTTGATGATGAATGAGGAGTTCTGGAATTATCAAGAACTGATTTGTTTCAAGGTATAAAGGATATGGGGTATGAAGGTACTGGAAAAGCAAGGTCTGAATACACTTTCTTGAAGTCATGGTTCTGTCCTCAGTGGAAGTTCTACATTCATACTTTTCTGGTATGTTTGTCTCAAAAGAGGACTAGTTTTAATGAATTTAGTTCTAGTATTGCATATCCTATAATCTGCTTGGCACAGGGTCTTAAATTTAATATGTCTAGGTTTATCTTAGATAATATGATCAGGAATGTAAAGGGTGATACATTTATTATGTACCCTAGATTTGTTCAGCTTTTGTTGAATAAGCAATTGCCAACTTTTCCAGCAGAGAATAGTGTAATAGTTAGTTCTACTCTATCCTTGAAGACTATTAGAGCCATGAACCAGTATCAGAATACTTTTTCCAAGAAGGAAACTGCATTGTTTTCTACAATGTTAGTTGCTCCTTCTGCCACTGGTGGTGTATTACCAACATCACTTGGACCAAATGATGACAGGCCAACAACACAAGTTGGTTCCGAACACACATCAGGAGGTGGCACAAAAAGAAAACAAGGGAACCAACAGCCTACCCAAAGAAAAGCCAAGAAATCCAAGAAAATTACACAGACTATGGAGATTCCTGTTTCTTCACAGTCTCAGTCAAATGATCAATCACAACAGGTGAACATACTTGATGAAAATGTTCATTCTGGAAGGGCTGCCACTACTGTCTCTAGCCCACTGGCAGGGCAGGACAGTGGTAACATCAATAAGACCCAACCAGAGGCAACTACACTTGATGAACCTCTGGGTGATGAATCAAATGTAGGTCCCAGTACCAAGAACCAAGGGGCATCTGAAAATCTTGCAAGGCAAGTGACAGATGTAGTCAATGATTCATCTAGGAGGTCACACTCCAATGTTGATGAGACTAGTAATGAAACTAGGGAATTGACGATTGATGATCTGGTACATGATGTCAAGTTGATTTGGACCAAATTTGAGAGAGAAAGAGATTTGAGAAGGGAGCAACAAGTCAAGTTGGCTGCTCAGGATGTATTGATAAAGAAGCAGCATGAGGAAATCAGTGATTTACAAACAAGATTGGCTGTGGTGGAGGATGTTGTTTTAAAGGTCTTAAAGCCTGCTGCAGAATTACAGTCATCTTCAGGCAAGGGGGAGAGAAAAGATCAAGAGAAAGACAATGTGCCTGAAGATAAGGGAGATGATAATGATGGTTCTGATGGGAATAATGATGATAATGATGGAGGTGCAGGTGGTATTAGCTTCATGGATACATCTGAGTTTAATGACAAGAGTGATGGAGGTATTGAGGATGAATTGAATGTTTTAGATTATGTGGTTAGTGAAGGCATGGATGATGAAATGGTGGATGCTGAGCATGATAGAAGAATGGTGGTATATGTGGATAAAATGTACAAACAAGTGGTTCAGACAGTGAGAATGTGAATGTTGCAGATGATAATACACAAAGTGGTCCAGCTTTGAATGTTTTTCCATTAAACAAAGGATTACCTTTTGAGGCTGCGGCTAATTTGTATATCTGGGATGTTATGGGAAGAAATCTTGACTGGAGGAAAAGAGTGAGCTTTAGTGATAGGATGGTGTATGAACAAAATGATGATGAAATTGATAAATCTGTTGAAACAAAGGAGATGGAAAGTGGTGATGTAGAGGTTGAGGGGGAGCTTGTAGAATCTAAGCCTGAAGAAAAAGAGGAGACAAAGAAGTTGATATACAATAGGAAGAAGTCTATTCCTAAGAGAAAGTCTACCTCTGCCAAGGTACAAACCCCTGTTAAAACTCAATCGATGACCACTGCTAGTAGTGTTTCTACCTCTGCTAGTAGTTTGGTTTCTACCACTGCTGAGGTATCTACCACTGTTGGTACTTCAGTAGCAACCCCTGTTACTACAAATCCTACCCCTGTTATCACAGAGTTAACCACTGTTACACCACCAACATCTGTCAACACTTCAAACATTCTAACAACCACTGTCACAACTAATGTTACCCCAATTTACACCCCTGCTACAACAACTACCACTACCAGGGCTCTAGAAGTGCCTGTTACAATGAGAGAACCTACACAATCACCCAAACCTAAGTCTGATCTTCCAAAGATTGATTCAAAGGACAAAGGTAAGGGAAAATTGAAAGAAGAAAGGAAGGTTAAGAAGGTTGTAGAACCTCCAATTGATTTAGATGAGGCCAGGAGAGCTCAGGAGGAGCATGATGAGAGAATGTTAAGAATGGCTGTTGAGTCCAAGAGACCAGAAGGTCCTGATGTTGATGTTGTACTAGATGACATGAGTGTGGTAACCTTATCACAAAAGGCTGCAAAGATGCTAAATAACATGGCTGCAATAGGTCGAGGGTTGTCTGCTTAAAAGATTCATGACATGATCAACAAAAAGGATGGTAATGATGGTTTGGATCCAGGGTTTGCAAAGCTCAAACAAGCTACTGAAGAAAAGGCAAGACTGAAAAGACAAGCTGAGCTTGAGAAGAAAAGAAACAAACCACCAACTGCTGCTCAGAGGAAAAAGGTGTTGATCAAAATTCTTGGTGGAAAATATGCACCAAGAAGTGTGCTTGAAGGATTGGATGTAGAAAAGTTGAAAAAAGCTTATGAAAGACATCAGAATGAGGGAAAGGAGGATTTTGAGAAAAAGCTCATGCAAGACAAATTTGTTGAGAAAAAGTTGGCTGAGGATAGAAAGAAGATTGCTGAGCAGGTGAGAAAAGAGGAGGAAGATAGAATTGAAAAGAAAGAGCAAGAGGAAGCAGAAGCCAAAGAAAGAGAATTCAATAGGCTTTCTGATCAAAATATAAAGATCAGATGGAATGGAGTTCTTGCTTGTGATAGTGTAGTTCCTGATGTGGAGAAAGATGTAGAAGAATTGAGTAAATATATCAAAGAGGTGAAGGATAGCAAAGAAAATATTCACATCCATCATGATAGATCATCAAGGATAGTTGAATGGGAAGGACAAATATTAAAAGAAGTTGCTAATGTTGTCAAAGAGCAGATCAAGATTGTCAGAGAGGATGGGAATGAGCAATACATGACATCTGTTGCTGATGTACTCAAGAATGTGAATAGATTAGACATTCTAGATCTGTATGAGCTAGTCAGTCAAAGAAACAGGCAGGCTTCACTGGTAGTAATGGAAAGAGATTTGGGAAGATGTTTGAATATGTTGTTTGAGCCTGAACCATTCATTAATTTGTTCTTAAACTGCAATGAGGGTTTGAATACATGGAGACATTTCGTTAGAGCTGGAGTTCACATGATCTTATTCAGAAATGGAATGACAATCTACATGCTTGATGAAAGACAATATGTTCTGGGGACTCATATTCTAAGAACTGTGCTTGCATCTCAACTGAAAACTACAGTGATTTTAGAAGGAGCATTCAATGCTTTATACATGGTGCTCAATCAGTTTCATAAAAGAATGGAGTTGGAAAGAATAAGAGAGGAGGAGAAAAAAGGGAAAACAGAATCAAGCTCCTAAAGATGAAAAGAAAGATGAAGAAACTTGATTCATTGCTGAGAATGATCTAGTTTAGGGGGAGATTGTTGAGACCTGAGCCACTGTCAGATCTGCTCAGAGTACAAGTATGCTGCCACTGTTAGAAGAAGTCTACCACTGTTAGAGTTTTATACTTGTAACTTGTATTTTGTATCAAGTACTCAACCACTGTTAGTAATATACGAGTACTACCCCTGTTAGTTATATAGACAACCACTGTTGGTTAGATAAAGTCGGTTAGAGTTATATTAGGAGTAGATACGGATTCCTAATATGTTTGATTCTGTAAAGGACTCTATGTGTTATAAATAGAGATCCTGTAAAACCCTAGCTTGATATACGATTCATTCTAGTTATTAGCTTCAAGGTTGTAAACCCTAACACAATTGTGTGTTCGTATTATTGATAATAATATTGAAGCTTTTGGTTAGATATTCTGTTTGCACAAGTTCTTCAAGTTGTTAATAAACTATTCCGCAAACTTGTTAACAATCCATCAAAGTAATACATACTAAGATCTCTAACTGGGATCATCGGCTACACTTAAATCATGTGTGACAAAATCGACTCTATGCTATAGTCACACAAACCATTACTCCATGTGACCAATAAGGTCTCATGATATAGCCACACAAACAGCACTGAATGTGACTAATATCAAATTTAATGATAATCGTTTTTGCCCATTTTAGCTTTAAAAAATAGTCACAAGAATATTTAACAACGTGACTGTTGTGAATACATTGGTCACATATAATCACCCAAAATGTGGCCATAAACATCCTATTGGATACACATTTGTGATATGGTGTGGCTATTACCATTCCATATAGTCACATGATCGGGCTAGAAATTAGGGTGACTATACACATTACGTTTTGCCATTCTAAGTTTCTAACACACACTAAACTTTAGACACACATAATAACTTATGTGACCATATGTACCTGGCTTCGGCTACACTTAAATCATGTGTGACAAAATCGGCTCTATGCTATAGTCACACAAACCATTACTCCATGTGACCAATAAGGTCTCATGATATAGCCACACAAACAGCACTGAATGTGACTAATATCAAATTTAATGATAATCGTTTTTGCCCATTTTCGCTTTAAAAAATAGTCACATGAATATCTAAAAACGTGACTGTTGTGAATATATTGGTCACATATAATCACCTAACATGTGGCCATAAACATCCTTTCGATACACATTTGTGATATGGTGTGGCTATTCTAACGCGATATAGTCACTGATCGGGCTAGAAATTAGTGTGACTAAACACATTACCTTTTGCCATTCTAACAAACACTAAACATATGGTCACATAATAACTTATGTGACCATATGTACCTGGCTTTGGCTACACTTTAATCATGTGTGACAAAATTGACTATATGCTTTAGTCACATAAACAATTACTCCATGTGACCATATAGTGGCGTTTGGTCACATTGTTCAAGTGTGTGACAAGATTTGTCACGCGTTCCAACTTCATGTGTGACTAAATGAAATGCAAAAAATTTGCAGTTCCCTTTAGCCACATAAATGTTCGAAGGTGTGGCAAATACGTTTCAGAATGGTCACACGATTGGAGTTCATGTGTGGCTAAATAATAACGTCCAGTTTTTTTTTGTCCCTTTGGTCACATAAATATTGGAATGTGTGACCGTTTCAAATAGACCATGTGTGACGAAAGCCCAAATTTGTACTAGTGCCATTTTCAATACATCTCATCTCACACTTCACCTCTCTGTCCCTCACACTCTCTTTCTCACTTAAGATTTTTATTTATATTAGTTATGTAATTTAATTAGCGGAAGCTAACACTTGTAATGTTTGATATATTATTCGGAGAAATACAAGATACAAGTGTTATTCTGCTTGCAGTTATTTACGGGTAATACCTATCATTTCTTATATTAATTTTTCATAATATTCTTGTTTGATGATTGTGATTTATTAATATCATATGCGTTGTGAGTAGTTGCTTGTATGTTTGCCATGATTAGATAGTTATAATTATGGATTGATGTTAATTAAATTAATCGTTCAAACTTATAAATGGGAATTATGTAACTTTGTATCAGTGTAAACTTATGATGCATCTAGACTTAATTTATGGATCACCCTTTCTATACCCTTTCTAGTTCTTCATGTGGCTATCACCTCAGTATTATAAATTAATCTAATCCAACTAAGGTAAATAGTTGTTTGTGTTATTGTATGAAGCATGGAATTACAATAAATTGGCTGAGTCCATGGTATAGAGATAGAAACACCTCTGAGTGTAGTACATCGTGGAAGCTATGAAAATTCGTTGGTATAATACTTTGTGGATTACCTAGGAATTCTAACATGGTGTAAGCATTAAAGCTACGGAAACATTAAATTTGGAATATGTCGTGAACATGTTTAGGGATGAATGACTGATTGCGAAAGAGAGTCTAGATCATGGCAGAAGTACTTGTGCGATTAAATTATATTATAATGAGTCTAGATAAGAAGGTCAAGCCCAGTAGTGTGACAACCCGTACTTAAACGTATTAAATTACCTTAAGCTTGCTTGTAATTACTTGTATTTAGTATGGAATAGGACTAATTACTTGTAACAGTTTGTATATTTAAGTATATACACGTACGTAATAAATTAATATTACGCGATTTGATAGGATGGATTCCGACACACACACGGCCATTGGTGAAACATTTTCATAAGTAACGTAAATCTATTTTTATGCTAAAATAGTCATTATTCACTTGATATTATTATTTTATAATAATATAAACGAAAAACTATTACGTTTGATGTAAAACGTAACGTACGCAAGAAAATGCGCGAATCGAACCCGACACCCGAACGAAACCCGACGAATATATGGATAACTCAAAATAATATATTTAAATGTTTTATTAGACTCAACTTAGTATATATATATATATATATATATATATATATATATATATATATATATATATATATATATATCAAAAAACAAAACGCGAAAACTAAACATTAACAATTAAATATTTACACGCGATTAACGATTTAACCGACCGCGAGACATAACGCGAATTGAGAAATGAAGCTTACGAGCCCAAGCCCGTTAGGCCAGCCCAGATTTCGGGCCACCACAGCCCAAAAACCGGCCAGCCCAAAGACCCCCTCCTTAAACTCTCATTCCTTACTTCTTTCATTCTCATTTCCAAATCCACACATACACACTTCTCTTTCCTCTCTCTAATCTCCCTTTCCCTCACTAAAACTCAGCCACCACCACCTCCATAATCGTCCGCCATCTCTTCCAAGAGTCACCAACAAGAACAACCATCATCTACCATCATCTATTGTCTTCTATATTCGGTTTGTACAAGGAAGGAAGCAAGAACAAGACAGCAGCAGCCCTCCCCCTTCATCTTCCTTTAGATCGACTTTTTCTTGAGGGAGTGATCGCACCCCGAACGGTCGGTTCAGGAATCGCTTCCTGTCGTCGTCGGACCTCACGCTCGAGGCGGGTGATAAGAGGGTTTTAAATTTATATTTTGCTGGGAAGCCTAAGCTTTATTACTACCTACTGCTCTAAGGGTATTAGGGTAGTAAGTGGTAAGTCTGACTCAGGTGTCGTTCTTAAAATCGGAGCGAATCGAAATGAATTAAATACCTCAGAGAATAGTAGCTAATAGGATGGGTTTAAATAGAGCAGGTAGGGTTTGTTTTTGGTATTTTCTAATTTAACTAAGATGCAGGAAAGTAAAATACTACACTACGGATAGGGTAAGCAGATAGATAGAGTTGTGATTGCTGAAGTTTCAATATTCAGGTTTCGGGATGATGTTCATTATAGAAGATGATTGGAGACTTGCCTTAAATACTATCAACAGAGGTTTGGTGTAAACACTAGCACCCTACGATTTAAAGCGGAAACCCTAAGTCGTATGTCACTGAGTACTAGGCTATCATGATTCTGATCAGATCAGGCTGCTAAACCCCCAACACTGTCTGATGAGGACAAGTGACCCTTCTTGGGATTACCCCTGGGTGCATGAATAAGGTAACATACCGATATTTAATTTCTGACCGTTCTTAACACCTAATTCTAATTGATTTTATTAAGGTTTGTACTAATTGCTTGCTATTGTATGTTAAACTGTCGGTTATGTTGGATAAGGGGGTTTAAGCATCTTACACTACAGCTGAATGTTTGCTTTCTTTTCCAGATCCCTTAAACTTAGTTGAGGAGCACAAGTACTTCCGTCAAGGTGTAGACCCTCCTTTGCGATCAAACGTTCATCCCTAGGTTTGTTTCACGGTGTATACTACGTTTTTCAGCAGTTCCACAGCTTTGTATATACCTAGACCATGTTCAGGAAGGGTAACTTCCAGGTATCCACGGTGTCATATGCTTACGACCGGTCCGTAGCTTCCACGCATTTGTACTCCACCAGAGGTGTTTCCAGCGCTATACTAAGTACTGGGCCGTTTTACAGCATGTCCACAGTTTCAACAACAACACAGATAACTATCTACCGATACTAGGGTTGATCAGGTCCTAATACTAAAATAATAGTCACGTGAAAGCTTGGAAAGGGTGTATGTTTGGGGCTAAATTTTATAGTCAGGATACAGGATCCTGAAGTCTCTAGTTACTATTGAAAATTATATCTAGGATCATACATATGTTCAGGATAAAGCTACTAAGGATCCTGAGATTCTATGTTTATATGATACAGGTAATCAAGATCTTGGATATATCTAGGATCCTTCTTGGATCAAGGATCCCGGTTATGGATGAGTTTTAGGATCCTGAGTACTATAGAAATCTTAGACATACTCAGGATCTCACATATGTTTAGGATCTCGGATGGTCAGGATCCCGAATACGTTAAGTATCTCAGGATCAGATGTTACTAATATTTATTTGTCAGTTTATGTTCAGGATCTTGGATATTCAGGATCCCGGGTGATCAGGATCCATGATATATTCAGGATCATGTATTACTACCTTGTTGTTCTCTTTCCTTTTGACCAGGTCATACGAGGTTTGAGGGATGGATAACCACCTCCGAAATTCTTGGAAGGAGAATATTTCAAGGATAATTCAGCATGTGTTCCACATTTGGTCAATATGAACGTTGTAGAAGCTCAAGATATCTCAGAGAGGATCCCAAAGATCTCGGAGGATCCCTGATTTTTAGGAATTATTTGTTATTCAGCCTTAGTATAAATATGAGGCAATATGATCGAATAGGACGACCATTATTCACCTCTAACACTCTAATACACTTATTCTCTCGATCAAAAACACCTACACTTCATCTTTTTCATCCGGTTCCTCACAAAAACACTTAGATCGATCACCATTGCGCTCTTTCTTTGTATTATCCTGATTTTGAGTAATAAAAGCAACGAAGGCAAGGATCGATTGATCCTTCCCGAGGTTTTATGCCGGCGATCAACCTTGATCAAGGTCTTTCCTCGTAAATCCTTGTGTCGATTACATTTAATTTACACTTTCGTTGTTTAATTTGCATATTATTGATCTTTTGATCATAAAACCTGCATGATCCTGATTTTATCTTACATTTATCTTACATTTATCATAAATATATGTATTTATCTTGTTTCTAATCATCTTTTTATCGCAATAATTGCATTATTATTTTGTTTTATGCATTTTTATTGATTGCGGTCATATATTTATTGCATAACTTGCATTATCCTGAAAATACTTTGCATTTTACTTAAACTTTTGGGATAATCTTATTTACAAACACTTGTTTTCACCGTTAATCATTTCTTTAACAAGGATCCACGAATCCAAGGATTCAAGGCATAATTTTCATTCAAAGTTGTCATTTACTCATATAGATAATCGTGTAAAAGCGTAATTATCTTGAAAGTAATTTATAGCACCCAACCTCACTTTTCTAAGTTTGATCACTTAATTGCTTAGTGTAATTTTTGACCAAAACAGTTTGGCGCCCACCGTGGGGCAAGTGGTGCTTTTCATAACCAAATTCTTGTTAAAATCCTTGTTAATTCACTCTTTTCAAAGTTTTTTTGTCAAAAATGTCGACACAAGGACAACCTATATCTTCTATTGTGCCCTCATCGACATCTGTGATGACCAATCTACCTCCTGCTTCCCCTCTATCGTCATCACAACGGGGACCAGAGAATATCTATAGGAGAACATCTTCCACAAGATCTACCTTCTCAGGATCCGGGATCACAGATCAGGATCCCGTTATTATTTCTAACAGGAATATTGTGGCTTTGTTTTCACAGATGAAAGAGCAATTAGGACGTGTGGAACAGAGTAACGAGGCCCTGAAGAAGGACCTTGAAAGCTTGAGCGGAAGAATCAACACTCCCCCTAATCAGGATCCTGGATTTCAACACTCCAGCATTTGCAAGTATTGGATAAGATTTCATTGCTGTGCAAGGAACTATTGGAATCCCAGATCCAGTGTATGCTACAGGGATCTCCACAACAAAGGATCTTGAACAAAATCCAGGATCCTCATCCAGGATCCCAAATGATGGTAACATATTTACTAATTATTATGCTGACAATATGTTTGGAACTAACATTTTGCAGGATCCTGGAGTAATCCTTATTATGGCGAGAGAGTTGCAAAATTTGAAGGATATGATATCCAATATTCCTAGAGTTGTGCAACATATACCTGAAATTGCTCTATCAGCCCATAGGATCTCGAGATTTGCACCACCTATTTGTGATGCTGAGATCCCGAAAAGATTTCAGACTCCAAGTATGAAGCTATATAATGGGACTACGGATCCTGAGGATCATGTGGTGCAGTATCGGGAAAGAATGAAGATCATTCCTATTCCAGCAGACCTTGAGGAAGCATGCTTATGTAGAGGATTTGAATCCACTTTAACAGGATCCGCACTAAAGTGGTTAATGAATGTTCCTCCTTACTCTATTACATCCTTTGCTCATTTGGTTAACTTATTTAATAATCATTTTTCATGTAGTAGAACTTTTGAAAGACTAACTAGTGATCTCTACATAATTGTTCAAAGGCCTAATGAAATTCCTAGAAATTTTGTAGAAAGATTTGAATGTGAATCTCTGGATATTCCAAATCTAGATACAGCAACAACGGTCCAAGCTTTCAAAATGGGGATCAAGAGAGATTCACAGCTTTATCAAGATCCTATGACGAATCCGTGCGAGAATCTGGATGAGGTCGGGAATCAAGACTTGAGACTCATAAGGCTTGAAGAGGATGTTATGAATCAGAAAACTGTGGAAATGCCATCAACGATAAGCCGAATAGGAAAAAGAAATCATCATCATGTCTTATGTACGCGATGCAAGATCTTGGAGATAAAGTGAGATGGCCAAAGAAAAAAGTTAGAAATAATGCTTGGAAAGATAAATCCAAATGGTGCGCATTCCATGAGGATTGTGGTCATGTCACTGAAAATTGTATAGCTCTTAGAAAAGAATTCAACCATTTATTTAGCAAGGGATACTTAAGGGAACTACTCGGAAGGAAAGGATCTCACTAAGGATCCTTAGGAGGCTCGGGATCCTGGAGTTTAGGATAATTACAGGATCCCGCACACAGCAAGATTCCAACCGCCTGATGCTAAGGTAATAAATTTTTTATCTGGTGTTTCTGACATATGTGGCACGTCTTTCTCTACAGCTAACAGATATGCTAAGGATTGCTACACAACATCTATGAAATCTACTATCAAGCCTCCATCAGCATAGCAATCAATGGAAAAAGGCATGGGATATCTTGGCTACAATCAGATAAGGTATCAAAGAAGTGCGACTCCATTCTGAGGATCCTAAGGTGGAAAAGGATAGGACGTATGTTATTGTGTGTTGATATGTTCAAGGAAGCAAGATTCCTGATCTTGGCAAACGTGGTGGTGGAATACAAATCTAATTGGTAAATTATTACTCATAAATGTGGCGGTATCCCGAAATATGAACGATGCTGCATAAGTTAAAGATCCTGAAAGGTCAGCAACTTCTTATCTATTACTTAAGTAAAAGTCTACTAGATGCTGATACAAGGTACTCTTATCTTAAAAAATTTATGTTTGTATTAGTTATCTTGAAATACATTCTATGCGTGATAAGATTAATCAATTATTAAATATAAAAATCAGGACTGTCACTTTGAATAACTAAATGATCTCGGAAATTAGATGTTTATAATCCTATAATGAGATTGTAGAAATATGATAAAACTTTATGTTTTGAGTAAACTTTACTCGCAATCTTTAAAATAAAATATGGATACAATATGCTTAGTTAGCTTAAGATATGGTATTAAAATCACCTCAAAGGTATGACATGCAACAGGATGTTGATTGTAAATTTTAAAGTACCAATAATGAAATAGATTATGAAACATCAACTGAAGGTTTACAATTAACTAAGGATATCAGTATAAAATATATAAGTGTATGTTAGTTACTAATCATCATTGCAAATATGCCCAAAGGATAGTTAGACTAGTTTTGTATTTGGATATGCTTTAAGATTCTACAGATAACTTCGGGATCTTCAACTGATGCTATGTTGGTGATCTTGAGTTTGAGGATAATTAGACACATCAGGTTCTGGGGGCAAGTCAGGATCATAGATGTAGTCGATCATTAAAATTTTTGTAGAAGGATCATTATTGTTGCGGTATTTTGAGGATCCTGAAGCATAAGCAAAACTGAAGGATATGCACGAAGGAATTTGTGGAAACTATCCTGGGGGCATACATGGAAATGTTCAGAACCGATGCATCCAATTATCTTTCTGTGATCAATGTTTGATTGGCGTGGATGCTGGAAAACGGGGCCATGTTGATGGAGAATTACTTTCAAGATCCTGAAATGCTATTCACCTAAAACTCTATCATGTGTAAGTTGAGTATTTATATTCAACATAAAAAGGTACACCTATGATCCTTAACTTTTTATTAATTTTTATATTCTTTACTATATATGTATGTGTGTATCATAATTATATATTAATATATGAATGAAAATATTTCATAATTATTATTTTCATTCGAATCTGACACTGACTTAAGCATCGGATGAGTGTTAGGCAAACTAACACCCACCTTTACCCAAGATCTTGTGTTTGTTGTAGTTCATGCATCTAAGGATCATGGAATGAAGATTAGGGGTTGGCCACCTCTCCTCCGTTAAGAATCCCAGCGATTCTCTAAGGTTTAGAGGTTTGCTGACGCATAAACACCTCTCTAAGAATTTGGGTTTCCACACCCCGCCGGGTGTGCATGATGTTTGATTATAGTGTCATGGTTAGGGAATCGTGGTTGCCTCTGGTGCCCGACAACTTCATTTCTATTGGCCTATAAATCAAACTCTTCCGATTGTCGGCACTGAGTGCACTAGGTGCCGACCTAAGGTTTGTGTCATTTTCACGTCACTCTAAGGTTTGTAATGTTTTCACATTACCTAAGGTTTTGGCGTATTCGCGTCACTAAGTACGCAAGGCTTGTAATGTTTTTACATTATCTATGACGCAAGGTTTGTAATGTTTTCACATTACCAATTGGTTAGGCATATTCATGTCTCAAATGGCTTGGCCCACAAATCAAACGGTTGTAATGTTTTCACATTACCAAATGGTTTGGCATTTACATGTCACGAAAATTGATTTATCAAAAGTTTTTTCTAAGATTTGTAATGTTTTACACATTACCAAAATATTTCTATTGGCGTAGGCCGTAAAAGATTCAAATGGTTGTAATATTATCATATTACCAAAATATTTTTTGAATTTAATCCAAAGATCATGATTGTTATAATGTTTTCACATTATTCAAAATTTGTGACATTTTCGAAAATAATTGCAATATTTTTTGCATTAAAAATCTTGACAGCTTTTAAGCCATTCTTAAAGATAAATAAAAATCATAATGTTTTGACATTATGAGAATAACTGGAATGTTTTTATGTTATCAAAATCATATAACAATGTTATATATCAGGATCATTGGATTATCCCAAGAGAGATCCTGATATCTTCTTTGAACGTATCAAGATTTGTTTCAGGATCTTGAGATACAGGAATCTTGAGCCCAAGATCATAAAAATGATCTTAATGTTTACAGGTTGTTCGAAAGACTTTGACACTATTGTGTCATCATAAAGTGTTTTCACGTTACTTTGGAAATCTTTGATGTTGTCATACTACAGGATTTAATCATCATCATTGATGGTTTTAAATATGCTTCTCAAGCTGAAGTATGTTTCAGGATCCTAAGATATGGGAATCCTGAGTATGAAGTTATTTCAAGTTTTCTGAGGGAATCTCCTCAGAATCCTTGTGGTATAAGTAAAATGAGCGTGTAATGGGGGAATCCTCCCATTATCTTGAAAAACCTACAGGTATGATCGGGATAAGCATATACTGGGGCAATTTCCCCCGTATTTTAAAAATCTTATCTTAAGTATATCCTGAGGGAATCCCCTCAAGATCCTGGTTATCAGTATAAAATAAATATGTATTGAGGGAATCTCCTCAATATCTTGAAGACAGAGGATATATAAATCCTGATTGGTAGCCTTGGTTTCTTGGGCTTCTTTCTTCTTAGAGTATCTTGAATAACTTTTCAAGATCCTGACATTACTTAGGAATTTTGTGATTGAAAGTCTATTTCAGGATCCTAGATTATTGGGATCCTGTGAACATGATTATTTCGAATATATCTTGAGGGAATCTCCTCAAGATTCTAAATGTATGGATGAAATAAACATATATTGGGGGAATCTCTCCAGTATCCTGAAGATCGAAGATAAATAGAAGATGATAACATACATCAAATGAGAAGATTGTTCAACAAGAATCGAGAGGAGCTTCCGTGTGCTTTCTCGTTGTTTATCTACATTCATCATCATATTTTGAGCCTTGCTCATCAATAAAACCCATCTCACTAGATGGTATCCATTCGATTCACACCACCCTTAGTTTTGTTCAATACACTCTAACGGGTTATCCACGTACATTACGGAGTGTAACGAATCGATCCAAGTCAACCCACGCTCGGGATTAGCTTATCCAGAATGAAAGTTCAACGAGCGGAAATTAAAATGTTCAAAGTGACTAAGTGGTCAACATAAACCACTTGAACACCACCATGGCTAACCATATCAGGTTAACCTTATTATTGGCACAGCCCAAGTATGTATAACATTGACAGGAATGGGGGCATCCCTTCTGGATCATGAAGATAGTTGATTCACAGAGAATAATCAAGAAAATGGTGAAAGGAAGCTCAAGGAAACAAACCCGTAGGGTTGTATCGCATGGAAATGTTTCACTGGATCTCAACCGAGCAATATTGACATCAGATTAAACAAAGGATTCAGGTAACCGAAGTCATTATGAAGTTTGAAGTCATGCAAATGAGGTATGAAATGGTTTATGTTTATCAAAAATTCAATTAACGGGACATGGTTACCGATGCACGGTAATATCTTGCCTTATTTATTTAATGTTTATTTTTAGAAGTTGTGTCACCATCAGGGTCCTGAAGATAACACAACTTGGGGGCAATTGTTTGGTGCTAAATTTTATAGTCAGGATACAGGATCCTGAAGTCTCTAGTTACTATTGAAAATTATATCTAGGATCATGCATATGTTCAGGATAAAGCTAAGACTAAGGATCCTGAGATTCTATGTTTATATGATACAGGTAATCAAGATCTTGGATATATCTAGGATCCTTCTTGGATCAAGGATCCCGGTTATGGATGAGTATTTAGGATCCTGAGTACTATAGAAATCTTAGACATACTCAGGATCTCACATATGTTTAGGATCTCGGATGGTCAGGATCCCGAATACGTTAAGTATCTCGGGATCAGATGTTACTAATATTTATTTGTCAGTTTATGTTCAGGATCTTGGATATTCAGGATCCCGGGTGATCAGGATCCATGATATATTCAGGATCATGTATTACTACCTTGTTGTTCTCTTTCCTTTTGACCAGGTCATACGCGGTTTGAGGGATGGATAACCACCTCCGAAATTCTTGGAAGGAGAATATTTCAAGGATAATTCAGCATGTGTTCCACATTTGGTCAATATGAACGTTGTAGAAGCTCAAGATATCTCAGAGAGGATCGCGAAGATCTCGGAGGATCCCTGATTTTTAGGAATTATTTGTTATTCAGCCTTAGTATAAATATGAGGCAATATGATCGAATAGGACGACCATTATTCACCTCTAACACTCTGATACACTTATTCTCTCGATCAAAAACACCTACACTTCATCTTTTTTATCCGGTTCATCATAAAAACACTTAGATCGATCACCATTGCGCTCTTTCTTTGTATTATCCAGATTTTGAGTAATAAAAGCAACAAAGGCAAGGATCGATTGATCCTTCCCGAGGTTTTATGCCGGCCATCAACCTTGATCAAGGGCTTTCCTCGTAAATCCTTTTGTCGATTGCATTTAATTTACACTTTCGTTGTTTAATTTGCATATTATTGATCTTTTGATCATAAAACCTGCATGATCCTGATTTTATCTTACATTTATCATAAATATATGTATTTATCTTGTTTCTAATCATCTTTTTATCGCAATAATTGCATTATTATTCTGTTTTATGCATTTTTATTGATTGCGATCATATATTTATTGCAGAAATTGCATTATCCTGAAAATACTTTGCATTTTACTTAAACTTTTGGGATAATCTTATTTACAAACACTTGTTTTCACCGTTAATCATTTCTTTAACAAGGATCCATGAATCCAAGGATTCAAGGCATAATTTTCATTCAAAGTTGTCATTTACTCATATAGATAATCGTGTAAAAGCGTAATTATCTTGAAAGTAATTTATAGCACCCAACCTCACTTTTCTAAGTTTGATCACTTAATTTCTTAGTGTAATTTTTGACCAAAACAGTGTATATGGTGGTTTAGATCTACCGCTTGAAAAGTTTAACCCGATACATAACATAACAATTTCCAATCACATATTTAATTAAAGATTAATTTAACATCATCCCTACTCCTAAATATCTACATTCCAACAATCACAATATTACACTACTCAATAAACATGGCAACAAATAAAGCACATACCATAATATTACGCATGGATAATTCAGACCTAATAACAGTATGAGGGAATAGATATCACCGGATAATAGAGCAGCGTAACAGAGAGAAAATAATTACAATCCTTGAATACCAGCTTGAACAGCAATACTCCTTTATTACAACGATTATCTCTCCCCTAATCTACTAGCTACCCCATAATTTCTCCTCTAACTCCTAAGAGTAGTGCTAGAGAGAGAAACTAGAGAGAGAAACTAACTAAGAAATAAAATTACAAGAAAAGTGTGTGTGAAAGAGTAAGAATGAATTGTGTTGTGAATTGTGAAGGTATGAAAATGAGGAGGTTATGCCACTATTTATAGGCATACAAGATACGATTTTACACTTAACACCCTCGCTCCAATTTAATACTGAAATACACCCCCTAGCTATGAAATTCGACACCGTAAAGGGGGTATACCACCCTAAATAGGGCGTATTCGGTAGCAAATAGGGTGTATCCGGCACCGTAGAGGGGGTATACCACCCCTCGAAGGGGGTATACCACCCCAAACAGGGGGTATACGGCCCTGCAGAGGGGGTATACGGCCCCTGTAGGGGGGTATACGGCCTCTAGAGGGTGGTATTCCCTTGGTCCGTGGTCTTGTGTGCTGGATCGTAAGTCTTGTGTGCTGGATCGTACTCGTTTGGCTCTAACTTCTTCGTTCTTGATCCGTTTTCAACGTTCTTTATATCCACGCGTTCGTATTCTCTAGACCTACATTTTAAGATATTTATTAAGTCCAAGATCGGAGTTTTACGATAAAATAGCGTGTCGAACGAATTATGCCTATTTAAGTGTGTTTTTCGTCCATTTACCGTCGTTTTTGAAATATTTATAGAGTTAATACCTTTTTAACAAAATGTGGTAAATGTGAGCTTTATTGGCATGTTTTTGTTAATTAAGTGCTAAATATGAGGTAAAATATGTGTGTAAAACATTTCTTTTTACGTCAAATCAAATATCCCACACTTAGACTTTGTTTGTCCTCAAGCAAACCGTATCTCATTTTGCTCAAGGTTTTGAGAAGATAGACCTTTTGACGAGAACAGATATTTCCTAAGGACATCAACTCCTTAAAATAAGTAAACTATTTCAAAAAGTAAGCATTAGTAGAATAAGAAATCTTAAAACTGAACTGGTTGTCCCTTTAGCATACTTTTGCAACTCTCGAGATGTAGAAGTACATGACTGGGCGATCCTCAGAGGTGGTCACTCAATTCACTCAAGAAGTGTATCGGGTTTCCTAACATTCTAAACAAACGAAATCGCTCAAAGCCAGTCATGCAGCGCTTATCATCATAGGCTTGGTCGAGAATCGCATCTCCAACACTCCAAATGAGGACGGTGCTAATTATCCCAAGGCATTTTTGTTGGGTTGTAATGTTTGGGTGAGGGTTAAATGGGCATGGAAAATGGTCATTTTTAAAGTTTAAAAAGGGTTATGCTTATCTCAGGAATTTCCAAATTTTATGAAAAACTTTATTTAGATATGCTTTTTAATGAAAACAGAAACGGATGACGGAAAGGAGGAAGATAGCTATTATGACTTCTATCTTCTTGAAAACACTCGGAAGATTTAAATCTTTTAGAGATCAAAGTTTTCGGGAGATTTTGAAGCACTTAGCTTTATTCAGATATATATATTTTTGGCTTAGAATTTCTTTGCCAAGGAATTTCTAAGGAATTTTATTTTCTTACTACCTTTTTGAGATCCTTTCATATTTTTCATTTTTCACACTTTTTATCATTTCGAATTTTACTTGGTGCCAATTTTTTCGCACCGCAAGATTCTCGATCTTTGGAGATTTAATTTCTGAAACGCACACGAGAAGTTTTGAGTAAAACACGAATTTTGTGATTTTTGGAGTGAAAGCAAAAAGAATATCTAAATAGCATTTTTCAAAAAATTTAAAAATTCTAAGATAAGGTTTTGGTGGGTAGGGAAGGGAATGGGTTTTTTTAATATATTTGGGTTTTTAAGAAATGAAAAGGTTAAGGCTCAACATGGTGTACTAAGCGGATCATCGATACTAAAATTGAGTATCGGAGGGTTAGGCTTGAAGAGATATGAGAAAAATGGGTTTAATCCTAATAAATGCCAAGATCCTCTAATTGCACCTATACCGCGTACGGTACTCTTTGGTATGGTCTCGAAGCGTATACCAGGAACAAGTTCTAATTCTAAGACACATGCATCGGCACACACACAGAAATGAATGGTGAAGCATTAAAAATGAATGCTTATTAGAGGCTCAAGTTCCTCACACAACAATATATGGTGTATGCGCCAAGTCATGCGATGCTTTGAAGATGACCATTTTATTTTTAAGGGATTCTTATTCTGCCTTATCGTACTTTCCAAAGTAATTTATTTATTTTGAAAAAGTGATTATCCTTAAAAAGTATTATTCTTACCAAAAGATCAAAGAATTTTCAAAAGTTGACTGATAAATCAGTCGAGTTTTCGAAAAATTTTGAAAAAATTTGAGCAGAAAACGAGTTACAAGTTATCTTTAGAGGACAAAAGGTCAGAAAACTTTACGGTATAACATACCGTGTATCCCACACTTAAAGGAATATTGTCCCTAGTGTTCACTACTAAGGCGCAGATCTTTTGGGGGATCCCACACTTAGAGTTTGATTATAGGAAATGCTCACTTTATTATGTTTTTAAGATGATGGAATTAAAATCCCACACTTAGAGGTTAGGCATAAAGGATATGGTATGAATATTTCGGGAAGACAACGAAAAAGAACGAAAAAACTCCCCTCACGGATTCACGAGATGAAAATAATTTGGCTGAAGAAGATGTTTTGGCTCGCTAGAGATTCCAGCATGCTTCCGTCTAAGAACAGCCGTCTGTTTTAGTGCGCGTCATATAGTCGTGAATTGTTCCCATCATTCTCAACAATCAATTCAACCACATTATATTCTACTAAAGTAAACAAAGAAAACGTAAGCATAATAATAAAGATAGATAGATAGATCATCCAGCTGAGTAGCAAGCCGGATGGATAGTTCCAAAAAGTAAACAAGTCCACAAATCATCCCAAATAGTTAGTGTTAATACAGACCAATAGTAATAATAATGATAAAGTACTGGAGATGAAAAATAAGTCTAAGGACGAGGGGACCCCTGATCAGTCACACGAGGATCAACAGCAGAAGTGGACGGAGGCATGCCAGCAGCTGAGTGCTCCCCGCTAGCAGCTCTCCCAGAGACAGACTCTGATACAATAACTCTGTGCTGTCTGAGGATGGCCTGCATAACATGGATAGGCAAGTCCTCTGTGCTGTCAAATCCCCACTCCTGCAAACACTGCTGTGTCATGTGTGTCTCCTCAAGTAATATCTGGTATCCTCTCCTGATGTCGCTCTCATTTGGGATCTCAGAGTCAGGGATAGGCTCGAGGTTGGACATCCAAGAGAGTCCTGAGAGTGTGATGCCCTGTGCACTAGTGGTGGTCATAGCTGGGCGATAGACATGTGGGTCATCAGGTCTCGGGATCTCATAATTCGGAGATAAGACATGGGTATCTGAGGGTGGCTGTCATGAAGTGGATGGAGCAGCTGAGGTGTGTACAGAGTATACCGGCTTGTGGTGAGATGTGGTGGGCATGGTGTATGGTGGAATAGTGGTGGTGACTGGTGGAATGGGAAAGACTGCTGGTGGTGTCTCACATCTGTACATCAGTGGCTCTGGTATCGGCAATCCAAACTTACATGCTACATTGATATCATGAGCATGTCTAACCTGAAGTGCATGAAAAGTCCAATACTGAGAAAGTGGAGTGGTGTAGTCCAGTCAACAACACTCTGAACCCTAGATGTAGAGCCACATGCCCTAGTATCAACCTATGGCGCTCTAACATCACTGTCATCAACCTGTATCTCAATCGGCTCATCATCCTCAACATCCCTGTCTCTCTTACTACCCTTCCTCTTCAGAACACAACGAGGAATAGCCTCTTTGGTAGCTTTCCAGAATGCCTGCCCGCTCGAATCAGTAGTGATCAACCAGATAGTCCGAAAATAGTCCAAGTCGAATGGTAGGGATCTAACATAAGGTGAGCTGGTATACTCACTCATGTGATCCTCCGTGAGCAAACCCATACGGCTACAAATCCTAGTAATGAAAGCTCCCATGTATATATACTTTGTCATCTCAAATGTTGTCTCTCTCTGAATCCTCTCAGCTACTAAGAAGGCCACATTCACATTCTTCTTCTTAATCATGGCGTTCATCACAAAGAGATCATCAGCTCCTACAGCTCCTCCTGTTTCTTTCTTCCCATGTAGTGATACAGCTAGTAGCTTGTGCAGAAGTCGATGCTCAACTTTGAAGAACGCGGAGGCTTTCACATTTGAATGAAAACTAGTACCTGTTAGATTATCCCAAATCAGCCCATGATCTTCATTACTCGAAATACCCCGTGAACTATCGAAGAATAACTGTGAATGTGTCTGCCCCTCAGTGTAGAAACCAAGATATACCGCTAGCTCAGCCAAAGACACATGTTGCTTCACCCCTCTGTAATTGAAACTAATCAACCGCTTATCTGTAACATTGCTGATGCAGGGGTTGAACTCATAGGTCAACATG
This sequence comes from Helichrysum umbraculigerum, assembly GCA_949592205.1. Lineage (NCBI taxonomy): Eukaryota > Viridiplantae > Streptophyta > Magnoliopsida > Asterales > Asteraceae > Helichrysum > Helichrysum umbraculigerum. The sequence continues at coordinate 339,532,523 of CATIUR010000001.1, forward strand.
AACTCGATAACTAGCTCTCGATAAATGTCTTCATTGAGGGCGAACATTTGGTACCAAGCATTCATTTTCTCATGATTGATCTTGAACTTCACTAGATTTCTCAACTCTCTTTTATAACCAATCGCCTTTACATCTCTCCAAACGATAAATATGTTTTTACCAAGTGGTCGGCTCATCCATTCCCTAATCAATTTCTTCTTTTTGGCGGAAGTGACCAAGTATTCCAAAGTAGGATGGATAGCTGTAGAATCAGACCTCATCTGTTAAGATAAAAAGGTAATTAGTGTGCATCATGATCATAGGTATATAAATTCATTAAGTCATTTCAATTTTTTTAACAAAAAATTCGAAATGTAGGCTTTAAAAATCGAATAATCCATAACCTAGAAAGATACATATTTAACCAAACCGCAATCACCAAACCTCAAATTTCACATCAATAAGTTTCTTAAGCTATGGTAAATGTCACAAGCATGTTTCTAGGGCAAAAGATCTTACTTTATAAATGATTCCTAGAAAAGGCTCAAAACACCCAAAAATGCATTGGTAAGTAACTAAGTAAGCATTAAATTTAAAGAAACTTTGTAATTACCTTACTTTAATCAAAACCTTGCATTTTACCATAAACTTAGAAAACTAGTGATGAAACCATATTATGTATTTAAAGATTTTAACATTAAGTGTTTAGTCAAGTTTTTGCCAAATGATTTATAAAATCAACCAACAACTTAATGCTTAATCTATAAATAACATAATTTCAATATTGGTTTATTTAGAAACATGACTAGTCATTTTAAAAGATTTATGCATTTTATTTAAAATGATGCTTCTTTAAAAATTGAAACTAGTCGTTTAATACCATTAAAGCATGGTTTTGAAAATTCAAGCAACCATTTAAAGTTAATATTTGCATAAGTACCATTTAGTTTGAAAGTTTTTAATTAAAATAATGATACTCCACAAATATTCATAAAAATGCTTACTTTAATTTTCAAAAATCATTAAACCAATCAATTAACTTATTCAAACTAGTTTACTTATGTTCAACACATCATTATAAGCACATTTAATCAATAAAAGTCAAACATAGGCAATTCTAGCTAAAAAGTCAACAAAAAGTCAAAGTTCATCACTTTGAAAATCAAAGTTCACAAATCTCACATGAAATCACTAGATTACTATCATATATCATCATTCAATCATCATAAGTAAGCAATAACACCAAAAGCCCTAATTTTTAGCCCTAAATTTCAAGTTTCAATTTGAAACCCTAATTTTTGGGGAAAATTATGAACTAGAGATTTTAAGTTAGTGATTTACCTTGAAATGGATGCAATGATGATAGATGAAGCATACAAGCAAAGAAAATGGAGAATATAGAGCTTGAGATCTTCAAAAATGGTGGAAATTTGATGGAGAAATGGTGGTGGTGTGGGTTTCGGCCGGAAAAAAGAGAGAGAAGGAGGAAGAAAGTGAAAAATGTTTTTCATTTTTGCTTTTTTAACCTTCTTCTCATTTTTACTTTTTACCTTTTTACCCTTTTAGAGGTAATTTAGTAAAAGTAAATGGTAAAAATGGTAATTAGGTTAAAAAGGGTTTTATTAAAAACTTAAAATATTTTTGTGTTCTAAAAATTTAATCTCATTTAAAAGTTGCTAAATTTTGCCAATTGTTTAATTGAAGTTAAATAATTAAACAAAACTTAAGCATTTAGTGATAAATGATGAGACAAAATTTTAAAGAACGTTTTCAAAGATAATTTTAAAATGTTTAAAAATTTAAAATTTAAAATCCTAACTTTTACGCAGAAAATAGATAAACTGAAAATTTAAACTACTACGCGATTAACTACTTAATTTATTTATTAAAATTAGGTTGCCTCCCAATAAGCGCTTTGTTTTAAAGTCAACGGCTCGACTTTTCAAAAATTTAATTCGGGGCCCGAGGCTGAGGAAAAATGTAACGCGGAATAAATGAAAATTGGAGCACTTTAGTGATGTGATAGATTAGGTCGGCGGAGTTTAAGAAAAATAATTCAAATTCGTTTAGAAAACTTCTCTCCTCGTATCCTAATGTCATAAGTGCATCAACGAATTTATTAAATTCCCGTTTAACTTTCTTGGGATTTGAAATGCCATTTCGTGGTCCGTCGTCTAAAAAATTAGGATCATGAAGTAATTTTTCCAATATTTTTAAAAACTCCTTTTCTTCTTTTGAATCAGGATTTCCGGTATTAGCGTGAACTGCTACCGACAATTCTTTGAACAGTAATTTTTGTTGAAGCGTAAAAGGAAATTTTGATGTTTGAAATAACTGAATCAGCTTAATGTGAATATCTTTCCGTTTTATACAGAAAGATGTTTCAATAGCTGCCTCAGTTGCATTTGAAAAAATATCTATCAGTTTATTGATTAAATAGACGGCAGGATCAAAGAAAAAAATGGTATTTTCCCAGGAAGTAAGGTTGGAATTATAGGGTCACGCTCTATCCAAAATTCGAGTTCACTAATTAGATCCGCAATATACCTATTAATCCGTGTTGATGAAACAGGTTGATAATCTGTATTAGCAAGTAAATTCATTAACAGGTCTAGATCTGATTTTAGTGAAAACTCATCTTTTCTAGTATAATTAGCGCGGAGTCCTAAAATTCTGTGTTCGATAGTCACGAAGGTCTTTCTTTGGTCAACCGAAAAAGGGAAATCAGATATTTGAAGATATTTCAGAAAATTGGCACATATATCTATTCTCCTATCTGGTTTAAAAGAATTTCCGACATGACGCTCGGTTTCAGTCTCAGGTGGAATATCTGTGATTTCAATGATGTCAGTGGGTGGTCCATTTAGTACAGTTTTAACTATGGTGTACCTAGGTTGGACTGGATATCCTTGAAATGGTTCAACTATGTAGGTGGCTCCTGATTTGAATGCATGATCATCCGAACATGAGGGTTTCTTATTCTGTGTAGTAGGATAGGATCTCAAAATGTCGGGAAGATCATATTCAAAGTATTCATCCAAGCAGTGAAGACGTTCATTTCTATCTAAACCTAACATGGGTGGATAAAAGTAAACCTCAGTGCCGAATGGTACTTCTTTGGGAAGGTCAGGTGGCCTAACATAGTGTGGGTATTTGGCCAGAAGTGAAGAAATCTCAGGGTCAATGGTAAATTGACTACTTAAAGTGTGAGTATCAGAAGTTGATATCTTCTGCTGAGATTCCTCTAATTCTAGGTCAAAGTGTTTTTGCCTGATATCAATTTCCTGGACGTTTGAGATTTCTTTGACTTCGGGGAATGAAGAACAAGAAGAGTTATCCTCTAATTCTTTTTCCATAAAATCAAAAAATTTAGAATCATCCATTGCCATCATCTCATCTGCTGTCTTGTGAGAGAACAGAGAAACTGGGCTAGAAACAGAATCAGATGGTTTTTGATTTTTCATATTTTTATGGTTTTTGTATTTTAATAACTAAACTAATCTAAGAAAGCAGTAACTTCCGAAAAAGATAGGCTTAAATGAAAGGTTCTCCTAAGGGCTTCTACTTCTAAGGTATATTTATCAAATCACAACTCTCTGCGATCCCCGACAGCGGCACCAAAAACCTGATCGCACCCCAAACGGTCGGTTCAGGAATCGCTTCCTGTCGTCGTCGGACCTCACGCTCGAGGCGGGTGATCAGAGGGTTTTTAATTTATATTTTGCTGGGAAGCCTAAGCTTTATTACTACCTACTGCTCTAAGGGTATTAGGGTAGTAAGTGGTAAGTCTGACTCAGGTGTCGTTCTTAAAATCGGAGCGAATCGAAATGAATTAAATACCTCAGAGAATAGTAGCTAATAGGATGGGTTTAAATAGAGCAGGTAGGGTTTGTTTTTGGTATTTTCTAATTTAACTAAGATGCAGGAAAGTAAAATACTACACTACGGATAGGGTAAGCAGATAGATAGAGTTGTGATTGCTGAAGTTTCAATATTCAGGTTTCGGGATGATGTTCATTATAGAAGATGATTGGAGACTTGCCTTAAATACTATCAACAGAGGTTTGGTGTAAACACTAGCACCCTACGATTTAAAGCGGAAACCCTAAGTCGTATATCACTGAGTACTAGGCTATCATGATTCTGATCAGATCAGGCTGCTCAACCCCTAACACTGTCCGATGAGGACAAGTGACCCTTCTTGGGATTACCCCTGGGTGCATGAATAAGGTAACAGACCGATATTTAATTTCTGACCGTTCTTAACACCTAATTCTAATTGATTTTATTAAGGTTTGTACTAATTGCTTGCTATTGTATGTTAAACTGTCGGTTATGTTGGATAAGGGGGTTTAAGCATCTTACACTACAGCTGAATGTTTGCTTTCTTTTTCAGATCCCTTAAACTTAGTTGAGGAGCACAAGTACTTCCGTCAAGGTGTAGACCCTCCTTTGCGATCAAACGTTCATCCCTAGGTTTGTTTCACGGTGTATACTACGTTTTTCAGCAGTTCCACAGCTTTGTATATACCTAGACCATGTTCAGGAAGGGTAACTTCCAGGTATCCACGGTGTCATATGCTTACAACCGGTCCGTAGCTTCCACTCATTTGTACTCCACCAGAGGTGTTTCCAGCGCCATACTAAGTACTGGGCCGTTTTACATCATGTCCACAGTTTCAACAACAACACAGATAACTATCTACCGATACTAGGGTTGATCAAATCCTAATACTAAAGTAATAGCCACGTGAAAGCTTGGAAAGGGTGTATATGGTGGTTTAGATCTACCGCTTGAAAAGTTTAACCCGATACATAACATAACAATTTCCAATCACATATTTAATTAAAGATTAATTTAACATCATCCCTACTCCTAAATATCTACATTCCAACAATCACAATATTACACTACTCAATAAACATGGCAACAAATAAAGCACATACCATAATATTACGCATGGATAATTCAGACATAATAACAGTATGAGGGAATAGATATCACCGGATAATAGAGCAGCGTAACAGAGAGAAAATAATTGCAATCCTTGAATACCAGCTTGAACAGCAATACTCCTTTATTACAACGATTATCTCTCCCCTAATCTACTAGCTACCCCATAATTTCTCCTCTAACTCCTAAGAGTAGTGCTAGAGAGAGAAACTAGAGAGAGAAACTGACTAAGAAATAAAATTATAAGAAAAGTGTGTGTGAAAGAGTAAGAATGAATTGTGTTGTGAATTGTGAAGGTATGAAAATGAGGAGGTTGATGCCACTATTTATAGGCATACAAGATACGATTTTACACTTAACACCCTCGCTCCAATTTAATACTGAAATACACCCCCTAGCTATGAAATTCGACACCGTAAAGGGGGTATACCACCCTAAATAGGGCGTATTCGGTAGCAAATAGGGCGTATTCGGTAGCTAATAGGGCGTATCCGGCACCGTAGAGGGGGTATACCACCCCAAACAGGGGGTATACGGCCATGTAGAGGGGGTATACGGCCCCTAGAGGGTGGTATTCCCTTGGTCCGTGGTCTTGTGTGTTGGATCGTAAGTCTTGTGTGCTGGATCGTACTCGTTTGGCTCTAACTTCTTCGTTCTTGATCCGTTTTCAACGTTCTTTATATCCACGCGTTCGTATTCTCCAGACCTACATTTTAAGATATTTATTAAGTCCCAGATCGGAGTTTTACGATAAAATAGCATGTCGAACGAATTATGTCTATTTAAGTGTGTTTTTCGTCCATTTACCGTCGTTTTTGAAATATTTATAAAGTTAAGACCTTTTTAACAAAATGTGGTAAATGTGAGCTTTATTTGCATGTTTTGGTTAATCAAGTGCTAAATATGAGGTAAAAGATGTGTGTAAAACATGTCTTTTTACGTCAAATCAATACTCGTTTATTGATTTAAATGTAGCTTACAAAGACTCGGGTGAGTCTCATAGCCCCATTTTTACTATTTTACTTTGGGGTGAGATACATTGCTTTGTTTTACATATGAACACAAGTACTACTGATTTACTTTTATATGGATTGCATGAGTAAACTTTCTAATCCACTGAAGTCCTCCCATCATAGTTTCGTTAGTTTGGATTAAGTGCGAATATTAGTAAATAGATCCATTTGGGACTGACCCTCCTCGTCCGGGGTAGTAGCGCTACCACGAACCGTTCTGTAGAAACGGGCGACTTTTATTTGTTTCGTACGAGTGTTTGGATTAGGCACTCGCAGGGGCACTATACAGTACTTGGTTGTACTTTACTTATTTACGGGTTAAGCTTCGACTATGAGCTCATCGCAATTGTATATACACTTTATTGCTTAGTTGCAATACACTTATTTACGCATACGTGCAACACTGATAATATCTTGTGGTTCATAACTTATACTTTACTGATAAACCTGTGAGCTCACCAACATTCGTGTTGACCTTTTAGCATGTATTCTCAGGTTCACATACGGAGTAGGTTTACTCCAGGATATCTTAGCTAGAGTCGCATGATTTTACAACTGCATTCACGAAGATTCTTCCGCATTACTTTTTGTATATCGTTATGTAATATAATCTCCCGTCTTGGATGCAGACTCTAGGAAACTATATTTTTGTACTGTAAACGCTATGTTTTCAAACATTTATGTATGGAAATGTAATTATTTTCAAATGACTCATATAGTGGTCGTTCGTTGTATCTTGGTGTGATGATATTTAATTAGTCGCGCCCCGACCCGATTCGCTTCCGCTGTACAAATTTGGGGGTGCGACAAGTAGTGGTTCAAGATTCTTAAACCCTTCGACTCTACATAACTGATAATTTAGAGTACAAAGTTAATAATCAGTACACAATTAGATAATAACATTTAGACTTGGGTGTTAAGAACGATCTGAATATTCTTAATGATGGTCTATTACCTTATTCCTGCACTTAGAAGATATCTCCAAGAGTCACCGTTTAGTAACAGGCAGTTGAGTAAGGGTTTCTATTCCGTAACAATGTAGAATGGGGGGTTGAACTGCCTATCTGATCGGAATCACGATAGCCTAGGTATTTAGTGACATACTAATCTAGAACCGGTCTAAAAAGTAGGGTCCTAGTGTTTAAACCTATAGTTTACCTTTTCGTTATCTAAATGCGTCCCTGATTTTCTTTATAATGAACATCATCCCAGCAATGAACTATCCTAAAACATGGCAAACCACGTCTTCGTTATCCTTAAGTGTTACTTAAATGCTAGCTTGCCTTTATTTTTATATTTTAGTAGTTCAATATATATATATATATATATATATAAACCAAAACAAATATCTATACAACTATCCGAAACCCTACCTTGATTACTAAGTTATCAAAACGAGCTCCGTTTCAATTTAACCGTCATGAGGAACGACCCTGGATCATACTAGTATCAGGTACTCGTACCTAGTAATAGTAAGTAGTTCAGAAGGTTTAGACCCCGACAAAATATAAATTTAAATTTACCCCACTGATACGTCACTAGCAGCAGTTTAATGACAGGGTAATTCCTGATTGACCGTTGGTGACGCATCATAGTTCAACCATAGAAATTACTCTCTCCATCTCAAAATAATTGTCACCCGACTAAAAACACGATGTTTAATAAAAATATAATAATTACTGCTTTCCCTTTTTTACTTTTTGCCGAATGACAGTTTTACCCTTAACCAATTAATTACTGCTTGTTTAAAAGTTTGTAATAATAATTTCAATTAGGGGTAATATGGTAATCATGATCACACTTCCCCATCTATTTTTGGAAGTGAACAACTAATTTGGGACGTCCGTAAAAGAAAAGATGTACTATGGGAGTACCATAGAAACACCGACCTGGCTTTGTGGCATCTTGGATGTTTAAATCACTGCACATATACCACACCAACAATCCACCATTGTTAATATAAGTTTTAACCATTTCATCGAAATGAATTTGTATGTAAGTAGCTCAAGAGGTGGGTGAAAAATAATGATAGTGGAAATGAAAGGGAATCCTAAAGGAGAAAAGGGGAGGGGAAGTTCCATTTTTACCTTCACATGTTCAGCACTTGGCAACATTTAACGTAAATGGCTAATGTCCATTTGGCAAAAGGACGATCCTTGCAACATATCGAAACCACAGGGACGATTTACATCAAAGAAAAAAAAAAGTTCACAGAGCATAGTGTAATGTAGTGCAAACCACAGGGACGATCCGTTCAATGTTTAGAACATCTTGAAGCGGCTGGTCGGACCGATTCGATCTGGTTTGACTAGTTTTTGGATCACAACGAACCAGTCGAACCGAGATTGAGCCGGTTTGACTACCTTTCTAATAAGTATTTCTAAAAACGTATTAGTCTTTAAAATTATAAAACAATGAAGTATGGTTTTTTATTCCAAAAAATTTCAAGTGTCACATTATAAGTGACTTTCTATATTCTTAGGTAAAAAAACTTTTTCATATGAACCAATTTCGTAAATAAAACTGGGAAAAATACACATTTATCTTTGAAACCAGTTAATACAAAATGAGTTTTAAAACTATCTTATAGCAAAAATGATATTTAATTTTGCAACATGTTTGATGTGAAATCTAACATCTTCCCCGTCTTCTATAGATTTTGCAAAATGGTAAACAATCAATGTGTAGACAAAATGTGAATCTTTCTATAAATAAGAAAATAATTCAATAGGCTTTCTGTGTGGGACTTTTGGATGTAAATCATTGGACCTCAATCCAAACATGTTTATTTGGTGTTCAATCAGGGCCGGTCGTAGCATTTTTGATGCTCGTGGCGATTTTAACGAATATGCCCTTACTGTTATGGATAAATATGAAATGGATGTCCATATCCATAAGATAGATAAGATAGAGTACGTTCGTATTGTATTAGAAGATTAGTTACTTGTAGAATAAGTTATCTTGTAACTATAAATATACCTCCTTGGTAAGATGAATAATACAATTCTATTTTCGGTTTCTCTATATTGTTCTTGTTCTTCTCCTTGTTCTTTATTATTTTACAACACGTTATCAGCACGAGGCTCTAACCTAAATTTTGAGTTTGTGATCTGGAACGGCAAAAAAAAAAACAAACTAATTTTTGAGTTCGTAACTTGCGGCAATTTACAGGTACGATTGAAATGTTTTTCGTTAATTCGTAAACTGCATGTGATGTCTTCATGATTGGATGTAGTCACGCTTGAAGCCGTCAAGTGTCAATTAATAATGAACCTATCACGTGTATACTATAAACTTAATCTTTGAAGCTTGAAACTACTAATTAATCATATTCTTCAAAGAGTGTTTTTAGAAAAAAAAAAAAAAAAAAAAAAAACTTCTTTATCGTCTCGACATGTTAGTTTTTGAAAGATAATAATCATATCATTGAAAATATTGTATTTTTCATGTGGTTAGATCGATATGTGTTTCTTAAATTTATATAACCAACACCTCATTCGTGATTTTACTTGTTCAATATTGTTATTTGTAATGTAGAGTAAGGTTCAAATGAGTACACCAATTTTGAGTGAGAATGAGGGAACCAACAGATTTCTGCCATGTGTCACTTTATTCTCTCTCCTCCACATTTTTAAAAATTAAACATCTCACAAACGGTAAGTCGAAAAATCATGAAAATTGCACCATAAAATTCAGCGTTTTCTCCTCTTCGATTTGCCGTCCCTCAAGGCATACTTTCGACAATTTTTTTTTTCTTCCATTTTTAGTGGGTTTTACAAATTAGTAACACATGTGTTAGTAATTGGTTGTACATTTAATTTGTGGTTAAGGTTAGGGTTTAAGGTTTAGGTTTAGGTTTAGGGTTTAGTAGGGTTTAGGGTTTAGCGTTTTGTAAAGGGTTTAGGGTTTAGGGTTTGAGGTTTGAGGTTTAGCGTTTAGAAGGGGTACATGTGGAACATTTTCTTTGTACACATGGCTTGATATCATTGGTTCCCTCATTCTCACACAAATTCCTATTCTCATTTGAACCCTACCCTTGTAATGTATGCACCGTAAGTCCGTAACATGAATAAGGAAGTGAATGATTACATGCATTTATTTTGTAAAGTAGACGTATATATGAAAGAAAATTAGAAATCAGATCTTTTATTTATTGTGTGGTTAAACAAACTACTGGTTTTATTAATCATGAACTTTTGTGGTAAAAGATAACCATCATGCTTAAGGGAAATTAATCGAAATGCCACTTTTTCGGAACGTATTTTTCGTTTTGCCACTTTTTTTAAAAAATTGCCGATTTACCACACCTGGTCGCCGGTCGCATCGTGCGACCTGCGACCCGATCAATGCGACCCGCGACCACCATGGTTACCGAGTAAAAGACAAGCCCAAGTCCTTACGACCCGTTAACCGGTCGCAGGTCGCACCATTCGGCCTGCGACCCGACTCGGCGACCTGCGACCGAAGAAGAACGAGAACGATGAGCGATGTCGTAACTAATGTTCACTAGTCGTAACTCTTGTTCACTGGTCGTACAAATTTTTAAGATAAGATTTTTCAAGATAAGGTTTTCCAGATTTTTCAGATAAGATTTTCTGACATTTTTAAGATTTTTTGTACTTTTTGGATAATGATCTGGATAACTTCCATTTTAACAATATCAGATTTTTGTAGTTTCAATACTTTTCATTTTAACATCCATCTCTGCAATCACTCTCAAATTCTCACACTCCTCTCATCATCCTTTTAACATATCATTCTTTAGGTACAAATTTTCACCCACTCAGGTAGTATTGCGTTTTTTGATGGACAAGTTTAAAGTTTTTATATGTTTTGAGGGTCGTTTTGAATATGTTAACAACATGCCAATGTATTTGACAATAGAATGTAGTAGAGTGCCGTTAAAACTTCCAGTGGCACCAGAGAAGCCCATGACGTGCAGAGTTTTGTTGAAAAACGTATTAAGAAAGGTAGGTCTACCACTTGATTCACCTGTTTATCTAAAATATATGGAAGGTCAATATGTTGTTGATATAAATGATGATATTGATGATTTTGGTGATTTTCTGTGCCATGCAATTAACAATGCTCCGATAGAAATTTACATTGTTGATCTTGTACGAAATGTTTCTGGTAAGGGTAGCAATCAACCTAGTAGTAGTAGTTGTAAGGAATTATTATTTTGATGAGACAAAATAAAAGATGAAAGTTGAGGGACTAAAGATGAATTGTTTTATTTTAATTAGTTTCATAGTAGAATTATGATTTCTTGTAACCCTAATGTCTCTAGTATATAAAGAGACTTAGGGACGTAGAAAAAAGTGTGCACACATAATGTAGACGTCTAGGGTTTTGGTTTAGCCTCAAGATCAAGGTTTCTTGATCCTGTTATATTTGTATAACCGTGTTATTCTGATCAAATAATATTGGGGCTTGTTGTGATAACATTGTTCTTATTGTTATTTCGCTGCAAATTATTATCATTGTTATCGTTTATTGTTAATCCTAGATCAAGACCTAAAAAGTCTGAGCTTAAACGATCATACGTTTTCACAATTGGTATCAGAGCAAGGTGGCTCATGATCTAGGATTTACAAGTGTACGATTGTCAAAATCTGTTATGGGAAAATCGCAATGTATTGTGCAATTATTGATTGTGAATTTTTTTTAAATTCGTAATGGGTTATTGTTATGCGATTACTGATCAATGGATTTTTCTTTATTGATCGATTGACATCATCAAAAACTAAAGGTTATCTTCTTGGGTTTTATTAAAGCCGATATATATGAGTTTAGATTCAACGTGGAGATCACTTCTTGAATATTTTATTCAGCTAAATTCGTTTATTATTGTTTGAATTGAATACTTTATTCATCTTTATCTACTCAAGGTACAATACATGTGAGTAACCGACTTGGATCTTTCTGGGTGCCGACCTTGGAATTAATTCTGCCAACATTGGTACAATATTCATGTTCGATATTTTCTCTTGGTTGATCGATATTGTGGTTAGCTCTTCGATTGCTGACGAGGTGTTATTCATTACTTGTGGAATTCTGATTCATACACTTCATCATACGATTTGTAGCTTTGTGATTTAAAGTTCATATAATCTGATCTTGGTTACTTGCTGATTCTAAGTCGATTAGATGGTCACGTACCAGGATGTGTGTTTTGTTCTTGCGATAGAAGTTGAAGGCAGATTACGATTTCTGTGTGGAAGTTCATGGTTTTCCGATGGCTTGTAGGGTTTGTAAAGTTTATTATGCTCGAATTATTGGCTTGTGTTTGTGAGTTCATTGAACATGAATTGATAGTTGCATGTTCAAGTTAAACTTCAATCGAATTAAAGCATCTCTGAATGTGAGGAAGAACGAGATGTTTTGCAAGTGATTATGATTTGCAGGTACTTCATGTAAGAAGATGATCAAATTGAAGGCAGATTAGGGTTTTTCTTTAAACCCTACTTCGAATAAAACAGAAAGTGGTGTAGAAAGAAAAGAGTTCAAGGGTTTTAATGTTTTAAACGAGTTGAAGCAGCATAGCAGAATGTTGATATCGTTGGTAGGATCGAGATCGATAAAGCGAGTAAGAACTGAAAAGAGAAAAGAATCTCAATGGATAGAATAAGGAAACTTAGTTCGAATTCTTCACATTATTCTGTTGATGTTAATCATGATAAACAAGATGGTAATATTAGTCTACAAGTTCTGATTATAGTGGGTCTGAAACGATGAATGTGCAAGCTGGTGCATTTGAATAGCAGGTTGGAACTTATGTTTCTTGTAAAATCCCTGATGAATCAATGCTACGCAGAAGCTGTTAACTCTGATATGCACTTACGAGCAGAGATCATACAAAGGTTTTAATGTTTTGAGGAGTTCAAGTTCAGATCGATGAGAAGTAGCTATGCTCAATCGTTTTTGACTTCGACCAGTTTTATTGTTCGTTTGCTTTATGATCGAGATGAATAGCAGGTTTTAATAACTGTGAAAGAGTTGGATCGTGAAGAACGAGACTCAACTGTTGCTCGAGATATACATGCTATAGCTAGCGAGCCAGCTCGTTAGTATATGGGTCAAGCTTTTCTTGAACGAGAAGGTGTCTAATGGTGGTTTGAAATTACTGAGGCAATCAAGTGTAGCAGATAGGTCTAAAAGCAAAGCTCATTTAGCTCTAGGGAAATTTATCTGCAAATTCACAAGATTGAAAAGCGAATGGTGCAGCTTCAACAAAATCTGAAAATAAACCTTCAAGTTCTCAAGATTTAACAGGAAGATAAAATAGTAAAGAGAAAGGCCGGAGAGTCAATCAGTGATGTATCTGCTCATGGTGAAAGTCACAGAGGTTGTTTACTCAGAATGAGTTCTCTGAATGCATGGAGGCTTGGGATAATCAACAGAATAATGTTGATTCGTTGGAGTTGAAAGAAAATCCAGTTGCATGGTAGAATACATGTACAAGCAAGTAAAACAGTTAAAACTGTTAGTGGAAGAGATTATCACTGTTTATGGATTTCGAAGATTACCACTGTTGGAGTTAATTTCCACTGTTCGTTGACTTGGAGAAAACAGTTAAAACGGTTAGTGATAACAGTTACAACTGTTAGTATAAAACAGTTGGTGCTAAGTGGTTAAAACTGTTAGTGTAAAACAGTTACCACTGATGGTTTGGATCTCGAATTAAATTGTTTTCATAACAATTTATTCTTACTGATTTTATGGCTTGTTTTCGAAGAAGATGTGATTACGAAGAAGATCGATTATAGCTTATTTGATATTGTAGTTGAGTTTTACAGGCATGTATCTTATCATATCTCAAAGTGGAGGATGAAGAACTTTGAAGATAACTTGTTTGATTTGTATGGTGACGACGAAGACTTGACAGAATCTAGCAAACGTGTGAGATTTACAAACTTATGATGCTCAATGCTCACATTTGCTATCACTTGGAAGAGTTTGGGTTGCTCGGTGTCTTATTATGGAGAATAAGGATTTTTGTCAAAGAGATTGTGATCTACTTATACATAGGATTATAAGTTCGACGTCGTGAATAGTACAAGATATAAGTTACAAGTTTGGAAGATTTAACTTCTTTATTAAGTTTGTTATACTCTATTTTCTTCACCGACCAGTAATCATTACATAGAGCCTACAAAGTTTGAGATTCAAGAGATGGTTAACATATTGATTTGAGGGGAAGCTTATCAACAAAGTGTTTAACCATCAGGATATGTTCATGCATTGTTTGAAGAGAAAGGTTTCATTACTACTGCTAGTTGTATATTATTATTACTAATGTAATTTTCTACTGCTCAAATTCATTATTCTTATTATGCGTCATGGAGGGTAATTTGAGACATTAGAAAACTGGATTAGTGGTATAGTATATAGCATGTAGTTGTAAAAATTCAAGTTGCTTATCTTCACACGATCCCTATTGGATTATGACAAAAAGGGGAAGAAGAATTGAAGATCAAGATTTGCAGCTGGTTATTATGCATGGCATGGTTTAAATGAAATCAAGAATTAAGGGGAAGTTTGTGCGAGAAGATATTTATTTTGTCATCATCAAATAGGGGAAGATTGTAAGGAATTATTATTTTGATGAGACAAAATAAAAGATGAAAGTTGAGGGACTAAAGATGAATTGTTTTATTTTAATTAGTTTCATAGTAGAATTATGATTTCTTGTAACCCTAATGTCTCTAGTATATAAAGAGACTTAGGGACGTAGAAAAAAGTGTGCACACATAATGTAGACGTCTAGGGTTTTGGTTTAGCCTCAAGATCAAGGTTTCTTGATCCTGTTATATTTGTATAACCGTGTTATTCTGATCAAATAATATTGGGGCTTGTTGTGATAACATTGTTCTTATTGTTATTTCGCTGCAAATTATTATCATTGTTATCGTTTATTGTTAATCCTAGATCAAGACCTAAAAAGTCTGAGCTTAAACGATCATACGTTTTCACAGTAGTTCTGGTTTTCAACCACAGAACCAAAACCAGACTACTGAATACTACCAACAAGCTCAATATCAGTCATTTCAACAACCCTTTCAACAACCTCAATATCAGCCATTTCAACAGCCCTTTCAACAACCACAATATCAGCAATTTCAACAGCCCGTTCAATAATTTCCGTTTCCTTATCAACCACAATATCAATTTCATTATCATGCTCCTCCACAAAATACAGTTTTCCATCCAATAGAACAACCGATGAACCCTTCATTTAGGGTAGTTGAAGAGACCCAAGATAATTATAAATTTGATTCGGATGTTCAATATGATCAATCTCATTCAAATTACTATGTGGAGGAGCCAGATCCAGATACGTTCATTTGTCAACCATACACGCCCAATAATAATCGTAGATGGGGCACATTTGAAGGGTGGGTACTTGGGTACTAACTTAATTGCTGTGGCAATGGACGGTAATAATGGCATCTTGCCACTGGCTTATGGCATTGGTGCGGGAGAGACGACCGACGTGTGGACTTGGTTCTTGGGAAACTTACGTGACGCGCTTGAATCTGCCAGTGGGGTTGACAACCTCACATTCATCTCTGATAGGTCTGCAGCAATTGCGGCCGGTATTTCAGATGTATTCCCAGAGGCATTTCATGCCCTCTGTAGCCGTCATTTGTTAATGAACCTGAAAAGCAAATCTGCAAAAGTCAAGCACTTTGAATGGCATTACTGGAAAATGTGTAAGGCATACCGAAAGTCGGATTTCGATGAACATTTTGATGTCATTTCTAGACATTTACCAACTTCAGCTAATGTTCTTAGAGAGGTGGGGAAAGAAAGATGGTCAAGGCATCATTCAACAAAGACACGATATGCTTACCTCACGACTAATAGTGCAAAATCCATTAACGCCATGACCAAGCATGCAAGAAAACTCCCGGTGACAATGTTACCGGAGTTTTTTAGATCTTCAGTACAACAATGGTATTTCAAATATCGAAACACTGCCGCGGCCGTTAAAACACCTGTCACGCCATATGCCGAACACAAAATTGGTAAGAGGGTTGGCAAATCACTCAGCTGGAAGGTCAACCCATCCACAAACATGATATGTGAGGTGGTGGATCGGCAAAAGAATGGAACAGTCAACTTGGAAGCAAGAACCTGCACTTGTAAGCAATGGCAACTCTCTGGTTTACCTTGCGGACACGTAGCGGCAGTGATCCGTCACTTTAAAATGGACAATGTAAGCTGTTTTGCGGAGAGGTATTTCACCACGGAAACATATCGGGCAACCTACAGTGAGGCTATAAATCCAACACCTCATCCTTCAGAATGGGAAGATCCAGGTAATCTGCAGACTTGCTTGCCGCCGGTACTTGTGAAGAGGCAATCTGGCCGCCCACCTGGCCGTGCTCGTATTCCTTCGAAAGGAGAGGAGAAATGGGAATACAAAAATTAATGTAGTCGGTGCAAGGAACGCGGTCATAGTCGAGTTAATTGTACGGCTCCTTACGATAGAACCGATGAGCCAACCCGATCTAGAACCACCGCAAGATCAAACTCAAGGTCCAAATCAAGATCCAAATCAAGATCGAAGAAAGTAAGTTATTAAATTTATTCATATTAACACATAAAATTTACATTGTGTTATTAATACAAGCGTCATTACTTGACTTGCAGCAGACGTCCACAAAATCAACGAAAAGCAAGTTCGAGGAGGATGGAGGAGAGCTATCCCAGGCGACTCAAACTTATCCGAGTGTACATTTGAGTCAACCTTGAGTCACATTTGGATTTGTTGTGATGAAAAAAACTATGTTTGCATTATTGTGTTGTATTTGAAAAAAACTATGTTATGTACTTGTTAGCAATGTTATCTATGTTTGCATTATTGTGTTGTATTTGATTAACTTACTTTGTTTGAACATTACTAAACCTATCATTACATAATGATTATAAATCATATAATTACATTAACAACACAACATAACTGGCCAACGATCCACTTTATTGAAAGAAAGAGACGAATTACAAGATTTAACCAATAACTAATCGAATAAACGCCTAGCGGCAGAAGAGCCGGTAATAACCTTAGACATTGCAAACGGCATTGTTGGATTAAAATTCGAGAAATGTGACAGATCGTTGCGGGTAACATACACCTCAATTTCTCTATGTAGTTTGGCATAGTTAGTAATCTTCTTGAGTTGCTCGACATCATCTGTTATCAATTCTAAACCATTATCTAGGTCTTTTTCATGCTCTTTAAAGTAAAAATATCACTTCGGTGGAGGCACGTAACCGAGCTCGTTCAAAGCCGTTTCCAAAAGTTTGGTTGAAAATTCATCGGCCTCAACGCAGTCAAGAAACGTCAATGAACCTCGAGTATACATTCTGTAAGCGCCCTGAAAATGTCCGGCGTGACGGAAAGCAACACTAAACATCCAGGGTACTTGTGCGTATATTATCTCAGTTGATGGTTCTTCATTTGGAGATCAAAAATACCAAAAATGTTCTTCCAAAACCATTTTCAGAAAACTGATGACGAAGATATATGAAAAAGTTGAGAATGTGGTGAGAATGTGAAGTGTTGATAATTATATCTTTCAGTTACACTATTTATAAATAAATAGAAAAGAAAATCAAGGAATATCTTATCCAAAAAGATAAGATATCTTATCTCAAAAATAGAAAAAGTTATAAAAAAAACTTATCAAAAAGTACAAAAAATCCAGAAAATCTTAACAAAATGTCAGAAAATCTTATCTGAAAAATCTTATCTTGAAAATTTTGAAAATTGTATTTTACGACTAGTGCACAAGACTTTCGACTAGTGACAAAGATTTACGACTAGTGACCAACAATTCCGACTAGTGACCAAGACTTACGGCTAGTGACCAAGACCCCTCGATGTCGTTCACATACGGGTCGCAGGTCGCCGAGCTTGGGTCGCAGGTCGCTTGGTGCGACCTGCGATCGGTGAACGAGTCGTTACGCGGCTTGGCTTGTCTTTTACTCGGTAACCATGGTGGTCGCGGGTCGCATTGATCGGGTCGCAGGTCGCACGATGCGACCGGCGACCAGGTGTGGTAAATCGGCAATTTTTTTAAAAAAGTGGCAAAACGAAAAATACATTCCGAAAAAGTGGCATTTCGATTAATTTCCCCATGCTTAATCGTTTGTTCGATTACTTGTTTGGTTGAAGTTTTATATGAAGGTCTTTGACTAGATTGATATTGATGATATATATTTTGTGGTCAGGTTTGGATTACTTATGAAAGTTTTTATTTTACCTACAACCGTTGCTACATCGATCTTCAGCAAGGTCCTCATTGAGCTCCTACGAGCTATACCAATGTTGCTCCACGGATCGTGCAGCAGTGCTATATATTGTAAGGTCCGATTGAGCTCCTACGAGCTATCTCTGATTGAGCTCCTAACCTACTATTGAATGAGCTCTTACGAGCTATCTCCGGTTGAGCTCCTACGAGCTACTATCGAATGAGCTCTTACGAGCTATCTCCTTCGGACCTGAGTTACTGCTAAGAAAGAATACCGTAAGTCTCGTCAGAGGAGGAGAGTGTCCTCCCTGACCACACTCCGGCTTGAGAATAAGTATTTGGTTTGCAGGTGTTAGAGAGTATAACAAATGCATAAGTTAAATGTCCTACTTACTTGTGGAAATTGTGTGGTATTTATAGTGGAGAGGGTTGATGCCCTGCTCCTATTCTAGGAAGGCATCTCTTAGTAATCTGAAATATCAAACATAACTGGACCTAATTTAGGAGCATCATCTTAACGCCCATTGGTTTCTTTAGTAACGCCGCCATAAACATACACACGTGATATAGCTATCAAAGACAAGTAGACAACTGTTCCAGCCGTCTTTGGTATTTGTGATGTTCATTTGACTTTCCGTATTTTGAGACTAGGTTCGTTTATTGTGCTTCTACCAATATGATAGGTTCTACACTTATGTAGAAGCTCAATATTATGCTTCTACGCGACTTGGTTCTACATAATAAGTAGATGTGCATTATTGGTTCTACACTATAAGTAGTTCTACATCAGTGGTTCTACATGATAAATAAAATCCACATTATTGGTTATGCTAGAAGCTCAATATTATGCTTCTACGTGACTTGGTTCTACATAATAAGTAGTTATACATTTTTGGTTCTACATCACTGGTTATGCTTCATAAGTAGATCCACATTATTGGTTCTACATAATAAGTAGTTACACATCTTGGTTCTACATAATAAGTAGATCCACATTATTGTTGCATAACCTCTTTGTTTTGGAGAATCGAACCAACACCCTACATACCTCTTCAAGTGACATCTTGGTTCTACATAATAAGTAGATCCACATTATTGTTGCACAACCTCTTTATTTTGGAGAATCGAACCAAGTGCCTACATACCTCTTCATCAACCTTTACCCACAACTCCAATTGCTTCAAAGTTGATTATATCTATGCTTTATCTAGTTGACCAGATTAAAGCTCGTTTTTTAAAATTAGATTAATAAATTGTGCGTTCTTTGTTACAATGCATGATCAATGATTTTATGTGTTTTGTCCTACGTATCATAATTATATATGCTTTTATGAGTTACATAATTTGAATATGCTTTAAGATCATTATCTAGGGATCCATTTGAGACCATGGATTTCTTTTAGGGTTAATTGTTTCATTATGTATTAAACTTTACCTCTTTTACTATAGTATGCAGTCAACTTTCGAACGTTCTATTGTATGTATCGAACTTTCAAAAATGTCTATCGTATGTATCGGGTGACCTGAAACTTGTTGTTTGCTGACGTGGCACCGATCATGCTGACATGGCGCTGATTTGGCATCCTACGTGGAATTTGGTTGCACACACAGAAAAACTGGATACCTGCTGAGCAGGTCACCCAATACATACAATAGACATTTTTGAAAGCTTGATACATACAATAGAACATTTGAAAGTTAGTTGCATACTATAGTAAAAGAGGTAAAGTTAAATACATAATGAAACAATTAACCCTTTCTTTTAGTTATGATTAAAAACTCAAGCAAAGAATTTATTTTCTATGCATATAATCACATTCATTTATTGTTCCGTAAAAATTATTATTTTGTGAGATATAGATGAAAATATTTTTTATGTTGGTTTATAACTTAATTATAAGAACTTCTAATGAAGTTAGTATTTCCGGGATAATACAATTCTTTTTTCGATAATTATACCTAGATAACATACGGGTCTCACATGTTTGATTACACTGAAATAAACATGGTTAGTATATAATGTTCATTTGTATATGTGGTATTGTTTGAGGAAAATATATGACTTGAAAGTTGTGATACTCCTTAAAGATCGTTATTGGTTATGTCACCAAGTCCATAGGATCTACAATAAATTAACTCAGACTTGAATTCTTTCACTTGATTCTATGAAGAGAGGAGACAAGTGTTGATTTGAGTTATCCGAAAAGTAAAAAAGAATATTGAAGCTAATAGAAATGCATATTAAGTTGTCTATAGATTTACTTTTGAGTTGATATTAGAGGTGGCAAAATGAATGGGTCGGGTCGGGTCACGGGTCTAGATGGGTTTGGGTCTAAATGGGTCCGGGTCTAGATGGGTCATTTAGAAGGATGGGTCTAAACGGGTCAGGGTCAAATGGGTCTCGGGTCGGGTCGGGTCATCGGGTTCACCAAAAAAAAAATTTTATTTGAGTGAAAAATGAAAAAAATGAAATGAGGTGAAAAAAAAAAAAATTTACCCGCTAGACCCGTCTAAACCCGTTGGTTAATTGTTACATAATTAGAGGTTATATTGAAAAACCCATTTAGACCCATCCAAAAAATGGGGAGGAGACCCAACAAACCCACCCCCTCCTAAAAATTAACCAAATTGACCCAAAATTAACCAATGGGTCTAAAATTGCCACCTCTAGTTGATATTGTGCTAGAAAATGTTATCAAGAGAATTTGATAATTTAACGATCAAAATTATGATATTACTGGTACTGTCATACCATTAATTGGAATTGAATAACATTAAAGAAATGTGAAAAAGTACATATATATATGCTGATATGCTATATTCTTATGTATGCATACCGAACTAATTTGTTATGCCATGTAATATTTGTCACGTTTGTTTGTTTATTTATGCTATTCACGATAATACTTATTTTGGCTTGATGTAAATTTTATTTGATGGTGAAATATGATGCATGCATTATTTATCTCATATGATATGACTTGTATTAAAAAGTGAAGTTCTATTGAAGTATGTATGGTCATAAATTTGATGTTTTATGGACTTTGATTATTATATAAATTGGCATGACCGGTTAGACCATCCCGAGTCAATGATGATGCGAAACGTGAATAAGAATCGTGAGATTTTAAAGTGATTATTTTATCATCAGTGTTTGCTCTTAAAGAAAGTTAATCATTACTGACCAAAATTTGGGATTGAATCCCTAGATATTTTGGATATGATAAAAGGGGATATATATATATATGGGCATATATATCTACCTAGTGTACCATATATATATGAGCATATATATCTACTTAGTGGACCATTTGGAGTTTTAAATCGATGCATCATCTAAATGGCTATTAGAATTGCAACCTAGAGTTTGCATGATTATGTGACTCGCCTAGTGAGATTGCGAGCGCATATACTAGTTATCATATTTGTTTTGGCAATGTCGGTGAATGAAACATGTGTTAAGCGTATTCGATTGATTGTAATAAATGTTGAACATCTATTAGTTCATAGATAGATTACTTTAGTTGAAACGCTTACCGAGAATATTTAATTGATTGCAAAGCAATGACTATGATGAGAGCAAAACTATTATCAAAAGTTTGGAGCCATGTTATTATACATGTAATAATATAAATTCGCATTGGGCCAACAATACTATAATTACTCCCCACGACAACTAGTTTTAGGTCGGGAAAAAATTACATCACATCTTAAGTGTCTTTATTTGTTTCTGCGATATATATTTTAGTTGCTCCACCACAATGCACAACGAGATGTGAAAAATGTTGGGAATTTGTATGAGGAGGGGATAGGCAGCTTGAATTGGAATTATCACTATATGATCTTGATCCTCGCAGTAAAGAATAAGAACTCAAAGTTCAAAATGATAATTCATATTTAACAATTGCTAGACATAATATTCATTGACCCAATTTGAGTGACTAGGTCACCTATATAAGCTGCTCTGCTCCGATTAAGATTGATGATAAATTCGTAACATGTGAAATCTGGTAGATTAATCGATTCCAAATAAAATTCTCGAAGTAAAAAGGGAGCAAGAAATTAAGATGGTCAAATCGAGGTAATAAAGTCCCCATGAGAGTTTGATAAAGAGAGACATTAGACATGAAGGTTATTGAAATACCTCGGGTACCCGTGAACATGAAAAATCACAAAGTGAAAAGATGAAAATATTTTATATCATGTCTAAAAATTGTGGAATCGAATTGCTTGAAATCGACGTCGTTAATATTTTTGTATAGCGCTAGATGTCGTTAACGAGGATCGTAAAAATATTGATGCCAAGAAATGTATATGTAGAGATTATTGGCCAATATGGAAACGCAATTTTTTTTTATGATAAATGTAATCTCTTGATGTGAGATGGTTTGGCTTAAGTTCTTTACACTTGAAAGTGTAAAATATATTGCATATAAATCGGTCTTGATGCAAAAAACCCAATGAGAATGAAATTATGGGATATAAGGCAAAAGTGGTAACACAAAGATTATTTGCAAAGACCGAGATTTATTTATGATGAGACACTTTTGATTGGTGGATGTAACTATCTTATTGATTTCTTGAAAAGTCCGGCAATAGAAAAAGAATTGAATGACGTCTATTGGATATTATTAGAGCTAATTTATTATTGGAATTCCACGAATAGATATGAAATTAAAGAATGTTTCATGATCTAAAAGTCCTTAAGATAGAACGAAAGAGTTTTCGAGAACACTATTTGATAAAATTGAATAAGATCTTATATCGATGAAAATCATTTGGGCACATATGATAAATTTGTTCTTGCAATATTTCTTGAAAAGAATATGCTATATAAAATGATTGTGTTAGCCCATGCATCATTTAAATATATGTATGGTGATATTTGTATATAATTAGAAGAGGGTTTAAGTCAACGATCGCCAACGTACTCTCCTTTTTGTTCCGAGATCACCAATCAACCGGTTTTATTACCATGATGTTAGTCCCTGTTTAACTTAATAAACAATCTTATGTAATAAGCCTTGAATATATTATTGAGAAGTTGCGGAATCACACTCAATAATATTAAGAAGATCAACGAATATTAATTAATATAATGAACACAATAATATACCGAAAGCTTCAATCTTATTAACGATATAAGACGAATACACTTGATGTATTAGGGTTACAGAAAACCTTGAAGCTGCGCAATTAACATTAACCTATCTAGGTCTAAAGGATCTCTATTTATAACACATAGAGTCCTATACAATCTCCTACGAATATGGAATAAAATAACTTCCATAACCGACTCATACTTATCACAAAATCATAAACAGTTGTAACTACCATTCTAAAGTAAACAGTTGTAACTGTTACACATTCAGTGGTAACTGCTTCAATTGTAATATAAGACTAAGTACAAATATATAATCAGTGTTAACTGTTTCATATATAACTAACAGTTACAAATACATAAGCAGTTTTAACTACTTACAGACACATAACTATCAGTTGTAATCTATCTTCAATCAGTTGTAACACTTGTCTTCTCTTCAGTTTTCTTCTATCAGTTGTATCTTCGTAAAGACAGTTTTAACCTTCAAAACAAACAGTTTTAATCACTTGTACTCTGTCTTCTCATCAGAACTTTAACTCAGACTTGAAACAGTTTTGACCCAACAATCTCCCCCTAAACTTAATATGTCCTTCACAGCATTAAGTTTCTTCTAATCCTCCATTATGAGCTTCACAAAATTCTTTCAAAACTGTTAGTCATTTTTTCTTTCTTCTATCTATCTCTTCCTTCTTATGAATCTGATTCAGCACCATATATACCAATTCCAGAGCTACATCATCTAAAACTGCAGCTTGTAACCTTGCATTTCTCAAGCCCATCAAAAATCTCAGATTTATATCATAAAATCTATCTGTCAATAACCACATAAATACTGCATCATCCATAACAATCTGATGTACTCCAGGTTTGGCATGATAAATCCAATTTCTGACCTTGCTAAAAGTAGCAAACTGAAATGGAAACTCTTCTGGCTCAAACATAGCCTTAATCCAATGCCATGTAACTTTCTCAACCAGATTATCAAAACTTTTCAAATCTAAATCCTTTTCCATCCCAATCTCATACATTCTCACCAAATCAGTCCTACTAATCCTCTTTATCAAATCCCTAAAAGATCTCCACCAAGATATATTTCCATCTGCTCTTTCAACTTTAATCTTGTGAATCTTAACAGGATTGACAAATTGCTCAATAGACCAATCAATGATACCAGATAATTCAACATTAATTACCTCAGATTCCATAGGTTGTAACAAAATAAACTCCTTCAATTCATCAATATTCCTTTCTCTATCAGGAATTTCATCTAACTCTCTTTTCTTTCTTTCAATTTCATCTTTCTTCCTCTTATCAGCTTCTATCTTTTCTCTTTTTTCCTTTTCTTCCTTTTCCTTCAATTTTCTTTCTTTTTCAGCCTTTTTCCTTTCCTTTTCAGCTTCCTTCTTTTTCTTCTCATCTTCTTTCTTTTCTTTTTCTTCCTTTTCTTCCTTTTCCTTCAATTTTCTTTCTTTTTCAGCCTTTTTCCTTCTTGCTTCTTCTGCTTTCTTTTTCTTAACCTGATCAACAAGATATTCAATATCATCCTGTCTTTGCTCCTTCAGCAAATATTCATCCCATTCTGCCACTTGCTCTTTTGTCATTTTCACAAACTTTCCTTCCTCAATCTCAACATCAATCAATTCCTCTGCATTTAGCTCAGCCTGTAATCTTTGTGCATATTCAATATCATGATCAGTTACTTCAGGTGGCACTGGTTTTTGCTTTTTCTTCTTTGGTTCTTCTACCAGTTTTCCCTTGCCCTTATCTTTTGGATCAATCTTTGGCAATTCTTTCTGTTGAACAGGAGCAGCAGCAGGTTCTCTAATCTGAAATCCAGGCAAAGATGGTTGTTGTGTAGATTTCTTCTTTGGAGTTTCAACCTTCTTTCCTGTTCCAGTCATCTTAGCAGTTTTAACTGGAATGCTCTTCTTCCTAGTCTTTTCAACTTGTTGAGCATCAGTTTTTACTTCTTCTTTTTCCACTGCTATCTCTGGTTTACTCACCTCATCACCATCATCACCATCAATTTTTAACTCCTCAGTCTTTTCATCCAAATCAACCTCTACAGTCTGCTCTACTGACCCAATAACTTCAGTATGTTCAGAGTTATTGTCATCTGCCACTGGGTCCTCATTCATCTCTGTTTCCACTGCCTCATACACTGACTCATTAATCTCTGGCTCTGTAGGTGGTGTTGGAGGTGTATGCACAAATTCATCATCCACTGGTTGTTCCATTTCAATCTCTTCATCAACTTTGTCATCATCAGACACAACCTTATCCTCCTTATTCATCTTATCACCCAAATTTGTCCAGACCTTCTCCCCCTTTTTGAAAGCATTTTGTGGAAACTGGTAAGCATCCTCAGGTTCAGAAGTATCATGAACCACATATGTCCTCCCTTTCTTCAAACATTTAATAACAATCTTCTCTAACTGCTGCACTCTCCTCTGCAACTGAGTGATAATTTCATCCTTAGCTTTATTCTTCTTCCTCTCCTTTACAAATTCAGCCCAAACATAATCAACCATTTTCTTCAATTCCAAGTTAGTTCTAGCCTCAACACCTTCAGGATGTGAATCCTTTGGTGAATCATTGACATCATCAAACTCTGACACATGCCTAGCATGATCATCAAAGTCCCCTTGGTTCTTGGTACTGGGACCACTAGGATCATCTACAGGTGTAGAATCATGTCCATGTGTTGCCTCTGATGGGGTCTTATTAATGTTACTTCTGTCCTGCTCTGCCAGTGGGCTAGAAGCAGTAGAAGCAGCCCTCTCAGAATGATCAGCCTCCTCCTCATTGATCATCTGCTGTGATGAATCATTTGACTGAGACACCTGAGCAGCAGCAGCCTCAGATGCCTGTTTTCTAGCCTTTTTGGCTCTAGAATATGTAGCTATTTTGGTCCCTTGTTTTCTTTTATTACCCCAGCTACTGTGGGTTGAGAAGTGGTGGGTGGAACCATTCTCTCAGTAGTTGGTTCAGCTTCAGTTGGTAGTACTGATGCTGTGGTGGAAGGTGCAGGAAGCATTGTAGAAAATAATGCTGTAACCTTCCCAGAAAATTTAGTATCTCTCTTCATATTTACAAAAACTTTTGGTTTAAAAGAGACAATACCAATAACTTTCTCAAGTGCAGTTAAGTTAGGAATTTGTTCATTTAAGAACAACTGCACAAAACGTGGATACATCAAAAATTTAATCTTTGGCTGCTCAATGTTTCTAAGCATACCAGAAAATATCAGATTTGAAAAATTAAACCTTTGACCAGTAGCAAGACAAGCAATTGCATAAGCAATGTTGCTTCCAAACTGCTCAAATGATGATCTCTTAGATGACAAGCAGTGTAAAATTGTATGTATTAAAAACCTCCACTGATGAGAAAATAAGGTTTTCTGAAAAGTAAAAATTTCAAAAGAACCCTCATAACCCATCAATCGTAAAGTATCATACATAACAGTATCATCTAAAGAAGTGATACATGCCTCATCATCAAGTTGTAATGAAGCTCTAACAGTAGCTTCTTTGATTACAACACGTGTATCCATAACTTCTGAAACGATTCTTTTAATCCCCTGTTCCTCTTCTATTGATGCATTCACCCAGAAATTGTTGATATGGTCGTGAGATATCCTGGGTGCCACAGTGAGAGCATGACGAATATGTGAAGCACGAAGGAAATCAATGATTTCCACATACTCGTTTGCCTCAGCAGGTTTCATCAAGAATGCGATCATATTATGATCTTTTCCAATCGGTAGTTGAACAGTAGACGAAGTCGATGCCATGATAAGAAATCAAGTAATCGAAGATGATTTTACAGAGTTTAGAATCGATAAGACTTAGCGCAGTGGTTTGTATGTGTAATTTTGAAAACGTAATGAAAAACCCTAAGTGTTGAGAGTTAAGTACTGAAATTAAATCAGTTGTAAACCCTAATTTGACCAAATCCCCAATTATAACTAAAACAGTGTTAATTAATAAAAATAACACGTTCAGTGATAATTGTGAAAATAACCATCAGTGGTAATCAACACTTGGTTTCTCAAATGCATTATTTACATAATAAAGCTAGCAGTGCTCACTTGTACAAGCAGTACCAACCGACCAAGGCAGTGCTAACTTAATACAAGTAGTACTTCAGTTCTAGCAAAATCATATAAACAAAGCAGTGGTAATTTTTTTTTTTTTTTTTTTTTTTTTTTTACCGAAAAGTAAACTCCACAAGCAGTGAAACTCCATAAACACCTGCATAAGTTAGACTCCAAGACATAGCAATATAACCTGCAGTGTTAATTCCAAACAAAAATACAAGTATACAGTGTTAACTATACACTAACAGTGGTGAAATGATTATTACCACTGTTTATACTAAAAGTAGTAAACAGTGATAACGATACACATTACACACAATCAGTGTTTAATTAACAAATCAGTATTAACCCGAATGAAAAACACAGTAAAAAGAAAATAACTTATGACAAATTGATCATACCAATACTAGTAACCAAGAATGTAAATCTGCCTACATCAAAAGCTTTTGTAAACAGATCAGCAAACTGATTATCAGTATGAACTTTCAAAATTTGAATAAGTCTTTTCTCGTTACAGTCTCTAATGAAATGATATATGATTTCAATATGTTTTGTTTTAGAATGTTTAACGGGGTTATTAATAATACTGATTGCAGAGCTATTATCAATAAAAATAGGAGTATTAAGAAAGGTAAAACCGTAATCTAACATCTGATTCTGAATCCATAGCACTTGAGCACAGCAACTTGCAGCTGCTACATATTCTGCCTCTGCTGTAGATGTAGATACAGTGGTTTGTTTTTTGCATTGCCATGAAACCAATCGTTCTCCCAAAAATTGACAACCTCCTGATGTAGATTTCCTGTCCAGATTAGCTCCTCCATAATCACTATCTGTGTAAGCTATCAGATCAAAAGAAGTAAACTTTGGATACCAAAGGCCCAATTTTGGTTGACCCTTTAAATATCTAAATATTCTTTTGACTGCTAGAAGATGTGATAGCTTTGGATTAGCTTGAAATCTTGCACATAAACACACTGAAAACATGATGTCAGGCCTTGATGAAGTGAGATACATAAGTGACCCGATCATTGATCTGTAAAGATGTTCATCCACACTCTCCCCCTCAAGATCTGCATGTAATTTCTTGTTTGTCTCCACTGGTGTGCTTGCAACTTTAGCATCTTTGTACCCAAACCGATCCAGTATATCATTAACATACTTACTTTGATGAATAAAGATTCCTTCTTTCTGTTGCTTTACTTGCAGCCCCAAGAAAAATGTTAATTCCCCCATGGAGCTCATCTTGAACTTTTCATGCATCAATGATTCAAACTCCTTGCAAAGACTATCCTTTGTTGAACCAAATATGATATCATCTACATAGACTTGAACCAGTAGTATATCATTCTTAATTCTTTTAGTAAACAAAGCTTTATCTATTGCACCCCTTTTGAATCCATTCTGCAACAGATAATCTGAAAAAGTATCATACCAGGCTCTAGGTGCTTGATGTAAGCCATAAAGAGCTTTATCCAGTTTGAAAACTTTATCAGGATACTTAGAATCTTCAAACCCTGGTGGTTGACATACATAGACCTCTTCCTGTATAGTGCCATATAGAAAAGCACTCTTAACATCCATCTGATACACAATGAATCCCTTGAATGAAGCATAAGCCAAAAACAATCTAATTGCCTCTATTCTTACAACAGGTGCAAAAACCTCATCATAATCAATCCCCTCTTCTTGTGAATACCCCTGTGCAACCAATCTAGCCTTGTTTTTGATCACTATACCTCTTTCATCCTTCTTGTTTTTGAAAATCCATTTAGTACCAATTGCCCTCTTCCCTTTAGGCAAATCAACCAATGTCCAGACTTCCTGAATCTTAAACTGAAGCAACTCCTCTTGCATAGCTTCAATCCAACTAGGATCTCTCAAAGCTTCAGTAACCTTCTTTGGTTCTGTTTGAGACAGAAAACAGGCAAACAAAGAAGTATTAACAGCTTCTGTATCAAGATTTACTTCTTCCTCATTTGCTGAAGCTTCAAACACCTGACTTTGATTTCTTGTTTTAACAGCAGATTCAATATCTCCTATTACATTCTCAAGTGGATGATCTTTATGAGTAATGTATTTAGATGCTGCTGTTTCTTGAATTCCCACCTCCAAGTTGGTAAAATTTCCTTCTTGACCAGACTCACTACTTGACACTTCTCTTGCAATTCTTTTTGACAAAGGAGTAGAGCTCATCAAATGTAGATAATTCATTTGTTCCTGCTCTGTGTCAAGATGCTTTGTTGGTGTTTGATCAACATCAACACCTGCCTTTGTATTCTTCTGTACTGGACTCATATCACTGTCTTCTGTACTGTCTTCCATGACTGGTCTATCAGAATCATCAACATGAGTAAATGATGTTTCATCTGATTTTCCTGTTTCAAGATTCTGTGATGTCTTTGGTTGATCAGTATCAAACACTTCTGGGGGATCAGGAGACCAAATTGGAAATAATATGTATTCCAATGAATCCTTCTTCATTCCAGCTGATATTCCTGAGTTTGCTCTACTTTCTCCATCACCTGTTCCTGCACTTGTACCTGCACTAGGATCCACATTTGTATATCTAAAAGCAGTATTAAGTGCATCAATATCAAACAGTGATTCAGGACCTTTTCCCTCAGGATTAACAGTGTTTTCATTAAAAGTGATGTGCATTGATTCTTCTATGATTCTGGTCCTTTGATTGAATACCCTATAAGATTTACTTTGAATAGAATAACCAACAAATATCCCCTCATCAGCCTTACTCTGAAACTTACCTAAGTGATCTTTGGTATTTAAGATTGTACAAGGACACCCAAAAGATTTTAAGAAACTAACCAAAGGCTTTCTCTTAAACAACAGTTCATATGGTGTCTTGTTATGAGGCTTAACAACTAATACTCTATTCTGAACATAGCAAGCTGTGCTAACTGCCTCTGCCCAAAAGGACATAGGTAGCTTTGCATCAGATAGCATGGTTCTAGCAGCCTCAATCAGTGTCCTATTCCTCCTTTCAGCTACTCCATTTTGTTGAGGAGTTCTAGGTGCACTAAATTCTCTCTTAATACCTTTAACTTCACAGAATTTATCCATCTCATGATTTTTAAATTCTGTTCCATTATCACTTCTGATGATCTTTACTCTTCTATCCAATTGATTTTCCATCTTAGTTATAAATGATCTAAGTATTTCACCTGTCTCATCCTTTGTCCTAAGAAAGAAAACCCATGTAAATCTAGTGTAATCATCAATAATCACAAGGCAGTAAGACTTTTTCCCCATACTACTTATACTGGTTGGTCCAAATAAGTCCATATGCAATAAGTGTAAGGGTGTGCTATTTGTGTTCACAGATTTGAACTTAAATGAGGATTTGTGTTGCTTTCCCTTTTTACAAGAAACACAATGATCATCACATGAATAGACCTTTTCAGGCAAACCTCTAACAAGCTTGTTTTTGACAAGTTTATTAATGGTTTTGAAATTCATGTGACACATCCTCCTATGCCACAATTCAGATTCATTTACACTTGCTTTCGAAATAAGACAGTTTAAATCAGGTTGAGGTGTCATATTTACTAAGTCACACTTATATACATTATCTTGCCTTGGAATTCTCATCAAAATCATGTTTTCTGGTATTTTGAATTCCTTGGACAAGATAAGGCATTCAGTGTCAGTAAAATGAACTGGGTTCTTTTTATCTGTGATTTGACTCACACTTAGTAAATTATACCTCAGTTGTTCTACAAAATAAACATTATCAAAACTTAGCTTTTCACTCTGAACTGTTCATTTCCCTGTGATCCTTCCTCCTTTTGGATTGCTTCCAAAAGCTACATATCCTCCATCAAAAGATTTGAAATCCTGAAGCTTTTCTTTGTCTCCAGTCATGTGCCTTGAGCATCCACTATCAATATGCCATAAGCTCTTTGGCTTGCCCTGCACACACAGTCAAAAAGAGAATTAATTTCTCTTGGGAACCCAAACCAATTTGGCTTTGGGTTTCCCATGTGCATTCACATATTCAACTTTCTTGAAGATTATTGATTGTGATGCACTGTTGGTATTTGGATCTGTTAATTTATCAGACTTAATAGGTGTCCAAATCCAACTTATTTTAGACTTAACAGTGTTCTTTGGCTTAACAGTTTTAACTGTTTTACCAATTGAAGATTCAGTGTTAATTTTGTAAATTCTGTTTTTGTATTTAGTTACCACTGTTTTAGTCTTTGAGCTTTTGGCTAATTTTGTTATTACTGCTGCAGTAGATTTACCTGTAACAGTGTTTAACATGGTAGCCTTTGAGTTTATCTTCTGAACTCTGGCAGTATGATTAACTTTTGATTTAAAATTTTGTTTGTTAATCATATTTGCTTTTGTCCATGACTATTTTCTAATCCTTTGAACATTCTCAGGATTATGATAACAGTCATATTGAAGATGACCCATTTTTCCACATATAAAGCAAGACATTTCTTTAATCACAGTAACATTATTACCCAGTTTTTGTGAAATCATTTGATTCCAATTTCTTTGATTACCTCTGGGTTTTTGATTTTGAAAACTCTGTGAAGAGGAAGTACTTGCTTTACATTTACAATTAACACAGTTATTCACAACAGATTCAACAACAGGTTTAGTAACTGAATTAACTGTATTACTAACATATCCTAACCCATGTTTAGATTTGTTAGTATTCAAGCTCACCTTCTCTAAGTCCAGTTTAACCTTTTCCTTAAACATTTTCTTACCCTCTTCTAGTTTATCAGTTTTAAGATTAGAAACTAGATCAGAAATTACTCTCTTCACATCCTCACATGTCGACTCAGACTTAGATGATTCAGATTTTACACTCTTCTCACTCTCAGATGTCCTATCACTCTGATCATCTTCCTCAGTCCAATCACTAATCTCACCTTCTACAAACAGCTCATTATCTGATAAAATTTTAATTGGATCAGCCTTTTTAACCTCATCTGTCATTCCTCTTTTAAGTGAATTGATATCAATTTCACTTTTAGGAGGAAAGTAGGTGTGATTATAAGGTGGAGGTACATTATTGTACCCTAATCCAGTTTTGATTTTATCATGGATCTGTGAATCAATAAGTTTATTGACACTCTTAGAAGCATATTCTAATTTATTTACATCAAGTCTTATGCTATCTCTTTCACATGTGACCTCAGTAAGTTTCTTAGATAACAACTCGACTTTATCTTTAAAGGTGTCTCTCTCCCACCTAGCATATTCAATGTCATATTTAAACTGTGTTGCATTGACTTCATATGCCTTTATTTGATTTTCTAGATTTTCAATGACTGCTATGGTATGTTTACTTTTGATTTCCCATTGTTTTAGTTCCTCACACACTTTTATATTATGATCCCTGTAATGTTTAACAGTTTGTTTACAAACAGCAGAACATAATTTATTTTGTACCTCTGTAGGAACTTCTGACTTTTTGTCAGATTCTGCAATGGCCATGAGACATTGATTCTTCACTACATGTTCTTCTTGATCACTCCAGTCCCATCCACATCCATCCATAGACACCAATGCATTTGCTGAGGCACCCTGAATTGGAATGTTTCTGGTTTGAGTTCCATTGTTTCCAGCTCTCTGACCATTACCATTCTGCTCTTGCCTTGGGTTTCTGCATTCTCTGGCAAAGTGTCCCATCTTGTGACAGTTGAAACACTCAATCTTGCTCTTATCAAACCAATTTGCATCATTCCTCTTGTATGCAAAGTTGTTCCTACCAGTCCTCTGCATGAACCTTTTTGCTCTCTGAGTAATCAAAGCAATTTGCCACTTAATGTCCATCTCCTCTAGATCATAACCATCAAATTGTTCCAGATCTTCATTAGTAAGTGAAGAATTCACATTACTTGCAAAGAAAGATTCTAATATCTGATCATTAGAACTGTTTGATGATGATCCTGCTCCTCCTGAAACATAAGTAGAACCCATTTGACTTGATTCTACCTTTGTTCCAGCCATAGACATAAAAGCAGCATTATGACTATATCCAGTTGCTTGCTTCTTACTTTCCACCTCAGACTCAAAGTTCCTCAGATCATTGTATATATCTTCTAATTCCTTAACTTCAATGTCTGAACTCTGCCTCAATCCAACAGTATAGATTGTCCATTCATCACCTAATGATCTTAAGAACTTTCTGTTAAGATCTTCTTTGTCAATCTTAACCTTGTGATTTTCCAATTCTCCAACTAATTTAGTAAACCTATCAAAGGTTTGAGTTAGAGTTTCAGTTTTCACATGGCTAAAATTTTCAAATTGTTGCTTTAACAGAGATCTTTTATTCTTTTTGGTGTTATCATTACCACCAAACCTCTTCTCAATCGCCTCCATTAGTACCTTGGGATCTTCACAAGAATCAAATCTGCTCTGATGCTCATTCAGAATGGATAGCAACAGAGTACTAAGAGCCTTGTACTCAGTAGATCTGATTTTCCTCTCTGCTTCAGATGTTGGTGGTGCTCTTGGCTGCTTTACTCCATCACCATCAAGCGTTACTGGAATACCATTAACAACAACTTCCCACATCTGATAATCCGTGAGAAGCATATATTGCCTGATTCTGACCTTCCATAGGTCAAACTCATCAGGTTTAAGCATTGGAATCTTTGTTGCTTGAATTCCTTCATTGCCTTCAGTCGCCATTGACATCAAAACTTAATATATGAACTAAAACTCAAATACTAATACTAATTATCCCAGATCTTCCTGTCTTCAAAGCTTCACAAGCTCTGATACCACTTTGTTAGTCCCTGTTTAACTTAATAAACAATCTTATGTAATAAGCCTTGAATATATTATTGAGAAGTTGCGGAATCACACTCAATAATATTAAGAAGATCAACGAATATTAATTAATATAATGAACACAATAATATACCGAAAGCTTCAATCTTATTAATGATATAAGACGAATACACTTGATGTATTAGGGTTACAGAAAACCTTGAAGCTGCGCAATTAACATTAACCTATCTAGGTCTAAAGGATCTCTATTTATAACACATAGAGTCCTATACAATCTCCTACGAATATGGAATAAAATAACTTCCATAACCGACTCATACTTATCACAAAATCATAAACAGTTGTAACTACCATTCTGAAGTAAACAGTTGTAACTGTTACACATTCAGTGGTAACTGCTTCAATTGTAATATAAGACTAAGTACAAATATATAATCAGTGTTAACTGTTTCATATATAACTAACAGTTACAAATACATAAGCAGTTTTAACTACTTACAGACACATAACTATCAGTTGTAATCTATCTTCAATCAGTTGTAACACTTGTCTTCTCTTCAGTTTTCTTCTATCAGTTGTATCTTCGTAAAGACAGTTTTAACCTTCAAAACAAACAGTTTTAATCACTTGTACTCTGTCTTCTCATCAACGAATATTAATTAATATAATGAACACAATAATATACCGAAAGCTTCAATCTTATTAATGATATAAGACGAATACACTTGATGTATTAGGGTTACAGAAAACCTTGAAGCTGCGCAATTAACATTAACCTATCTAGGTCTAAAGGATCTCTATTTATAACACATAGAGTCCTATACAATCTCCTACGAATATGGAATAAAATAACTTCCATAACCGACTCATACTTATCACAAAATCATAAACAGTTGTAACTACCATTCTGAAGTAAACAGTTGTAACTGTTACACATTCAGTGGTAACTGCTTCAATTGTAATATAAGACTAAGTACAAATATATAATCAGTGTTAATTGTTTCATATATAACTAACAGTTACAAATACATAAGCAGTTTTAACTACTTACAGACACATAACTATCAGTTGTAATCTATCTTCAATCAGTTGTAACACTTGTCTTCTCTTCAGTTTTCTTCTATCAGTTGTATCTTCGTAAAGACAGTTTTAACCTTCAATACAAACAGTTTTAATCACTTGTACTCTGTCTTCTCATCAGAACTTCAACTCAGACTTGAAACAGTTTTGACCCAACACATGATCACCAACGAACTTTCAAATTTCGTGTCGAAGTCACCAATCTACTTTTACCTACGGGTTGGAGATCGCCAACATACTTTTAATATGGAGTTAAGATCGCCAATAAAAATTACAAAGAAATTCATTTTTTGAAATTTCGTTGGTGATTATGGTAATAAAACCGGTTGATTGGTGATCTCGAAACAAAAAGGAGAGTACATTGGCGATCGTTGACTTAAACCCTAATTAGAACTATTTGAAAGCTTCCAAAGGCGATTGATACTCATTAAAGAAATTGAGATGAACAATTTTGTTCTATCATGGGTTAAGGATTGAAGCATCTTAATGATGTAATATTTGTGCCCCAATAGATACCTATATAAGATGTGTTAGTAAGACTTTGGGCTAACGACATTCACTAAGCACTTTAATGGTTGTGATTATTTGAATCATTTCGACCCCGAAGGATGAAAAGGAAATTAGTGATTAAGAAATATAGTATTAAATTATCATTGGGCGTTGAGATTTATAACTAGTCATACGAGACAATTTTTGTTGGCGAGATATAACTTGTATCTTTTGAAAGGCATTCGTTGTGTTGCGTAAACATAACACACGTAAGAAATGATACACCGATGGTGATAAAGCCATGACTTATTTTGTGAAAGTGATAATTTACTCATGGATTGAGAAAGAGTAAAATGTGATGATATTATCCGTCAACAAGTTTTGTAAAAGTGATTAGATCAAGTGATGTGCTCATCAGGGGGAGATAATACGCGTTGCACTCTTTTTCCCTTGACTATGATTTTGTCCCACTGGGTTTTTCTAGTAAGGTTTTTAATGAGGCAACATCCCCAAGCGTATTGAAATAATTATGTACTCTTTTTCCTTCATTAGATTTTTGTCCCTTCGGGTTTTATCTAGTAAGGTTTTAACGAGGCATAATCTTTATACAATGGACATTCAAGGGGAAGTGTTATGGATAAATATGGAATGGATGTCCATATCCATAAGATAGAGTTCGTATTGTATTAGAAGATTAGTTACTTGTAGAATAAGTTATCTTGTAATTATAAATATACCTCCTTGGTGAGATGAATAATACAATTCTATTTTCGGTTTCTCTATATTGTTCTTGTTCTTCTCCTTGTTCTTTATTATTTTACAACACTTACAGTATTTTGAGTGCATACTTTTTGTCGGTACTTTTTAAAATGTTTTTTTTTATTTTGCATAACCTTTTTACTCATGTCCGAGCTATTTAGTGAATTCTTCAAATTGATGGCTTCTAATTAATTAAAGAATGGTCGTTTGGGGAATTAAGGGTCATCTACCCTAACTATAGTGTAATTACTAATATCTAAAATGCTAGTATTACTAGAAAATATTATATTATTTTGTTATGAGACGTAATTGTAGTTAAATTCAATTTTATATCATTTTATTAAAGTGTGTATCTACCTACTCATGAAATGAGATGCATTTTTACTATTCATCTGACACTTGGAACTTTTTTATTGGTTCATCAAACTAATATACTCCAATGAATATTTCTTTTAAACAAGAAATCTACAACCGTTTTTTTTCTATCCTCGGTAGAATGACACGTTTTGCCTTCTTATTAGCAAGCAAGTAGCTATCTGTATGTATTAGACTCTTAGGAATCAGCCACGTGTTAAAATTGTGTGACTCAGCTCTAACATCTTTATGTCTATTTGTGTGTTGTTTGCCTTATTTTTCATGTTTCTCTTCTTCTCACAATCGATTGGTGTTGTGAGTGAAGGTGAGATTACATTTTTATTTTTCTCTTTAATGCCAATTTTTTGTTGACTATTGTACGTTTTGTTTAGAACTCTTATCTTGGTAAGTACTGTATCTATTATTCCTTACTCCTAATATCTTAAAGTGGTTGGCTTTCATGATCTCAAGCTTTGTTTTGGATGATTGGCAATACTTTTATACATGATGATGGAGAAACATGATCAAGCATAAAATTTATACCTGAGTGCTAGAGGGTTGGATCCGATTCGATGCCCTCCGTGACTTACGCGGATAACCCGTTGGAGTGTATAGAACGAAACCAAGGGTGGCGTGAATCGGCGACGAGAAGATGAATAGTGATCTTCTCTTACGGATTAGGGTTTTTGTGTGATAATGAAGGTGAAATATTTGGAGGTGCTTGAGGGTGAACACTGTTCATCCCCTTGTATTTATAGTAAGGACAATTCATGCCCTAGGGTAAACTTGAAGGCCAAGTTTTGCCACACGTCATGATCCCTCATCATCTGATAATGCCTATCGTACGACTGTGATTGTTCCTTTTTGCGCGTGGACCCCCTGCAATGACGTGGCCCAATAGTAATGAAGGATTAAAACCCTTGTCGGCTTACAGGGGACCACCGCTAACGTTGGTGATCCCCTGAATTACATTGTCGTGGGCCAAGGGGACATGAACCCTAGCTTGATGGGCCGCTATATACATTGGGCCTTTCTGGCTGGGCCTTTCCTGATGGGCCTTTCCGGATAGGCCTTTTCTGCCTATTTGGGCCATGTATAAAACATTTTTAGGCCTTGTTATATGGTACATGATTAAGTCCCCCCAGTTTAGTAGGCTGGTGTAATCACCAGGGAACTAAACTCCTTATCTCAGATCAGGAACACTCCTCAGGTAAGGTACTTCCATTTTTTATGTCTTTCTGCTTCTGGAAACGATTTTGTGTTCTGGATAGGCGAATGCTTTGGACATTTCGTGGCATTCGTCTTTTCTATTGCTCCAGAGGATGGTGTTATCAGGAGCTACGTGGAATGTTTCTGGCCATGAGAGTTTGACTGACGGCGTCTCATCAACTTGTCAGAAAAGAGAGGTGTATCCGAGATGTGTCAGGTACTGTTGTCGGTTGGGTGTCCTTGGGTAGCGTGTAATGCGTTACAAGGGCGCGTGAGGCATTAAATATGCCAGTTGTCCGTTTGTATTCCTGGGTTTGGTGTGATAACCGTACATGTGTAGGGTCCTGATGAAGGCCCATTGGCCCATGGGCCTGTGGCGGTTATCCATGCTGCTATAATTAGGGATTTACCCCTTTTCTTTTTCCTTACGCGCTTATTTGTTTTCAAAAGTTTCTTCTATTCTCTCTGCTCTGCAAATCCGGCAAAAGTTTTCATCGGATTCTTCCATTCTTAGCACTCCGGCCGTTTTAGGTTCGTATTCTGCTTACGTACTTGCATTTTATTGTATTTTTCTTGTGTATTTTTACGGAGGTAGTCATGGAACCGTCATCCACCTTCCCCCTACTATTTCTCTGACCACCGTATCTACGTCGGCGCCGGCCGTTAAGAAAGCCAATATGCAATTTTCTGGTGGCCTGGTTAATAATATAGAGAGTAAGATTAGGGAAAGTGACATGTCGGCACTTGCCGAATTGTATCTCTATTTGTATCAATATGATGTTGTAGCACCTACTACTGCACAGCGTGCCCATGCACCACCTAAGGGCATGGTAACTATGTATAAGCACTGATTCAAGACCAGTAACTTTAGACTTCCTCCTACCCCTTTTTTGATTTCGCTGTTAGAGCATTATGGCATAGGATTTACTCAGCTACACCCCTTAAGGTTACAAAAAATTGTTTTGTTTGAGGTTTATTGTCGATTACATAGGAAAAAGCCTTCCCTGCTATTTTTTTCTTCCCAATTTACGATAGCAATTTCTCCGGAGAGTTGGTTTACAGTGTCCAAGAGGACTGGCAGGAGAGCCAATTTTTGCGGCCCCAGGGTTGATGGCCTACGGAACTGGAAAGACCATTTTTTCTTTGTTGACAATAGGATTTTACCAAAAGGTCAGGAAAAGCTTCTCCTGTGGGCTAATCCGGCTACCTAGGTGAAACAACAGGGGGTTGTAAAGAATGTTGCCCCAGAGATTGACCCCACCGAGAACGACATGAATTTTTTCCGCCTGCTGTCGTAGGCAAGTGTGGTGATGAGGCCTTACCCTGATTCTGTTTTGGCCATGGCTAACATGAGCAGGAACTGGAATAGGAAGGATAGGGTCCTGATTTGCTGGCATCAAAATAAAGGTAGGGAATGGGATTGTGGTGATGGTTCCATGATTATAATTTCCTGAAGCCCTCCCCTTGCCTTCTTTGTTTTGCGTTTTAATCCTTATTCGATTTTTCTTATATTGTAGTGATGGATATCTGCTTTACCCTTGCTTCTGAGGATCCTTCCGGTATTGATGTTGGTCATACTTCTGTCAATAACCTGCCCGTTACCCCTGAGGGTGCTACAGCTGAGACTCTTCCTCCTGGATCAGCTATCCCTGCTGATTACACTATTGTTGACACCTTGGGAGGAGGTGTGAGCAGGAAGAAGACTACTGCGGGAGATCAAGCTGGTAAAAAGAAGAGGAAGAAGAAGTCGACCAAGGAAGTTGAGGAGGCTGATACTTCCACCCAAGAGACCACCACGCCAGATGATGGATTATCCGCTGGGCATATGGAAAAGTCCGCATATGTGTTGCATGATTCTGCGACTGGTATTGGGCAATACCTTTCTTGCATTTATTTTTGATTCACTTCTCTTTCTAGCCTTGTGGTTGTTGTTTTAAGATGAAGAAGGAGGTGGTGACGGTGCAGCCCTCCATAAGAAGAGGAGAGTTGTTTTACAGGAGGAAGGTGTCGGGAAGGAAACTGCTGGGGGTAGTTCCCTGTACGACAGCAGTTCTAGCTTATCTCTTCCTGACATGGATGAGGATGACGACGCCACGGACTTCCTAGGAGGGGCTAGGGGTCCCATCCCCACTGCTCCAATGAGCGATTTCGGCGGTTCTCCCGTTTTTGTGCCTTGGTGGGGATTTCAGGTTAATAACCCTGGTCGAGATCTTCAATCTTGCAGGGACTTCATTCGTCATGCCATGCCTCCTGCTATTGGGAAGAAAATGAGTTCCATGACTATCCGCCAGGGTATCAATCGTGGCATCAAGTCTACTTTTGACCATTTTATGTGGAACATCAATACTTTACACGTTGCCGATCATGTTGACAAGTTAAATAGGAAGCTGGGTGCCGGCCTGAAGGAGGAGAGGGCTAGATTTCAGCAAGAAAGGAAGAGTTTTGAAAAGTTTAAAGCTGATCACAGGGAGAGCATTGCTAAAGTCAACCAGATGGCTGCTGAAATAGAGGCTTTGAAAGCCAAGCTTACAGAGCAATAGAAGAAGGCCGGGGATATGGAGGTTTCCCTGCAACAGAACGGCCAAGAGCTTAATGCTTCTAACGCTCATCGAGATGAAGCTATAGCTGCGAGGGATCAAGCTATTGCTGAGAGAGATCAGGAGGTCTCTGAAAAAGACCAGGCTGTTTTTGAGAGAGATGCGGCAATGGAGGAAAAGAAAAAAATTGCAAGCCGGTCTCCTTGATCTCATTATCACCTCCATGGGTTGTCCT
Source organism: Helichrysum umbraculigerum (assembly GCA_949592205.1). Taxonomy (NCBI): domain Eukaryota; kingdom Viridiplantae; phylum Streptophyta; class Magnoliopsida; order Asterales; family Asteraceae; genus Helichrysum; species Helichrysum umbraculigerum. The sequence goes on from CATIUR010000001.1 coordinate 339,573,372, forward strand.
GGGATCAGGAACCCTTTTGCCAATCTGGTTAAGTGTGCACGGGCTCAAGGTCAGCATGAAGTTGCATACATGGCTACCCAGCATCTAAGTCCTCTTCCTGCAGAGATTGCGGCCAAAATTGATCCAGAGGTAATTAACAAGGCAAAAGCTGCTGGGCGTGCTCTAGATGGTTTAACCACCTCGCCATTTATGGAAAGACTTGTGGAGGATCTGGACATGCCCGTTGAGGTGATCCTTTCCATGAAGCCTTAGTTTCTTATATTTGTAACTTGGAACTTTGTGTCTGTAACTTGTGGATAATACCTCCTGTATTTTTATGAAATAATATTCTGCTGGTATTATATATTTCTTCGTATTTCTTGTGAGTACTCTTTTGTGTTTCTGCACTTGTCTTTATTCTTGAACAAGTTAGTTTTACCTGAGTGGGATATTCCCTTGCGTAGTCATGACTTGGAAAATTCTAGATTGCCTTTTGGTACAGGAATGATCAGCTTAGCAAGCCTATTGGCGGATGCTCGTGTCATTCCTGTCTTGATCTGATTCATCACTAGCCAACCTATTGGTTAAGGTGAATCTCTGCCAGGGATAGGGCTAGAATTCACCTTCCACTGTGGCAGGACCGCCACTCCTGTCTGCTATTTTGGGTGATTCTGTCAGCCAAGTGCAGGGAGTGGGGTAACGTGGAATCACATTGGGTGATTTCGGCCAGCGGAGTGGCCCTGGATTTGTATATTAAAAGCAATGAAAAGACAAGTTCTGGAATGAACAACTTAATTTTATTGAAAAAGAAAGTGATTAACATAGAAATGCCTGTCAGGAGGGGTGATCAATTCCTCCTGGGCTTACAATAAGTTGTTCAAACATAACATCTTTTCAAGTTGGTTGCATGCCAGGTGCGAGGTACGGCAGTGCCGTCCTGATAAGCTAGAGAGTGCTCCTTTACCGTGGGCTTCAATTACTTGATATGGTCCTTCCCAGTTTTGGCCAAGCTTCCCTGTATCTTCTGCTCTTGAAGCTTCGTTCCTGCGCCAAACATAATCTTCTGATTTGTATGTCTGGGGTTGAACCTTCATGTTGTAATACCTGGCCATCTTGTGTTTGTTCCTTGCTTGCTGGACAACTGCCATTTCCCTGACTTCTTCGGCCATATTCAGGTTCTCCTGTAGGGACACTATGTTTGCCTCTTCTTCGAACGCCAAGATTTACTGTGTTGGTACGCTGATTTCAGCAGGAATGACAGCTTCTGTTCCATAAACCAGACTGAATGGGGTTACCCAAGTGCTGTCATTTTTTGGCATGGTTCGATGGGCCCATAAAACATTTGGGAGCTCTTCAATCCATCCCGTTCTTGAGGTGCCCAACCTAGCTTTGATGCCTGCAACGATATCCCGGTTAGTCACTTCAACCTGTCCATTTGCCTGGGGGTGAGCTACAGAGGTGAAAGTCTGTTGAATTGAGAGTTCGTTGCACCACGACTTGAATGGATCTGCTGCAAACTGAGTGCCATTATCGCTAACATTTTCATGTAGGATGCCAAACCTGCAAACAATGTTTTCCCAGACAAAATTAACCATCTTCTTTCCTGAAATTTGGGCTATGGGCTTTGCTTCCTCCCATTTAGTAAAATAGTCAATGGCAACAACGATGAACTTGACTCCTCCAGCAGCAGGTGGAAAAGGACCGACAATGTCAATGCCCCATTTAAAAAATGGCCATGGTGAGGTTACAGGAATGAGATCATGTTTTGGGGTTCTGGAGACAGGCGCGTGGATTTGGCAGGACTGACATTTTTGGACAACAGACAAAGTGTCCTGATGCATGGATGGCAAGAAATAACCCTGTCTCCTTATCTTTCCTGTGATTGCTCATGGTCCTGAGTGTAAATCGCAGGAGCCTTCATGTACCTCCCTGATCAGGTTTTCTGCCTGATTTGGTCCTACACATCTGAGATTAGGCCCCAGGAAAGTCTTTCGAAGTAACTCTCCTTTCTCGATGGTGTACATTGGTGCCTTTACTCTGATCTTTCTTGCTTGGGCTCTGTCGGCAGGGAGTGTTCCATTCAGCAAGTAATTTCTGATTGGTGTCATCCAGGTTTCTCCCTCATTTTCTACTGGGTTGACCTCATTGCCAGTACCGATTGACTTTTGTTTCAGAACTTCCAACAAGACTTCCTTTGTGAGGTGAGCGAAAGTAAGAGTTGCTAGCTTGATTAACACATCAGCCTTTTTGTTTTGGCTTCTTGGAACCTGATCAATTTTAAAATGGTTGAACTTCTTTTTGATCTCCTGCACCACTTCTAGGTATTTTTTCATTGCCTGTTCCTTAGCTTCAAAGTTGCCATTTACTTGATTGGCCACCAACCGGGAATCAACGAATACGTGGATGTTCGTGATGTCCATTTGCTCGGCTATCCTTAGTCCTGCTATTAATGACTCATATTCTGCCTCGTTATTTGTTGCCTGAAAGTCAAATCTCAAGGCATAAGTGTGTTCCTCTCTTGATGGACTTGTGAGAATTAGCCCTGCTTCGGGCCCCCACAGAGCTAGCTGCACCGTCAGTATAGAGTTCCCAAACTTCCCTTGGTGTAGCGCTGACGGTCAGGGAGCTCTTTCCTTCTACTTCTCTCGGTAATTCTGCCAGAAAGTCAGCCATTATCCGCCCCTTTACTGCAGTTCTGGGACAGTAGGTGATTTCATGCTCTCCCAGCTCTATCGCCCATTTGGCCAACCTTTCTGATTTTTCTGGCTTGTGTAATACCTGCTTAATTGGTTGATTGGTGAGAACAATGATTGGGTGAGCCTGGAAGTATCTGCGCAGGCGCCTTGCAGAGTGTACCAGAGCTAGGATTAGCTTTTCTATTGGAGAGTAATTCAACTCGGCTGGTTGTAGTGCCTTGCTGACGAAATATACTGGCATTTTCACTTTGTTTCGTTCTGCTATTAAGACGGAGCTCACAGCTCCGCTAGATGTTGCTAAATACAAGGTTATGGTTTCCCCTAGAACAGGCACAGTGAGCGTGGGTAACTCTGCCATGAATGCTTTCATTTCCAGAAATGCCTGCTCTGCTTGTTCGGTCCATTGAAAGTCTTTCTTTCCTGTGATACCTTTCAGGGTAGAGAAGAAGGGCAGGGAATGTTCTGCTGCTTTAGACAGGAATCTGGTCAGGGCGGCAAGCTTTCCTGACAGACTTTGAACATCTTGTTTTGTTTTTGGAGAGGGCATATTGGTTACCGCCTGAACTTTTTCAGGGTTTGCCTTGAATCCTCCAGTTGTTATCACATGACCCAGAAACATTCCTTCTTCTACACCAAAGGTAAACTTGTTGGGATTGAGCTTAATGTTTATACCACGCAGGGTGGTAAAGGTTTCTGATATGTCTTCGAGCATTCTAGCTTCTGTTGTGCTTTTTATTACGAGGTCATCAACATAGGCCTCCACGTTCCTGCCAATTTGATTCCTGAAGGCTGAGTCAATCACCCGTTGATAAGTGGCCCTTGCATTTTTTAACCCGAAAGGCATCTTCCTGTAACAAAAAATTCCTTGGCTTGTATGGAAAGCAGTCTTGTGTTCGTCGTGTTCTGCCATTTGAATCTGATGATAGCCTTTGTAAGCATCTAAGAAGCATTTGAGGCGATAACTTGCCAGTGACTCCACCTTCCAATCAATTTCTGGCAATGGGTAGTTATCCTTTGGGCAGGCCTTGTTGAGATCTGAATAGTCAACACACATTCTCCAGGAGCCATTTCGTTTTTTGACCATGACAGGGTTGGCAACCCAGGTCTGGTATTTTGCTTCCCGTAATATCCCTGCACCGACTAGGTCCTCAACTTCTTTTTGCAGGAAAGCGCTTCTTTCAGGTGTCATTCCCCTTTTTTCTGCCTTGATGGTGTGACACCTGGCCTAATGTTCAGAGAATGTTCAACAATGCTTCGGGGGACTACTGTCATGTCAGATGGCTGAAAAGTAAAGACATCCTGATGCTCAATTAACAATTCTCGTAATTGTTTTTTAATTCCCAAAGGGAGCTGCCTGCCAATACCTACTGTTTGCTCTGGGAAATTTTGATTTATCACAACTTTTTCTTCTTCTCCTTCAGGCTGAACTGAGATTTCCTGTTGAATTTTTTCATTCACCTGAGAGCATTCTATCTGCGCCTGTTTTGTAGCCTGAACAGTGGCAATGCCTTCTGGTGTAGGAAATTTTACCATCTCATGAACAGTGGATATAATTGCCCCAAACTGTAGCATAGTTGTACATCCCAAGATTACATTGTATTTTGATGTTGAACGAACAATGAAAAAGTCAAGGTTGACAGTCCTGTATCTTGGGTAGTCACCTAGAGTAACTTCAAGCTTTATATTGCCCAGTGTCCAATTTGTTTCACCAGAGAACCCAACCAATGCCTGTAAAAATTCTTCCCTGTGGCTCTTTATGATATCCGGTAGCTGTTCAAAACAATGTTCCTACATGATTTCTGTATAGCTTCCGCTGTCCGGGTATACCCTACCCACCTGAAAGTTTGCTATTCGTGCTGTAATGACAAGTGGCTCAGTGGAGGGAATTACCCGGTGAATTGGTGGAAAGCTAATTTCCTGTAACTCCCACAATTCTATCCTGTCAATTTTTCTTTTCTGCCCCTATCCCGGGGGGTTGATCATAAGTATCACTGCATCTGGTTTTGGAATTTCAGCAGTACCTTTTCCTTTCTTGGCCTCTCCCTGCTAGTAATCACGTGCTCCCTGTGCCAGGTGTTCCAGCTTGCCATCTTTGATTGCTTTATATATCTGAGCCTTTAACTCCCTGCATTCGTTTGTATCATGCCCCCTTCTTTGTGAAACTTGCAGTATTTCCCATTGTCTGTTGCCTTTGACGCCATAGGTGGGGGTTTCTTGAATGTTTTTGCAGCGGGCTAGATATCGCGTAAAAAGTCACGTTTTTACTACCGATATCTCTCTCATTCTGGAACGATTCTTGGCATTTCAACTCAAAAACATTACAAATCAATAGTATTATGCCAAGATGGTCAAAACAAGGTTGCACGATAAAAATCAAGCAAAACGGATGAAAAACGAAGATTCCACGTACGTTTGAAGATTCAAGGCATCAAAACAAGATTTCAAGACTAAAGTGCCCATCATCAACATCCATCTTATCCAAGATGTTCGTTTTCAAAATACGAATCCAACAGAAGAAGAATCAACAAAAAACGAAGAATGAAAATTCTACGTACACCGAAAGATTCAAACGATTCGCACAACACATCTGAAGATTAGAGACATATTTTTGGGATATCTTTGCATCAAATTCTTCGTTTTTGAATTACCAATCCAACGCAAAAAGAATCGACGAAAACGGACGTATAACGAAGAAGATACGGCGAATTAAGAAACGAAGCAAAAGACGACGAACGGGGCGGGCGCCAGCCGGCCACCGCCGGCCACCAGCTGGCCACCGCCGGCCTCCCCTCCCCTGCACCACTTTCCTTTTTTGGCTAATTCCCGTACCTGGTGCGCCTTTTTTCCGCGTTGTACAGTACCCGGTGCACCACCTTTTCGCGTTGTACGGTACCTGGTGCACCTTTTTGCCCACATTACGCTAACATGCACCCCTTGATACTAATGTGAGCCAAAACTCTCCTATAAATAGAGGGCATGAGGCTTCATTTCAACTTGCACCATATGCACACACATTAAGCATATTTCTTTCTTTCTTTTCTAGTTTTATTCTTTCTTTTATATTTCCTGTCGAAAATATAATAGATAGATTCATATTGTGCTGGAAACGCTTTAGGCGGAGTACAAACGTACGAAAGTCTGAGAACGAACGAAGGTAGTTATATTATGGACCAATACTTTAAAAGTGCTAAATAAATTTCTGTTTATAGTTTAATTATAACATTATGAACGAATGATGGCATGTTTGGCCAACCGCTTATGACCAGACTACCCCAACTTATTCCGGTAGGGTAAAACCTGTTTATGTGACTATTTATTCAATAGACCATTGATGTGACTCAAATAGTCATGTTTTTAAGGGCAATATTCCGCACTTTTTGGACGTATCTTTAGTGAAAACATTCCAAAATGATCATTATTTACTAAAATTCACTAAAGTGGTCTAAATATAGGCGTTGCTGCAAAAATCACCTAAAACGTCCAAATAACGAGCAAATCAGGACGAATAAACGTGCACAAAATCATCCGGCCTCATTTACCTTATATAGATCACATTCTAACTTCATCATATGATAAAACAGGTAAAATCAATACGGGAAAATCAAGAATCATGCAAATCGGATAAAGAACGGAGAAGACTGAGCAGTATCAGACCCTATAAAGTCATTTCGGCTATGCTTGATCTATACACATCCAATTTCAGTGAAGTTGGCAACATTAGAAGCGTAACGGAATTACGAAACCACAGGTGAAAGAATCAGGTCAAACGGACGCATAACGAAGGAGATACGCGCGTTTTAAGCAACGAACGAAATCAGACGAACATCGTATACGGCCTTCCTAACACCGTATACGGCCCTACCAAGGCCGTATACGGACCCCTGTACCCTGTATCGTGCATCGTTTGCTTGTATGTGCTGTTTCGCGAGTTGTACGGCTGATTTTTGAGCTTTGCCTATAAATAGGGGATCACTCCTCCTCATTTTACACACCTCAACATTTTCACACATTTCTCATTCTCTCACTTTTCTTATTTCTCTCTTTTCTTTCACTTTCTCTCTCTAACTTTCTCTCTCTAGCACTACTCTTAGGAGTTAGAGGAGAGAGGTTAGGGTTGAGCTTACGGTTCGAGTCTAGAGGAAGTTTTAGCTTGGTAATCTTGTTGTAACGAGTTTTTCAAGTTCAGACTATTTGTAATCCTCAATATTACGCTGCTGTATTCCCGGTGATATCTAAACTTTACTTACTGTTATAATGCTTGTGCTTTATGTTATTTCAGTTTGTATTCTGCATATTGCCATGTTTATAGAGTAGTTTAATATTGTGATTGTTGAAATGTAGATATTAGGAGTAGGGATGATGTTAAATTAATGTTTCATTTATACGATTGGAAATTGTTATGCTGTGTATCTGGTTAAGCTTATCCTGAATATAGATCTAGTCTCTCATCACCCTTTCCAGACTTTCACGTGACTGTTGCCCTAGGATAGGATCTGATCAACCCTAATACTATAAATACACAGTTATCTCCAGTTACAGTGTGAAACTATGAACTTTCCTTTAAAAGGCACGGTACTTCGTATAGCGTTGGAAACACCTCGTGTGGAGTACAAATACGTGGAAGCTAAGGAAATGCCATGGATTGTTTCATCGTGAATTACCTAGAAGTGATCCTTCTAGAACTGTGGTCTAGGAATCAAAGCTGTGGAAATGCTTGTTGCACTGTACACCGTTAGTACACCTAAGATCTGGAACACTGTGGAAATGCTTAAATGCCCAGTACACCGTCAGTACATCTAGGGTTTGGAACACTGTGGAAATGCCTAATTGCCCTGTACACCGTGATTATTCCTAGGGATGAACGCCTGACTGTAAAGGAGGGTCTATATTTATGATGGTTAAGTATGTGCTTCAATAGAAACAATACAGGGTAGTGTCAATCATATACCTAGACATGCAAAGCCCTAATCACACCAATAGTTTAACGTACACAGGATACAATCAGTATTTGCTATAACAAACGTAAATAGACGATTAGGTGTTAAGAAAGGTCAGTAAATACAATTGCGGTCTGTTGCCTTATGCCTGATCCCTAGAACATTTAGGGTGACTTTGTCTTAGTTAAGCAAAGGCTCAGGAGGGTTTGAAAACAGCCTGATCTGATCAGAATCATGATAACCTAGGATTCCAGTGACATATGTTTCTAGGGTTTCACCTGAACGTAGGGTCCTAGTGTTTACACCGAAAGTATGTCTACTCTTTATTTCGTAAATCTCCAATCAATTTCATAATGAACATCATCCCGAAACCCTAGTATCCAAGTTTCAGCAATCACATCTCTACCTGTCTGCTTAAATCCTAATTTCATTTCTCGTTATTTACTTTTCTGCATTTAGGATAATTAGAAAACCAAATCAATCCAAGATCTATCTACCTACCCCCATCCTAATTGCGACCATAATCTTTGGTGACCCGCTTTATTTCAATTCGCTCCGATTTAAGAACGACCTCGAGTTATACTTACTGATTGCTTCCAAGGTAGGTAGTACTTATAGTTTGAGCCCCAGCTCATATAAATTTAAAACTCACTGTCCGCCGTTTCTGTTGCTGTTGGAACAACGACCGGAGTCAAATCCGACCGACCAATAGGGGTGACGACAACCATGCCATGATACGGACATCTCTGACGACCGAGATTGGGGAATAGGATTCGAGGGTAGTTGTTAGCCGATATGTTCAGTACATTTGGGAGAACTTCCGGTGTATTGTAATTGTTTGTGTTTACTATCCATGTGACATATCTTCTATCTGATTGCGGACAACTCTACGTTAGTTAGTTGATAGGATCGTAAAAACAACTCATTCCAACATAGTTTAAATTTATAAAAAGAAACATATATGAATGGGAATTATTATACTTTGTTATTGTTTAAATATATGACACCTGACCTAATTTATGGAGTACCCTTTCCAGTTATCCACGTGACTGCAACCTAGATATTAGGGAGTCAGGAACCTTAATTGTGGTGAGTAGTTATCTGTGCCCATGACATGCAATAAGTATGACATAGTGAAACCACTCGTTGTATATATTAGATTTACATTTCTGCACTGCTTTACATTTAGTTAGTTTAGAGTGTCACTCTCACTATCAATTACTCTCGACCGCATGTTAGACGTAAGAACCCATGGAACTACCCTGTAAAGTACACTGTCTATTACTGAAAGGCATGGTCCTCATATGAAACATGTTTTAAACAAACTGTGAATAATCTGGAGATGTATAACTATTTGAAAAGGAGAGGTCTAGGTCATAAATCAACGTAATTGGAGCTTAAGTAGGTCTAGTGAGGAAAGTCCAAGTGATTTAGATTTATCAACCCCCTAGATTTTACATATTTGATTCTTTAAACATAACAAGTTAATAATTAGATACACTATTAGAAGAACGAGAGATAAGCTTGGGTGTTAAGAATGGTCGGACCTATGAGACGATACGCTGCTTTATTCATGCACCTCGGTTAATCACCAAAATAGGTTGCTTACCTTTCAACTAGGTAAGTATTGGGAGTTTAGCGTATTGCTCCGATCAGAATCACGATAATCTAGTTCCTAGTGACATGCCAATGGGAATTTAATTGGTAGGGTTCTAGTGTTTACACCAAAGTCTGTCAATCTATTAATCTGAAAGTGTCCCCATCATAAACACAATCCCGATATTATACTATCCCAAGTCATGGTGAACCACGCCTTCCTTATCCTTAGTTGTTCCTTATATGCTAGCTAGCTCATTTTAAGTTTTATTGCTTTAGTAGTTTAAATTAGATAAAAACCAAACAAAACCAACTATCTGAACCCCATCTTGAAGACTGAATTATCCAAACGAGCTCCGCTTCAAATTCGACCGTCTGGAGAGACGACTCTGATCATCCTTACCACGTACTAGTATCGGGTACTTGTACCTAGTACCAGTAGGTAGTTCGGAGGTTTAGGCCCGAGCAAAAAAATAAATTTTAAAACACCCTAATCGCACCCTCGGTCGTTACAACAGCACCGACGACACCGACGGCTGAGGGCGCATCAAGTTTTTGGCGCCGCTGCCGGGGACGGTAGTACGATTTGGAGCCTGTTTAGATAAGTTAGTTTTTAAGAGATCCTTTTGACTGGGACTCACCATCCTTATAAGAAGTTACATTTTGCACGTAGTTTAGCGTAGTTAGGATTGCCTTAGTATTACTTTAGATTAAGTTCCCTTCTCACCCCCAACTTTAATTCTGAAACCTTCTCCCTATGCCACCTGTTATTGACCCTTGGGATATGTTAAATCAATGGGAACGATTAGATCAAATGCAAAGTCTTGTTAATTCAATCGAAAATAGATGTAGGATGTGCGGTAATACCCACTTAGATGGAGAATGCCAAAGCCAAAGTATGATGTTTTCGGATAACATAGGGTACTTAGATCCTCAAATACAATATCAATATGACCCCCATGCTACCCAAACACATCCATACCAACCTTTTTATCCCCAACCATTCGAAATCTACCCACACTCACCTCACCCTGTAAGTCTACCACAACCCTACGAGAACCCTGACTTGAGAGATATGCCCTTAGCCTGTCTCAGCAGTAATGCTGCTTTCTCACCTCCTTCCGAATCACTTGAAGAAATGATTAGAGAACAAGAGGACATACTTAGAAGTCAAACTTATAATATGTCTAAATTCTATACTGAACTACCAACACAAGCCCAAGAGAGTAGTGAGGAGAGTATGAATCAAGCTGGAGCCAAATCTAGGATACAGAAAGTTGAGAGACGCACACACACCACATCTAGCACACCAGATACAGACTTACATTTTCATGAGTTCGGTTTCAATATCCCTTCGACCCCCACACCAACCCAACCTTCTAATACTTCAATTTCACCTATTCCCGACCTATCAACGTCAAAGATCGACGGAGGGTTTGTTCTAGAAGAACTTTCCGAACCGTTGCAACTCAAAACTTCCGGCCAGAGTGACGAGGATGACGAAGTAGATGAAGAGATCGAGATGGAAAGCCCGAATTTGGAGATTTACATAGAAGACTCAGCTTCACATGGACTGAAGGAATACATACCGACTCTGAGTAGTGAACTCATTCAAACTGATATGGTTGAACACGTCCCACAACCAGTTGTGGTTAACTTTATCCCAAAAATCCCTTGGATTGATTCACTTCCTGATCTAATTGACTCCACTAGTACCTTAGAGGAGACAAACACCCAAGTATTTGATGATAATGTTGCTACAAGATTGGAGACACTAATGGACATTGTCCCACCTCCATGCCCAGAGTACAACGTTATCATCCAACCAAAGGCGTTAGGAAGCAAGGTGGGTTTTTCATCAAGAGCACCCTACAAACCATCTCTCCCTTGCATAATGACGTACACGTCATGGAGTGATGAGGACCTCTTTGACCAACCCAAACAACCCAAAACTCAAGAGGTAGAAAAAGTCAAGAGCTTTGTTTTACCTCAAATAAAACATATCACTCACTTTACCATGCCTCTTCCACTGATTGGACATACCCTGACCATAGTCCACTTTAATCCCCTAGGTATGTACCAATACTTCCGCTTGTATCTACTGATGGATGCAAAGGAGCCCCCTAGATTTCCTGAGAAATAGGTTTGGAGTCAAGCTAGTGACTCGAACAAAAACAAGCGCTTCTCGGGAGGCAACCCGTGTCTAACATAGGATTATCATTAGTAGTTAAAGTAGTTTAAGTAGTGAACTAACCCAATAAGTAGAAATGAAACCTTAAAATGAATGTTCCAAGTTTTCTATCTTTATGAACAAAAATGGATGGTTTGCAAAATTACTTCGTTAAAAGTCAAATTTTTGTCAAACCTTAATACTTCCTACTCCCAGTCGTTTGGAATTTATTGCAACATCTATTTTTCACCATTTTCTAAAGTTCTTGTTATCCCTTTCACTCACAAAAATGGAAACCTACTAGGAGTTAGGAGCCTTAGTCATTCTAATCAACCACTGACATGTTTCGAGCATTTGAGGTACTTACATATATTGTTGTTAACATACATGAGATACTAATGCTTAATCTGATAACATGATTTGTATGTCAATATGTGTATTATGCTCAAACTCGTTTAAAAATATGTGCTTTGGATATATTTATATTTGGCCACCTGATTCAACTGATAATACTGGTATTTCCATGTCTGCTATTTGAGCTGCGGTGAAATTATAGGCAACTAACACTTTTTGTGTAGGATTAAAATCAAAGTCATACACTGGTTTGTTTCATCTACAAAGCACTCACTTTGATAGGTTCTTCGTAAACCAGTGAATTTATGATTTGGAGGATAATCACTTGTTTGTTAGATCATGTTTATTTGATCTACTTGTAACAGACAAGGACCGACACCTATGGATAAAGAATCTTTAAAGATAATGGAAAGACGACAAGAGGAGCTAACAGTTCATTGAGTATGAGAATCTTTGGAGCATTGCTTTGCAGGGGTCAAGTGATGACACTTCTAGATATGAAGATGATTTCTAGTTGTCTAAGACTGGTTCATCAAGTTGACCAACTCAATACTCATCATATATGCCCACAAATTCCAAGTCCTATAGCTAAACCTTGCCACATAATGGAACCCTAAACCATCATCACCATATCCACCCACATTCACCCATCCATCCACCCCTTCACACATACAATCATCACCCTCAGGGACTATTCATACAAAGGAATAGATACAGGGACAATTTGGAAACTGGAGATCTCAGTTGATAAAAGAACAACATCAGATTCATTACATCTGTTGTCGGCGAAAGATCTCGGGTTAATTATGCTTGTGTCTGGAGGGCGACATCACTTCATTTTCTGCAATCTATCCTTTAGTTCTTAGTTATTTTCGAGAAGAAACTAGTTGAGGTATTGAAGAAAGGTTATACTGCTGGAGGTCGAGTTCAATACACTCAGATCCTCAGCTCACAGTCACAGGGGAGTTCTGCGTTCCTTTCTCTAGTTTATTTATCCATTTTTGCAAGATTATATTGACCTATATCCCATTCCAAACACTAAGTGTGTGATCCTTAGAAACCACAAAATACTAAGAGGTATTTTCCATAACTAGTAGAAATACTAAGTGTGGGATACTTCGACAAGAGGTGTTCAACGCATAAATTCGAACATTAGGGACAATGTTCCTCTAAGTGTGGGATATACGGTCTGCAACCGCAAGTTTAACCTCTTGTCCGTAAAATAAACAATATTTTCATTAAAAGGCTGAAAATGAAGAAGTTTTCAAAATTTTTTATTCAAAAGCAACATTCTTTAGAACCTCTATTTTCCGAAAATATAAATTACAGCAAGAATTAAGTTTTAACAAAGAAACAAAACGGTTCTCTTAGAATAAGATACGGACGAAAAAGGTAACACGTGGCTAGGCACACAATGACCAAAATATTTGATTCGTGAGGTTTGAGCCCATATTGAGCATTCATCCTAAGATGCTTCACTTTTCGTTTCATGTGTGTGCCGATGCATGTATTTGAATTAGAACTTGCTCTTGTAATACATTTCGAGATCACACCGATGAGTGCCATATATGGTACAGGTACAGTCTATCTTGATATTTTCTAAGGAATCCCTGACTCCCTCAACCATCAAACATCCACTCACTCTTCACACCCACTATCCAACCAAACCTCCCTTTTGTACCTTCATCCCGAAACCACGGAAGTCATGTCTTCCAAACTTTTCATAGACACTCTCAATTTCCCAAATTTCTACAAAAAAAGCCAACACAATTTCGCAACCCAATGCCAAAAGAAGCCCTTCGGACCAGAAAAATATTCCTTGGTAAAGCCGGCATTATATAAAAAAAAATGAGAAAAAGAAAAAGTAGAAAAATATACATGCCGGCACTACTCAAGAAAGTCCAGAAAAGGAAAAATTAAAACCCAAAAAAGATTGCAACATTAATTCCTTTCAAATTTGAGAAATTCCAAAAGAGACTTTCTCGAAAAAATACCCTAGTTTCAAGAAGATACGAGAAAAGAAAACTCAAAAATACTATCCTTCTTACTCACCATACACCTTCTTCATCTCTCCAAACCAAAAACCCGATTCCTTTTTAAGATGTCTTGAAAGATTAGTATCGTTCTCTTCCAAAGTGATGGAGATTTGATTTTGATCAAGCCTATGACGAGAATGTTGCATGACTGGCTATCTGAGTGATTGACACTAGCAAGTAGGAAATCCTAAACACCCGAGTGATTTGAGTGACCCACTGCAAGGATTGCCTAGTCATGATTACTGTCACACCCCCAAATTCGTTGATTTAGTTTAGCGGAAGCATTTGTTTAAGTAGGGGGTGCTGACGTCAACGTAGGACATACGAACATATTAGAGCATATGGATATCGCAAAACATACATATATTAAGATGCCATTAGTAATAGTTTACAAAGTTACGATTTATTAAATCGTAATAGTTGAAAAGTAGTTAAGTTATACAAAAGTGGATTTCGTAGATATGACCAATACATATTAGTTATATAAAAGAAATCCATTTGTCCCAAAAGATGGCATCCTAATAGCTTCATGGGTCGCCTAATTTCCAAAAGTGCAGGCGATCTTACATGCGCAGCTAATTCCCTGAAAAACATAGTAAAAGTCAACAACGAGGTTGAGTGAATTCACAGGCTTTATGTTTACAAGTGTAGTTGTTCAGTCAAAAACATTCTCAAAGAGTTGTTGCCATAACAGTTAAGTAGAGTTCGTATCTTAGTTCAAAACATTGTTCAGTTGGAAAGTTACTCAGTAGTATAGTTTAAACATAGCTATAATTATATAGTATCCTAAACCCAAGTAGTAGGGTTCTAAGAGACATATCCCAAGACGTATGGATGATAGTTCCTACTAGTTCTTATACCCAAGACGTAGGGTCCAATAGTTCACACTAGTTCCTATGCCCAAGATGTAGGGTCGTTCATTAGTTCCTATGCCCAAGAAGTAGGGTCGTTCAATAGTTCCTATGCCCAAGAAGTAGGGTCATTCAATAGTTCCTATGCCCAAGAAGTAGGGTCGTTCAAAAGTTCCTATGCCCAAGAAGTAGGGTCGTTCAAAAGTTCCTATGATTCTAACCGGTGCAAGTAGTTCAATCGAGTTCACTTAGTTCCAATAGTTCAAAGAGTTCACGTAGTTCAATAGTTCACATAGTTCACGTAGTTCCAAATAGTTCATATAGTTCCAGCAAGTTCACAGAGTTGTAGCGAGTGGAATAAGTTCAATCAAAGTTCAAAGAGTTCTAACATGTTCACATAGTTCTAACTGGTTCATCTAGTTCCAATAATAGTTCGATAAAAGTACATTTTTCGTTTGTTAGGTTCAAACGTTCATATTAGTTTAGTTTCAAATCGTTCCATTAGTTCCAATAAAGCAAAGTGCAATCGGATCGACAATAGTTCGCAAGTAATAAGTTCAAAATTTTATATAATAATGTAAGTTATGGCAATCATCAAAACAATTGTCTATGTTTTCCACCCCATATTTGTAAAGCATTGAAAACAGTTGAAAAGTGGGGCTGTGAACTCACCTCGTGAGCTCGGTTTGTGAGTGCTAGCAAAGCTTAAGTCCAAGGAAAGTCTCTAACGTCCTAAACGTATAAGATAAATATATAAGTAGTTGGCTCAATGCCAAAACATGTCACTTGTTCACTCGATGAAAGATCGTTGGTGTTTGTAGTTTGTACGTTATGTTGTGATAATGTTGTAATAATAATACAAAGTGTTATTATTATTGGTTTCGTTTCGTTATTCACGTATATATAGAATTTTTGATTTCACATATTCTCATTATTTTAGTTCGAGTTTGGCCATATGGTATTTATAGAGCCCGTCCTTGACTAAAACTATAACGTTTTTATTAATTCGAACGTTTAGTGTTTTATGTGTCGGTTTTGTTGACTTTGGTCAAACGTACTCGGTTTGACCCGAAACTTTTAGGAATACCTTAAATATGTTTATAGAACTCGGTAAAATTGTCGTTGCGTTTTATAGTTGACTCGATAGTGTCGTTATTTAAATCATGTCAAAACAGTCCGAAACTCAGTTTTTAAGTGTTTTCGTTCATTTTCGGTCTCGTTCTCGGTGGTCAAAAGTTATCGAATGAATCTGAAATTTTTACACGATGTTCTACCATATGTAAACTACTTTCAGTATTTTTTTCATGAACTTTAGATAAGTACAAGTGGGTCAAACGTTATATGATCATGGCTGCGTTCCAGCAGCCATTTTTAACGGTACGCGCTCACAAATCGGTTTATATCTAAATTTCAGTGTATTTCTGGAAAACGAAGTCTTCACGAAAGTTGTTCTTAACGAAAATACGAAGATTTTGGCATAGGTTTCAAGCATTAATTCAACTCACACGATTAGTTATGATTTTTCTTCCAAGAAGACAGAATCTGTCTGAAATCGTTATCATCAAAAGTTTACGTCTTACTTAATTGTTGTTACACTTTTGTGCAAGATCTTTCATACCATGAACTAATAACATGTTATAACATATATTTCATGAAAGATTAGTGAAGTAAAAGTTGTCCTTACAAAGCTTTAAAGAAGAAGAAGAATGAAAGTGATGAAGGTGTTTGATGCTTGATGCTTGTTTCCACTTGTTCCTTTGCAACTTGTAGTAGATGAAAATGATGATGATTTAAGGTGGATATTTGTGAGGTTCTTGGGTTGTTTACAGCCGAGAGATAAGAAAGTGAGATGAGAGACAATGGAGAATAATGAGTGATGGTTTGGTGATTGGGTATGTCAAATGTTTGTGTGTAAAATAAATTCAAGACTTTTAGGTGGATGGGGAATGGCCTTATGGTCGATTTTTCAAGCTCAAGTACAAGGCATGACCTTGTCAAACTTTGTCTCCAATAATGTGTGGATGTTTTGATCATTTACCCGTGTTCGTTTACCCGATCGTTTATCGTTTTAATACGTTATATTCATTTAGTTTGTAAACGTTTAATATACAATATACTTCAAAGTATTATTACCAATACTTTATATTGAGTTTCAAAAATATTATTTTTGACTAGTTTGGTTGTTGGGTTCGTTTTATATATTTTGTCGCATTCGTTACGTTTTAATTAAAATGTATAAACGTTTAATGTTTTAATCGTTATGCTTTAATGTTTAGCATAATATTCCAAGGTAAATATCTACTATAAAAATAGTTTTTACGATATTAACAAAATTTGTATCACCAACGTACATATTTGTTTTGTCGGACTCGTTCCGAATGTTTCGTAATTATAACTAACTACGAAAATAGTAATACTCTACGTATTAAATAGTTGGACTTTGCTAGACTTATCTCATAAAATAGTTTGTGAATTCACTAAGTAGGGAATTATCCTAAAATGCACGTGTTTACTAGTTCCTAATTGTATCGAAAATTGAGGGGTGTCACATTCTCCCCCCGTTAGAAAAATCTCGTCCCGAGATTTAGAATTATATTGGAGCCTCAGACTCACGTGTTTCCGATAGATTGTGTCGTCATCACGGTAGTGATTTAGTTTATTGCATGAGTTCTAATGGTTCTGGCATACTTGCCATACAGTTCAATGAGTTATATGTTCGAAAGGGTTCTAAGTTCACGAAGTGCTAGTTCAAGACCTTCGAACAAAGTAACATTAAAGTGTAGTAATAGTTCGCTTAGACGTACCAATGTTGAGGTTGGGATCCTCTGGTGCATCTGGTGCACGAAGGATGAATGCGCGTCCACGAGCTGGTGGAAGGTTGGCGATGCGGTTGTTGTTATCACCACGGTTGTTATTTTGATTGTTGTTGGGGTTATTGAGCATTGGGCACCAATTTCGGTAGTGCCCCGGGTCTCCACATTCGAAACACCCAGCGTTTCGTCGCTCATTAGTCGCGGGGTCGTTTCGGCATGTCTGGGCTCGGTGTCCCCATTGTTGGCAGTTACCACAGACGATACAATCCCCCTCGTGGTGCCTTCGGCATTTCCCACACTTGGGCCTGTTACCTTGATAGGGTTTTGGTTCAGTGTTGGTGATGACAGCGTATGCCTGAGGGTTTCCAGCATGTCTCTTGTTCTGTTGACCTTGTTGGTCATTCCTTTCATTGTTCCATTTCCGCTTGTCATGACCAGGATTACCAGCATCAGAAATGTTCGGGTCATTCTTTCCCATCACAGCTTTTTCAGTTAACGTTCCCATTCGGACCGCATCATCGGTCAAGCTATGCGCCAAGTCTACAGCGCTTCTGAAAGTAGCTGGTTTGGAGGACATTACCAAACTTCGAATCTGTGGGGCCAATCCCCAGGTGTAACGCTCGATGCGTTTGCTCTCCGGAGTCACCATGTGCGGCACCAGTCGTGCGAGCTCTTGGAACCTCGTGGTGTAACCAGTGATGTCGGCCCCCATCATTTTGATGTCCCATAGCTCCGTTTCAATCTTTTGGAGCTCGCTGCGGGGACAGAACTCTTCCAGTATCATTCTTTTCAGATCCTCCCAAGACATGGAGTAGGCAGTCGCACGTCCAAGAGTTTGGAGTTGAGCATTCCACCAAGTCAGTGCCTTGTCAGCTAAGGTACATGTGGCGTACTTCACCATGCGATTTGGTGCACAGTCGCTAATATCAAGCACTGATTCCATCTTCTCTATCCAGTGGACAATGCCGATAGCTCCTTCTGTTCCGTTGAAAGCACTTGGTTTGCAGGAAAGGAAGGTTTTGTATGAACACCCTTGTTGGGTACTCACTGGTGCCTCATCGTTGACAGGGACGGTTCCGCTGTTGTTTACCACATTATCGCGATTGCGACTTGCCTCATACTGGGCAATAGCTTCAGCTACTCGTCGGTTGATGATCTGTTCCGTAGTTTCGACGGTAGGAGGTGTAGTTGTTCGTCGATTGTTCCTTGTCTTTCGTGGTTTTGGCGGCATGATGACGTTCTGCGAAGAAGCAAATGCAGAAGTCAATGCCGATGAAATGAATGTAAAGGATAAAGTTTCACATTTTCCAGTTATCGAACAATAAAGAGAGTTTATGATATCCCCATCACGCATCTTACGATCATGAAACACCCATATGTACGTAGTATAATATAATCACGTTGGCCAGGCGTCATTATATGATGCTAAATACATACTTCTTTTCATCAACCATTCTAATACGATTAGGTTCACACGAATCAATGAATAGAATGTAGTATGGTTCAAGGAGTTCAAGTCGATGTCAACCATACTATAAAACGAATAGAGTAAGAGTACAAGGGTTTCGGTTAGTTGGTTCGCGTATGCTGATGTGTCTTAACAATAGTTGTCGAGTATCGAGTTATACGTATGCAATTAAACGTGCATGCATAAATGTCCTAGCCACGGCTATAGTCTAGGTCTCTAAGGTCTCTAAGTCACCTAAGAAATCTAGTTCGCTATAACCAATGGCTCTGATACCAAATCTGTCACACCCCCAAATTCGTTGATTTAGTTTAGCGGAAGCATTTGTTTAAGTAGGGGGTGCTGACGTCAACGTAGGACATACGAACATATTAGAGCATATGGATATCGCAAAACATACATATATTAAGATGCCATTAGTAATAGTTTACAAAGTTACGATTTATTAAATCGTAATAGTTGAAAAGTAGTTAAGTTATACAAAAGTGGATTTCGTAGATATGACCAATACATATTAGTTATATAAAAGAAATCCATTTGTCCCAAAAGATGGCATCCTAATAGCTTCATGGGTCGCCTAATTTCCAAAAGTGCAGGCGATCTTACATGCGCAGCTAATTCCCTGAAAAACATAGTAAAAGTCAACAACGAGGTTGAGTGAATTCACAGGCTTTATGTTTACAAGTGTAGTTGTTCAGTCAAAAACATTCTCAAAGAGTTGTTGCCATAACAGTTAAGTAGAGTTCGTATCTTAGTTCAAAACATTGTTCAGTAGGAAAGTTACTCAGTAGTATAGTTTAAACATAGCTATAATTATATAGTATCCTAAACCCAAGTAGTAGGGTTCTAAGAGACATATCCCAAGACGTATGGATGATAGTTCCTACTAGTTCTTATACCCAAGACGTAGGGTCCAATAGTTCACACTAGTTCCTATGCCCAAGATGTAGGGTCGTTCATTAGTTCCTATGCCCAAGAAGTAGGGTCGTTCAATAGTTCCTATGCCCAAGAAGTAGGGTCGTTCAAAAGTTCCTATGCCCAAGAAGTAGGGTCGTTCAAAAGTTCCTATGATTCTAACCGGTGCAAGTAGTTCAATCGAGTTCACTTAGTTCCAATAGTTCAAAGAGTTCACGTAGTTCAATAGTTCACATAGTTCACGTAGTTCCAAATAGTTCATATAGTTCCAGCAAGTTCACAGAGTTGTAGCGAGTGGAATAAGTTCAATCAAAGTTCAAAGAGTTCTAACATGTTCACATAGTTCTAACTGGTTCATCTAGTTCCAATAATAGTTCGATAAAAGTACATTTTTCGTTTGTTAGGTTCAAACGTTCATATTAGTTTAGTTTCAAATCGTTCCATTAGTTCCAATAAAGCAAAGTGCAATCGGATCGACAATAGTTCGCAAGTAATAAGTTCAAAATTTTATATAATAATGTAAGTTATGGCAATCATCAAAACAATTGTCTATGTTTTCCACCCCATATTTGTAAAGCATTGAAAACAGTTGAAAAGTGGGGCTGTGAACTCACCTCGTGAGCTCGGTTTGTGAGTGCTAGCAAAGCTTAAGTCCAAGGAAAGTCTCTAACGTCCTAAACGTATAAGATAAATATATAAGTAGTTGGCTCAATGCCAAAACATGTCACTTGTTCACTCGATGAAAGATCGTTGGTGTTTGTAGTTTGTACGTTATGTTGTGATAATGTTGTAATAATAATACAAAGTGTTATTATTATTGGTTTCGTTTCGTTATTCACGTATATATAGAATTTTTGATTTCACATATTCTCATTATTTTAGTTCGAGTTTGGCCATATGGTATTTATAGAGCCCGTCCTTGACTAAAACTATAACGTTTTTATTAATTCGAACGTTTAGTGTTTTATGTGTCGGTTTTGTTGACTTTGGTCAAACGTGCTCGGTTTGACCCGAAACTTTTAGGAATACCTTAAATATGTTTATAGAACTCGGTAAAATTGTCGTTGCGTTTTATAGTTGACTCGATAGTGTCGTTATTTAAATCATGTCAAAACAGTCCGAAACTCAGTTTTTAAGTGTTTTCGTTCATTTTCGGTCTCGTTCTCGGTGGTCAAAAGTTATCGAATGAATCTGAAATTTTTACACGATGTTCTACCATATGTAAACTACTTTCAGTATTTTTTTCATGAACTTTAGATAAGTACAAGTGGGTCAAACGTTATATGATCATGGCTGCGTTCCAGCAGCCATTTTTAACGGTACGCGCTCACAAATCGGTTTATATCTAAATTTCAGTGTATTTCTGGAAAACGAAGTCTTCACGAAAGTTGTTCTTAACGAAAATACGAAGATTTTGGCATAGGTTTCAAGCATTAATTCAACTCACACGATTAGTTATGATTTTTCTTCCAAGAAGACAGAATCTGTCTGAAATCGTTATCATCAAAAGTTTACGTCTTACTTAATTGTTGTTACACTTTTGTGCAAGATCTTTCATACCATGAACTAATAACATGTTATAACATATATTTCATGAAAGATTAGTGAAGTAAAAGTTGTCCTTACAAAGCTTTAAAGAAGAAGAAGAATGAAAGTGATGAAGGTGTTTGATGCTTGATGCTTGTTTCCACTTGTTCCTTTGCAACTTGTAGTAGATGAAAATGATGATGATTTAAGGTGGATATTTGTGAGGTTCTTGGGTTGTTTACAGCCGAGAGATAAGAAAGTGAGATGAGAGACAATGGAGAATAATGAGTGATGGTTTGGTGATTGGGTATGTCAAATGTTTGTGTGTAAAATAAATTCAAGACTTTTAGGTGGATGGGGAATGGCCTTATGGTCGATTTTTCAAGCTCAAGTACAAGGCATGACCTTGTCAAACTTTGTCTCCAATAATGTGTGGATGTTTTGATCATTTACCCGTGTTCGTTTACCCGATCGTTTATCGTTTTAATACGTTATATTCATTTAGTTTGTAAACGTTTAATATACAATATACTTCAAAGTATTATTACCAATACTTTATATTGAGTTTCAAAAATATTATTTTTGACTAGTTTGGTTGTTGGGTTCGTTTTATATATTTTGTCGCATTCGTTACGTTTTAATTAAAATGTATAAACGTTTAATGTTTTAATCGTTATGCTTTAATGTTTAGCATAATATTCCAAGGTAAATATCTACTATAAAAATAGTTTTTACGATATTAACAAAATTTGTATCACCAACGTACATATTTGTTTTGTCGGACTCGTTCCGAATGTTTCGTAATTATAACTAACTACGAAAATAGTAATACTCTACGTATTAAATAGTTGGACTTTGCTAGACTTATCTCATAAAATAGTTTGTGAATTCACTAAGTAGGGAATTATCCTAAAATGCACGTGTTTACTAGTTCCTAATTGTATCGAAAATTGAGGGGTGTCACAATTACCATCCAAGTTGCTTGAAGAAAGTATCAAATTCTATAAACCCTTAGTTTCTCATAAGAACTCTCTAATAACTGGAGCTTTATATTCTTTGGAAATAGTATTTCTAAAAGATATGTGTATCTAGAATCTTTCTAAAGGCCTTTTATGAATGAGTTTGCTTGAGGACAAGCAAAGTTCTAAGTGTGGGATACTTGATATCGCGTAAAAAGTCACGTTTTTACTACCGATATCTCTCTCATTCTGGAACGATTCTTGGCATTTCAACTCAAAAACATTACAAATCAATAGTATTATGCCAAGATGGTCAAAACAAGGTTGCACAATAAAAATCAAGCAAAATGGATGAAAAACAAAGATTCCACGCACGTTTGAAGATTCAAGGCATCAAAACAAGATTTCAAGACTAAAGTGCCCATCATCAACATCCATCTTATCCAAGATGTTCGTTTTCAAAATACGAATCCAATAGAAGAAGAATCAACAAAAAAATAGACGAAGAATGAAAATTCTACGTATACCGAAAGATTCAAACGATTCGCACAACACATCTGAAGATTAGAGACATAATTTTGGGATATCTTTGCATCAAAGTCTTCGTTTTTGAATTACGAATCCAACGCAAAAAGAATCGACGAAAACGGACGTATAACAAAGAAGATACGCGCGAATTAAGAAACGAAGCAAAAGACGACGAACGGGGCGGGCGCCAGCCGGCCACCGCCGGCCTCCCCTCCCCTGCACCACTTTCCTTTTTTGGCTAATTCCCTTACCTGGTGCGCCTTTTGTCCGCGTTGTACAGTACCCGGTGCACCACCTTTTCGAGTTTTACGGTACCTGGTGCACCTTTTTGCCCACATTACGCTAACATGCACCCCTTGATGCTAATGTGAGCCAAAACTCTCCTATAAATAGAGGGCATGAGGTTTCATTTCAACTTACACCATATGCACACACATTAAGCATATTTCTTTCTTTCTTTTCTAGTTTTATTCTTTCTTTTATTTTTCTTTCCACTTTCTCTCTCTAAGTTAATTAATTTAGTGAGAGATAAGTAGGGGGATTAATTATGTAGTAGTTAGTAGTAGCTAATTTAGCAATGTAACGCTTTGGAATATTCGGAAGTAATATAAGCATCGTTTTGCTCGCAATAATTACGGGTAATATCTATCCTTTTCTTTTATTAATTAATTGTAATGTTCTTGTTTGATGTTTATGATTTATTAATATTGGAAATGTCTATTGCCATGATATGCAAGTAGTTGTTTATATGTTTGCCATGATTTAGATAGTTATAATGGGATGATAATAAATGTTGTGAAGTAATATGATGGCCCCTATTCGACTGTTCTCGGATATTGTGCTGGAAACGCTCTAGGCGGAGTACAAACGTACGGAAGTCTGAGAACGACCGAAGGTAGTTATATTACGGACCAATACTTTAAAAGTGCTAAATAAATTTCTGTTTATAGTTTAATTATAACATTATGAACGAATGATGGCATGTTTGGCCAACCGCTTATGACCAGACTACCCCAACTTATTCCGGTAGGGTAAAACCTGTTTATGTGACTATTTATTCAATAGACCATGCCATGATACGGACATCTCAGACGACCGAGATTGGGGAATAGGATTCGAGGGTAGTTGTTAGCCGATATGTTCAGTACATTTGGGAGAACTTCCGGTGTATCGTAATTGTTTGTGTTTACTATCCATGTGACATATCTTCTATCTGATTGCGGACAACTCTACGTTAGTTAGTTGATAGGATCGTAAAAACAACTCATTCCAACATAGTTTAAATTTATAAAAAGAAACTTATATGAATGGGAATTATTATACTTTGTTATTGTTTAAATATATAACACCTGACCTAATTTATGGAGTACCCTTTCCAGTTATCCACGTGACTGCAACCTAGATATTAGGGAGTCAGGAACCTTAATTGTGGTGAGTAGTTATCTGTGCCCATGACATGCAATAAGTAAGACATAGTGAAACCACTCGTTGTATATATTAGATTTACATTTCTGCACTGCTTTACATTTAGTTAGTTTAGAGTGTCACTCTCACTGTCAATTACTCTCGACCGCATGTTAGACGTAAGAACCCGTGGAACTACCCTGTAAAGTACAATGTCTATTACTTAAAGGCATGGTCCTCATATGAAACATGTTTTAAACAAACTGTGAATAATCTGGAGATGTATAACTATTTGAAAAGGAGAGGTCTAGATCATAAATCAACGTAATTGGAGCTTAAGTAGGTCTAGTGAGGAAAGTCCAAGTGATTTAGATTTATCAACCCCTAGATTTTACATATTTGATTCTTTAAACATAACAAGTTAATAATTAGATACACTATTAGAAGAACGAGAGATAAGCTTGGGTGTTAAGAACGGTCGGACCTATGAGACGATACGCTGCTTTATTCATGCACCTCGGTTAATCACCAAAATAGGTTGTTTACCTTTCAACTAGGTAAGTATTGGGAGTTTAGCGTATTGCTCCGATCAGAATCACGATAACCTAGTTCCTAGTGACATGCCAATGGGAATTTAATTGGTAGGGTTCTAGTGTTTACACCAAAGTCTGTCAATCTATTAATCTGAAAGTGTCCCCATCATAAACACAATCCCGATATTATACTATCCCAAGTCATGGTGAACCACGCCTTCCTTATCCTTAGTTGTTCCTTATATGCTAGCTAGCTCATTTTAAGTTTTATTGCTTTAGTAGTTTAAATTAGATAAAAACCAAACAAAACCAACTATCTGAACCCCATCTTGAAGACTGAATTATCCAAACGAGCTCCGCTTCAAATTCGACCGTCTGGAGAGACGACCCTGATCATCCTTACCACGTACTAGTATCGGGTACTTGTACCTAGTACCAGTAGGTAGTTCGGAGGTTTAGGCCCGAGCAAAAAAATAAATTTTAAAACACCCTGATCGCACCCTCGGTCGTTACAATAGCACCGACGACACCGATGGCTGAGGCCGCATCAGGGCTCCGTTGCTAGGATTTCATGCGATGTTTTTGACAGGGATGCTATTACTGCGTCTTTCTCAGCATGTTTGTTATATGGTTGAAATATGTTCCCCCTATTGAACTTATTCCCCTGTTGGCCTTTACCCTTTCCCTGATATGGTTGGAATTTCTGATCTCCCCGAGAATTGTTTGCCACCTGCTTGTTCCTTCTGTTCAACTGACGTTTTTTCCATTGCCCTGATATAATCCCTGGTCTGTGACACCTGTGCAGCGAAGGTCGGTGGGGTTTCCCCAATGAACTTATCCACCAAAGTTTGGAAACGATTTTCGTCCGGACAGGAGATGAATCCAGACACTTGTTGACTTTCAGGGAGTCCTGGTATTTTCAAACACTCATCAATGTATCTGTCAATAAAGTCTTCAAGGGGTTCGTGAGCATGTTGCTTAATCATATGAGCTTCCACATGGGATCTAACATGTTTCTTCTTCTGGTGGAAATGGCTAACAAATCTTCTCCTGATATCGTTAAAACAGGTGACGCTTCTTTCAGGGAGGTCCCAGAACCAGGATTTTGCGTATGATCGGAGGACCGAAGGGAACATTTGACAGGCGACCGCATCTTCCCAATGTTGTGTTTTGATAGCATGATCATAGGACTGAATGAAGTCCTCTGGATCAGTTGTTCCATCATAAGTACCCAAAGTGGCAAGGACCATGGCCCCTAGGGGGAGGGGTACACTGGCTATTGCCGGGTGGAATTGTGTATTCGAATCAAGGATAACGCTCTGGGGAGTTGGCAAATTTCCCTGCATAACGGCCAGCAGATTTGCTAACATAGGTGGGAGCGGTGGTGTTGGCGACGGTACCACCTGTGGTTGCATCAGTTGTGCCAAGATTTGCCCTAAGGCTTTGGCAGTATCCCGAGTTGATGGTTGTGTCTGTGATGAATGTCCCTGAAATCCTCCTCTCACTTGTTGTTGCTGGAAAGTTTGCTGCATAGGAGTCTGGAAGCTTTGGTTCACAGGCGGTTAAACAGGGGTCTGAAAAGGTATCTGAAAGGACTGCTGCGTAGGCTGTTGCACAGGGATCTGAAAAGTTTGATGTACGGACTGCTGAAAAGGTGTCCGAAAGGACTGCTGCATATGCTGTTGGAATTGTTGTGGGAATGGCGGAGTAAAATATTGTGGAATTTGTTGTTGGGTGGCTGTTGGAATGGTTGCTGGAAAACATTCTGGAAAGTTTGTTGGGAATTTTGTTGAAAAATATTGTTCAGTGGTTGTGAGCCAATTCTTTGTTGATTATTCTGACCCCCCTGCATCCCTGCTCCCATTACCATTTGTTGCCCTGTGGAAGATATGGGTATCTGTTGTTGTGAGCTCTGTCCGCCTGGAGTTGTGAAGTCCAACTGAAGGCGTGATTGATCTAGTACCTGTCGCCGTTTCCATTCCATTTGTTCACCGGAATTTGCGATCGGCGTTTGCGTGTTTTGAGCAGCAAAATGCATGAAATTCTCTCCAGCTATCGGTGGAAAGCCGGAGTTTGACATCATGGTATTGACTGAGTTTATATAAGAAACAATTAATAGTTGCAGCTAGCTCTATGACAGAGTTAGGGTGTAAATTAAATGGATGGCGCCATTTGATCAAGCATAAAATTTATACCTGAGTGCTAGAGGGTTGGATCCGATTCGATGCTCTCCGTGACTTACGTGAATAACCCGTTGTAGTGTATAGAATGAAACCAAGGGTGGCGTGAATCAGCGGCGAGAAGATGAATAGTGATCTTCTCTTGCGGATTAGGGTTTTTGTGTGATGATGAAAGTGAAATATTTGGAGGTGCTTGAGGGTGAACACTGTTCATCCCCTTGTATTTATAGTAAGGACTATTCATGCCCTAGGGTAAACTTGGAGGCCCAGTTTTGCCACGTGTCGTGATCCCTCATCATCTGATAATGCCTATCGTACGGCTGTGATTGTTCCTTTTTGCGCGTGGACCCCCTGCAATGACGTGGCCCAATAGTAATGAAGGATTAAAACCCTTGTCGGCTTACAGGGGACCACCGCTAACGTTGGTGATCCCCTGGATTACATTGTCGTGGGCCAAGGGGACATGAACCCTAGCTTGATGGGCCGCTGTATACATTGGGCCTTTCTGGCTGGGCCTTTCCTGATGGGCCTTTCCTATTGGGCCTTTCCTGATGGACCTTTCCGGATAGGCCTTTTCTGCCTATTTGGGCCATGTATAAAACATTTTTAGGCCTTGTTATATGGTACATGATTAAAACACTCTGTGTCTGTTTTAGTGATATTAGAGGGTGGTTCTTTCTCTTATTTTGCATGGGATACTTTATATATGAAAATTCATTGGTTTGATTTTGATTTGAGACACTCTTTTTTGATTTGGGATTCGCTTAGTAGTACGTTATGTAAATATCGGTAACATAGTTAATATGAATCGGCCATTCCTGCAACACTAGCTTGTCAATTTCAATTGGGCTAAGTGTTCAGAAATGTATCTAACTTTAACAAAATCTCTATTGTATGTATTCACTTTTAATCGCCTATATTAAATGTACCTAACTTTAAAAAATCTCTATTTAATGTAATGAACCGGATATAACCGGTAATCATGCATTTTTAGCCGGTTACTGCTACACCGGTCATCTTCTCCGACGAGATCAGTTTTCCGGCGAGATCATTTTCGGTCAAAACAACGTTTTACATTAAAAAAAACTTCCGGTAACACTATTTTCATCATAATACATCATCTTAAACTAAATGATGATAAAATACATGTAAAAAAATGCTTTATTTAAGCTTATTACATCAACTCCGGCGAGGCCATTTCCTAGTAGCAACATTTTTTCCGGCAAGATGTTAAAAATATGTATTGATTTGTTTCGGTGTTTGAAATGGTACTTTAATTGATGTGTGAGATGGCCGGAAGTGAATTGAAACAAGGGATTTTGTAATTGACTTCCGGCAAACTTCCGACGAAGTGCAATAGGTGTACAACTGTTAATGCCAGAAAAAGTCAGGTCGCCGGAATCTCGCCGGAGAAGATGAACAGTAACCATTTTTACCGGTTAATGATTTAACAGGTTACCGGTTACATTAAATAGAGATTTTTTAAAGTTAGGTACATTTAATAGAGGCGATTAAAAGTGGATACATACAATAGAGATTTTGTTAAAGTTGGATACATTTCTAAACACTTAGCCCATTTCAATTCACAAAGTTCAATGAGCTGCATAAGCATGCCGATTCAGATAATCTGAAGAGTAAATTTCTATTGAACTTCAAATTACTTATCTGGCTGATCGTTGATGAAAGTTAAGATACTATTTATTGCTACTTTGTACTGCATGTGTATATAAAATAGTAATAGGTCTGTACTGAAGTTTTTTTTGCAGGAAAAAGCTTTTGCTTCAATTCTAACACTATGGAATGAGTTCGAACAAAATTAGGGACCAGGCTTACCAACATGATTGATGTGAGACCCATGATATTCGGAAGCAAGCTATTTTGTATATATCAATCAATTATTGCACAATTGATACATGTAAGCTATTTACTTTTTCTTCTCAACTGTATGCAGCTTTTGAATTTACATCACACATTTACTCATTCACTTTTAGATATTTTCCTGTTGTTTCTACTCAAACTTTCTAGATGAAGATATATCAATAACAAAGTCCTATTTGCTATATTGTTATTTTGATTATTATTGTAAAAGATGGTGTAATTGCAACGTTAAATGCACGTGTTCTATATTGCATTACATGTCATTATGTAGGTCTTCTGTAACTACAAGAGGAGCCTCTGGACTGATGATCAATCCACCAGTAATTTAGAACTTACAGATGCACAACTGGTACTTCTCTTTACCCTTTGATGATGCATCCCTTTAGGTTCTAATGTTATATGCTCACCTGACATCGACATATTCATACATTCTACTGTTGTGCAGCTCAAAGAGGCAAATGAGATAGTGACTTTATTTATGGGCACATCAACTTCATATACATGTTGCTCATACGTTGACCGCAACTAAAAAGAGTTATATCTAACATTTTTTATACAGTATTACACCTATTGTTCATGAGGCCTATATAAAATAAAAAATGTACTTCAACATCAGTTTATGTTTATCATCTGTAACATGTGTGCAAATTCAATATGTAATTGTTTATTATATGTCTATGACAGGGTACCAACGTTCGTGATGCCATTGCTACATCCATCAAACAACAAACAATCGTTGCTTTCTTTCGATCTTTTGATGAGGTGACTGTTCAGGGCCAAAATGAAATGAAGATGAGTGTTGTAAAAGCATACAATTCAAGTAACACACTTCCACTACCATGCATGTCTACATCAACGTCCACTACCGACTCAACTACAAGAGAGGCAACACTCTGTGCCATCAACTCCTTCAACACCCACTTCTGCAAAGAAACAAGGTACCACCAAGGTGATTCGTGAAGCCCCATCCAACACGAACAAACTTTCTACCAGTTGCTAAATACAGTCTTCACAATGAGCTGCTTTTCTAAATATATATCGACTCTTTGGACCACGACAAATCAATTGTGCAGTTTCTACTCATATAAACTTCCCGTTTTTTTAAAGCAACTTATGAAGTCTTGTATCTAACTTGCAACTATTGCATCTAACTAACAATTGATGTACAAACTTACCATGCTTTTGGCATGATCTTGTAAATAACGTTTAAGTATTGTAGAAGTTTCACCTATATATATATATGCATCCTAAAGGGCTAATTATAGTATCATGCCTCTGTTGAATAATTACACTGCATATATAGCCCAAAACATGTCTTTGTTTCGCTGCACGTTCTCAATACAAACATGTATTTTGTAATGATGCCTACACTAAACTTTTATAATTAAGTTCATGGTAGCAAATGTAAGGGGAAACTATCTATTCTTTGTACGACTTTTCCATAGTCCATTATTTACAGTGTGATTGACAAGCTATAATATAACCGCTTTATGTATTTCACCATCTTGGAAAAGTGTGTTTATATTTGTGTACCTCTAAAATATCTTACACTATTTATGATCTGCCTCTGGGCCGTGCATATGCACGGCTAAATACCTCCTAGTATATATAATATAGCAATTTTGTCGGTTCACTAAAGGATATTAAATTACGGTTTTCACATGAGGTCGGAAAGTTGATTAATATTGTTGAAGGGTCAAACTGAAATGTTATTAATAATAGGACTACAAAGAAAAAGTGGGAGTAGTCAAAGGACTACATTGAAATGTTTTTAATAAAAGGGATATAATTTGAAAGTAGCTGTCATCTTCCACATGAAACCTGTAAAAGCTTTTTCACCATTGTGTGATGCCATGGGCCGTCGCCTGTGCCGTCGATGCCCAGGGCCAACCATGTGTCTGATAAGGCGATTAAAAACCATCACTTTAGAAAAAGCCTTTTCTCTAGCTTGTTGTGTACATCCATTCAATTCAATAATTTATATATATGTATCTAAGAGCAAAAAATAGGGGAAGACAAGTAAAAGATTATAAGACTTAATGATAATAAAAGCAACCATAACATTTTAATAAAAAACATAAACTAAACATAACTTTAACCAACTTTGAACAAGTTTAGACACACACAAACCAAAAGGAACAAAAATTACTACTGGTAGAGAAATGTTATAGACAAACATATCCAGCAACTCTACCATGCTTATTAAACATATATAGTTCACTAAACGACGAAATCCTTCCTTTCATAAGCATCTACTATATTACCATTAAGGTAATCTACGATGACGGTTTGGAGTTAGCCAAGTATATAATCTCTATTGCAGCTTGCTTGTATCGATCTTCATAAGGAGAAGGCAACAACTCCTCATCGGGAGCCGAATTCACCTGATCAGGGTTGATTAAAAAATATTAACACAAGCCTGATTATATGGCATTTATGAAATTTTCTAAACCATTGTCCTGACTATGTAGCATAAAATCAAATTAACACAATAATATGTTGATTTTAAGATAAAAATTAACTTTGGAAAAAAAGAAGAAGAAACCATATCAAGTTTAGTTTGCTTTACAAGAACATGACATCAGTTTTCAAAATTAATTTTAAGGCCTTGGGATTAATTGTTATGATATACGTGCAGTATTAATTAAAATAACTTTTCCTCTTATGCTAATGATCATATTTGGAATAATGAAATTTAATTAAGGGAAGACATAATACTAAATAAAATAAAAGATTGCTTACGCGAACATGAATCATAATCATAGTTTTAGATTGATCAGAATTAACTTGAGCATGAAGGACGTCTATCTTGTGCTTCGCCAACACACCACATATCGCAGTAGCGAGTCCAGGCTTCTTAGGGGAGCACATGACAATATGTCCATCCCTACCGCACATGTCTAAGGTGACATTAGGAGATTTCCATGTTTTAAAAAATGGCTGCGAACGCAAATGGAAAGGAAACGGGATGTATTTAGGAGAAGTACTATTGGTGTTGGTTGATGGGCTATGGAGGCTTTGTAGCTTCCTCAATTCATGGTTTTGGAGAATAATTTCAAGGTTTTTGATGAGCGCTATTGTATCATCCACAATCGTAGTCAAGCTTACCTGAGATACAAAAATAGTTATATGTTACAGAACTAGAGAACTAAATATTCAAACACAAAATAAACTCTATAATATTAAAAGTAAATAAATATATAAAATTAGAAATTAAGAAAAACAAAGTGCATGTAGAACTCATGAGAAGACTGAGTCATCCATTCGACTCTATTCTGATCACCAAGAAAACAAACGAGTATTAATGGAGATATATATGAAATAAAATAAAATGTGTACCTTAGACGCTCTTTTAGGGAGTAAAGTTTCAAGTTCTTTAAACATGTCATTCATCTTCTTTCGCCTATTTTTCTCTGTCACCGAATGCTTAACACGACCGTCAATTGGTTGTGGATCTCTTACTCCCTTCGGAGTTTTATCGCCAATCTCTACTTGATTATTCACATCCTTCTTCGCTAGACCATCATCGTTTCTCTTGTCACTAGCATTACCACCTTCCGGCACCACATCTTTGCCGCTCTCTTTTGAACCTCCCATGTCAAGTTGCTTCATATGGCTATCATCAACAATTATGCTTGAAATGGGTGGCATCTCAGTGGTAGCCCCTTGATTAGTATCACAATTTATTTCTTTTTGGCTATTCAAATGGAGGTTGGGAGGGAGGGGGAGAGAGAGATAAATATGATAAGAATAAAAGTTATGCTTGTTGAAAAAATTGGTAAACCGTAGAGTTTATTTATAAGGTAACTGTTGCTAAAGAAAACAAGTAAGCTTTTACTCGAACATAAAAAGAAATAAAAAAAGTTAGTGGAGATGATCGGGTGAGCCCAGTAGGTCCGTCAGGTCCGTCAGTAATTCTATAACTGCCTTTAAAAAAAAAAACTTATGGATGAGATTTCTATACATAGAAAAACAAGACAACTAATATATATATATATATATATATATATATATATATATATATATATATATATATATATATATATATATATATATCTGTGTGTGTGTGTGTGTGTGTGTAGGAATAAGATCAGGTGAAAATAAGGAGTTAAAATAAAAATGGTAAAAACAGATCTCAACCCTTGGATCAATATATATATATATATATATATATATATATATAAAGGGGTGGAGAAAATAAAATCGGTGAAAAAAAATAAGGGTTCACATTTGAAAAACTATGTGAAGCAAAAAATAAATAAAAGTTCGCAAAAAACATATTTTTTTGAAACAAAAAAAGATTAAAAGTTCACAAAAAAATTTGTGAATAAAAAAAAAAGGTTCATTCTTATGTAAAATTATGTGAAGCCGAACAAAAAAAGGTTCACTGTTAAAACATCTCTAATTTTCTGTGAGACAAAAAAATAAAAGTTCACAATAAAAACTTTTTGGAAAACAAAATAAAATAAAATAATAGGTTACAATAAAAAAACGTATGTGAAACGGGAAAAAAATAAAAGTTCACAACTAGAATTAATTGTGAATGAAAACTAAGATCGTTTTCACCTTTTTTATTTTAACTTATTGTTTTCACCAGAACTCAACCATATATAAAATGTATTAAAGATCGAAAATATGGCATAGAGACTAATAGCTTATTATATTCTCTTAATTCTCTATATATTGTATTAGTCCCAAATATAACTTGTTAAGTTTATTTTTTTCTTATCAGTTAATTTCTTTAGTTTTTTATATCTCATAAAGAACACAAATAAGAAGGATACAAATATCTAGTTTGATTTTGTTATTGGTATATATAAAATAGGGTAATGATATTTTCACCCAAATTTTTGATAAATCTACCATATCTGTGCAATAAGCAGTTGTGTCATATGAATATATAGTTGTACATTACGGTGGATATATCAAAAGTCATGGTAGAAATATCACTATCCTATAAAATATTATCATGACGTGGTACTCAATAGAGATGAAATGGATAAGTTTTAATGATGGGATCTTTCAGATGTATCGAAAATGTGATTTCAAATGACAGAAAAGCAATTTCGAAAATAAAAATGACCGAAAAACGTGATTACAGTTAAGAATTTACTAAATATAGATGAAACTGATGAGCGTTACAATGTATATGTGATAATTACATATTAAAAAGTTAAGTAGCATAATCTTATTGTTGTACCGAAACGGTCACTTTTGATAATCAGGAAAAAAATGTGACTTCCAGATCATGAGAAAAAAGTGATTTTCTCTTGGATATACTTAAAAAAAATGTGATATCAGATGATAGAAGTGTGATTTCAAGATTAAAAATGACCGAAAAGCACGATTACAGCTAAGAATTTACTAATCTTAGATTAAACTGGTGAGCGTTATAGTGTATATACTAGACATTAAATCCGTGTATACACACGAGTGGTTGTTTATTAGTATGAAATTTCATATTTAATATCTTGTTCCTAATAATAAAGTGTGTAAGTTAATATGTATATTAAGCATTTAGTTGGATTCATGATAATATTATTTTATGTAAATGGATTTATATAAGTAGAGATTAAAAAATTAAAACATTTTGAAACCAAGTTAGTGAAAAAAATAATTATTATTTCAAGTCTATATTAACATTTTCAAGTAATTTTATTTCTATGCGGTGAATTAATAATAGAAACATTACAAATCGATTTGGACAATGTTTTAATTAATGAATTAATTTTTTTTATATGTAAGTAAGTAGTTGATTAAAATAATTCTTATTTAATAAGTTAGGGATCTTATTTTAAAGTTTACTAAAATTAAAGGACTTAATTGGCAAATTGAAACTTAATTAGAATGATGACATCATAAAGATGTTTCCTTTATATAATTTAAGATATGTGATAGGGGTGAGTTCAAATAAGAATGGTAAAAAAGTAAGGAATTGGAGAACCAATATGATTGTTCCATTTCTTTACAAAACCAACTACCACTTTTATCCCTAAAATTAAATATCTCAAAAATCGTATGTTCATAAATTATAAAAAATACATATTCGGAATCAGCGTCTTTTCCTCTTCGATTAGAAATCTCATAAGTTATACTTTCGACGTGTTTTTTTTCTTTTTTTTTGCCGGGTTTTACAATATAATCACATGTGATTTATGATAAAAAGTTAAAATTTGTTCATGATTATTTATTTATGATATATGTTAATTAAGACATGATTACAGCTTAATATTCATATACATTAATAATTATAAATGTAATTTTAAACATTGCATTTATTTTTAATAAAAATAGCATGTGATTGAATCACATGTGATTTGTTATATAATCACATATGATTTTGTATATAATCATATATGATTTTCATTTAAAAATTGATATTTAATGAGCAATTTACCGATATATAATAATTATGTATGATTTCAACTTGATTTTTTAATTGTATAATTATAGTCAATGATTTGACAATCCGTATTTAATTACTCTTTAATCACATGTTATTGATACTTTGATGTTCAATCGCATGTCATTACAACTTAGTTTTTGATGTTTAAATCTTTTTAAATCATCAATTTTTGAATTTAAAGTTTAATTGAAGATATAAGCATGTGTGATTATTATTCAGTCTTAAATCACATGTGATTTCACATTATAAATTTTTAAAACCCGATAAAATTGGAAGAAAAATACTTTGTCGAAAGTATAGCTTGTGAGATCTATAATCGAAGAGAAAAACACGTTGATTCCGAATATGTATATTTTATAATTTATAGACATACGGTTTGTGAGATATTTAGTTTTTAATAAATAAGATGAAAATGAGTTTTTGAAATGAAGCAATCTTATTGGCTCATTCATTCTTCATTTATATGTCATTCTTTTTTGAACTATTCTCATATGTGATGGGGATCTTAAATGTTAAACCCTTATAAAGCATTTAGCCAATAGACTTAATATATATAATTTGAAATATCATAAATACGTTTATATCCCTTCACTAATTACATAAATGTAGTAACTAATAAATTACCCTTATAATCAAATCACAAACTAAGTTGCCATATTATCATGATACATTAAGAATCTTCTCATGATATCCACCAATTATCTTTTGACCAAATTATCTATGCATCTTCACAATATTTTATGATATCTCATACCCATTAGGCCATTACTTGCAAGAACTATTATAATTATTGCTATATATTATTATAGTTTTATTAGTTTAAATTAGTACTACCACCTTATTTGTAACTATTATTATTATAACTAAATTTAACAGAAGTTTTGTATCAGGTAATTTAAACTTGAAAAATTCTAGAATCATACATATTTTACAAATAAAAGTTCACAAACTAATGTGGACCAATAGTATATGGAAAGAGAAACATGTGAGATAAATAAAAGTTGACTGTGATTGGACCATCTTATAATCCACATCAATTTTTGAACTTTTGTTTGTAAAATTTATGTGATTCTACAATTTCTCTTAAACTTTAAATTTATTTCTATAATTAAAATTAAATGTTAACATTAGTAAGCTTTTATTTATCTTACTAGATCATGGACCTTTGTATACACGGGTTTGACAGAAAATTATTTATAAAATTAGTTGATATTAATTTGTAACTAATTAGAGCACAAGGAGTGGTGACACTGTCATCACAGTATTCAGGACAGTGTTCTGGAGATTGTTGTGAGTGAGGATTATGTGGTGTGGTGATAGTGTTTTGGACAGTGTTCTCAAAACCTATTTTTATTTTTTTATTTAGTCTTTGTGTGGGGCAAAACCAAAAAAAGATGAGAACACTGATGAGAATAACGTCTCATATGGGACGCTGAGCAAAGAATATTGATGAGAACACCGATGATGATACTGCAATGGTATGGTAGAACACTGTAACATGTTCTGGATGAAAGATTTTGTTGGAACGGTGTCCACTCCTTGTGCTCTTAGATGTAGAATAAGTTAATTGTATTATTTATTTGTTTTTTGTATTTTTAGCAATTCACTTACAATTTTTTTATATCTTGTAGGCATTTTTAGATTTTTGTATGTTGGTTACCCATGGTCATAACACATCACACATCCATGTGACTTTTTATTTCAATTTTTTGTTACAGGGCTAGAGTTTATGTTTGAGCTCTTTACATATTTACAGTCACATTCACAATTCAATCACAACCATAATTAAACTTCAATGATTCAATTTATACCTATTCTTAATGTCCACAACAAACAAAATATTGAGAAGCCTACACTTGTATAATACAATTAACCCATGTACACACTACACCCCCATGCTACTCGTTAATTACATCGAGCCAAAAACAATCGCCAGTATGCAAAATGCCACCCATACAGCAGCTGTCTTGTGACGCATTTCATGTTACACCTGATGAAGTCACTGATTTAGACCTGATGAAGTCACTGATTTAGGATCGTTTACCATTAGTTCCACTTTTTACTCTTTCCCTTTCAGCCTTGACTTTTACCCACTCTAAACTTCTTAATTGCACTTCTTGAAACACACTCACTCCAACATAATAGTTCTTGAATTTTTGCCTGCAACCAACAAAACTAAAAGTTGATCATTCATGGACAAATATAACTATTGAAAAACGGTCAAGACATCAGTGGTGGCAATCTTGACCCATTTACTTATGAATGGGTCAATTTGGGCTTTGTACAATTTCTAAT
Source organism: Helichrysum umbraculigerum (assembly GCA_949592205.1). Taxonomy (NCBI): domain Eukaryota; kingdom Viridiplantae; phylum Streptophyta; class Magnoliopsida; order Asterales; family Asteraceae; genus Helichrysum; species Helichrysum umbraculigerum. The sequence goes on from CATIUR010000001.1 coordinate 339,610,894, forward strand.
AACAGTAGTAATAGTGGTTTAATCCAATAATCTGTTACAAGCTCCATACATCAGGCCTAATAACAGTAATAAGCTTCAAGCACTTAAAATAAGACCAATTAACTCTCATAAGGCCCTTTTGCAATTCATATATGTTATCTTAGATATATAAAACATTAATTCATGTTAAATAACTACTATGTGTCTTCTGCAATATAAGGTGTATAACTATAACTATGTATCTTCTGCAAATCACCAAGTAAATATTTGTACCATGCCTATCACAGCAAAACAATGACGAAAAGGACCCTCATTATGTGAAAAGCTCTAACCTATCATGTAGTGAATTGGGGAAAATGCAACGGAATTAAACAATTTAGAGGGACTTTGAATTATAGAATACATAGGTAAACAAAGACACGTGAGACAAACACCTGGAAAAAAAGGTGCATAGTAGAGGGTTAATCAACTAAATACCAATTTCGTTAAAGAATCGGACCAACCTTATTTCATGGCTTCCAAAAGGTACTGTATTCTTTCATCAATCTGCTTCCTCCTTTCACCGTAATGAAAGGATATGATCCTAACGATAAACGACAACATAAAAAGTTAGTGTTAAATTTACATAATCACAAAACAATACAAATATAAACTGAAAAGGAACTGATACATTACATTACAGCTATATAATATAGTTTCAATAGCAAATATAACAGAAACTGAATTTCATTAGAATCAATGGTGGTTAAAAAACTCTTGAAGGCAAGACTTAACCAATCCACTTAGCTTCATTTTGAGTCATATTTGGACTTCTATCCCATGAAGGAAGACTTCTTCAGCTATATCTACAATTCAAATGGGTCAAAAGTCAATCACAAAAGTTGCACCAAGGCACACAAACATAAAGAAAAGCAATAAACGATATTGTCCCTCTAGGTTTAAGATTCTTTTGGAATTTTGATAATGTGATGATCACAAAAAAACTAATACTAAAAAACAAAAAACATGGATATACATACATTTGCTTTGGCTTCGGTAGAAGCCCCATGAGAGAGAAGAAGTCCTGTAGCTTCATTACAACCATTTTTAGCAGCCATGTGCAATGGAGTTTCTCCATACTGCAAAGTAGATTATAGTAAAACAATATGTATCACTACTAATCATAACCATTTTAAAGAAATCAATATTTTGCGCACCATGTGTGACACCCGTCAAATTAGGACTAGAAATTAGTTCCTAATCATTATGAAATACGTGTAATTAGTTCTATGTATTATGCTAATTGTATGTATCAATATATATATTGTTGAATATATATCAGTACGCGATTATATTTAATCGTTCATTTTTAAATCGGCCGAATTCCGATTCAATTATACGGCGTTGGTAAAAATCAAGTGATTAAGTAATATGGAATTGTTATTTAATACCCTCATAATTTTTATATATTATTTGGATAATATATCAAGTATCTCGTATCGTACAAATCAAACGTCCACGACAAAACTATATATAAATAATGAATTATTATTGAAATTAATAATTATTATTTACATCAGATAAAATAAAACATATTTCGTTTTATACCATTTTACTAAAACGCGACGAAACCAATTAAACCTTATCCGTCTCTCAAACATAAAACAAAGATATATTTTATATCTCGTTAAATGTATTTTTATAAAATACTTCAAATGAAAATACGTACGATATCATTTTTAGAAAATTATCGTTTTAAAATATTATACTACTTTTCGATCGGGTACAAAAACACGGGTCAAAATACCACGGAACGGATCGAAGCTCGGATCAACCACCTCCAATAATTGGAGATGGCCGATCCATTTCCTTTCATTATCTATCTATCTCTCGGCTCTATCTCTCCCTCTCGTTTCTCTCTCGATTCAAAACCAAACAACAACAATAACAATCAACAACAACATAATCATCATCCTCATCGTGATCATCAAGTTGGATCATCATCATCATCCGTGCATCACCATCGTTTTCGTCCTAAAAATCATTGTAAGAAATCGTTGATTTAAAGTTTGTAATTTCGTTTTTAAATAGCATATATTAACATGTAATAAGGTTAGGATGTATGATTGTTGGTTAAATTGAGTTTAAAATCGGATTTGGGTAATTTTAGAACGACAGACTCGTTACAGACCTTTGAATCCGGCGGATTCATGGTGAATCCGGCGGATTCCCACCCAGAACCAAGAACAACCCGGCGGGTGCAGTTTGTACCCGGCGCGTCCTTTAAATTATCATGAATCCGGTCGGATTCATGGGAATCCGGCGGATTCCCGCCCAGAAAACATGAATCCGACGGATTCAATAGAATCCGGCGTATTCCCCACAAATGCCACCAATCCGGCGGATTCAAGGGAATCCGGCGGATTCAAGGGCGCGCGGCGGATTCCCCCCTTATATTTCATGATCCAACGAATCAATAAACTAGCCCGACGAATTCTAGCTAAAACGGAACAATTAAATTTCTGAAAACATCGATAATTTAACAAGTTAAAACAGGGTAGCTTCTCGATGAAAATTTTATTATAACGGATTGAGCTCAAATTCGCACGGTTATTCAAAAACAGCCAAATGATCAAAGCTAAGTACCTTAGCCTAGTCGGTTTTAGGCCATTCGGGGTCATCTAGGGGTCGAAAATGGCATATTACTGTTTTCAGACTCGTACCAAATTTTGTAGTTTATGAAATAAAGTGTAACGGATATAATGAACTTGATTAACAACTAAACCTATACGATACGACTTATATTTGAAACGCATACACTTTTATAAGCCCAACAAATCATGTATAATAATAATAGTTTGAAATTATTATTACAAACCATCACCAACGACCCGTATACATTTTCAAAACTCAAACATAATCGACAACCAAAGTATTTGGTCAAAACTAGTTAAGGGAATAACTAGCATAGATGGTCCATAGTGTCATCAAATCAATTAAACCTTGCGCGTTTGATACGCCCGGCAAGTTTTAAGAATCTAATCATTTATCAAAACCTTGCGCGTCTCAGACGCCCTGCAGGTTCAGTCGTTGTAACGACATCAAATCATTGTAAATCATTATAATTGTTGGCTAACAATTCATCAGACTCAGGTGAGTCTCATAGCCCCTATTTTAAATGCTTTTACCTAGGGGTGAGATACATGCTCTGTTTTGTTTTACATGTGAACGCAAGTATCAAATTATCACGTATGCGAACTCATCTTTTGTAAACCGTATGTATACTCTTACGTTAATCAATGTATTTGCAAAACGACGCATGTAGTGGTCGTTCATTATGTATCTTATGTGCTTTGCGTATTGATTAGTAGCACCCCAATGTATGCTTCCGCGAACAGTAAATCTGGGGGTGTTACAGATTGGTCTTTGCTTCCAACTTAATGGTTTTAGGCTCAGTCAAGTTCAGGAGATACTTAACCACTTCAACACTGTTATGACCGGCAGCAACATGAAGGGGTGTATTTGACATCTGCATCAAGAATATTGATGAAATTAAACTACACATTATTAGAAACCAAAAGGTCAAACCAATCGGAATGTCAAAAAAAAATAACTTCACAATGGCAAATGTCACACGGATCATAAACTTGGCTGACGCATTAAAACTGCTGTCTTTTGCATTGATCTTTATTCTTTAGTTAGAAGGTAATACCTCAAACAAGTAACATAACAAACTAACACTGCATAATGTAACTATTCTCTCAATCACAACCCTCCCACTCGATCATCATCAGTGAACACAACCTCAATATCTATTATTGAACACCAAACATCATCAATTTTTATATACAAATATAAAAACTTAAGTCACTTTTACCTTGTATCAATCCTGATCAGCTTAAAATCAACAAAAGTCGCACAAAAAGTAGTTGTTCCTAATCTTTATCAGTGTTCACAACAATAATAAAAAACCCTTGGATATCAGCCAAAACTCAGTCACACCTTTTACTCTGACATTACATCAAGCAGTTTGTATGCAATCCTAATTAACCCAAAATTAGCTACTCAATCATATCCAATTAAAAGCAATTACTACCAAAATCATTTTTTTTTAAGAACCATCACATCAATGCTAAACACAACAAACCTTCTTTTATCAATCAACACAAAACCCTAAAAAAAAAAAAAGAGGGGGGGTCATTTCTTACAACAGGGTTCCGATCATTAATCAACGAAGGATTTTCACGGAGACGTTTCTGAAGACCGGAAAGATCGCCGGATTGAGTGAGTACATGAAACGTAATCGGTTTTACAGATCTTGATTTCTGTTGATCTTTAACCCTTTTCACGGAGACGTTCTTCTATGTCACTAAATGGCTTTGATATTAGAAGAACCCTAGAAACAAATTGTAGGTGGAACATGAAAGATGCAGAGGCAGAGAAAGAAGTATGAGAGAACGGAGTAAGGAAATACCAGTGTATTGGAATAACCATCGATGAAGGAAGAAGAAAAGAAAAGCCCTACTCAATTTTGGGCGGTGCACAATGAAAGAGGCAGGAGTGATATCGGTTAAGGGAACAGACCAATATAATTGAAGCGTGCAAAGAAAGTTTACGGTATTCAATGTCTAGAAAATGGGCAGCTAAAACTCACAACAATATTTAAGTGATTAAGTATATAAAAAAATTCAAAAGTCTGAGAAAATTCCTTGATTGTGAGGGTATCCACATCATCAAAATTGTTTCCTCAGATTTGGCCAAATCAGCTTCATAACATCAGCAGAAACTGTCATTTACTATATAATATAGATACCAAATATATTATTTTTTCAATTTAGAATTAGTAATAATGTATCATAATTACAATCATAATGCAAATGGAATAATAGGTTAATTCTAATGCACAAATATTTCAAATAAAAGTGAATAAGTAGTGTATACTTGTTTTTGACGATGAACCAGTAATACGTGTATAAATAAAAATTACTTTAAGAACATTAAATAAAATTTGATCAAAGATACACTCCGTACATAGATAATTTTTAATGTTAGGATTTTCACGTTTCAAGTCAAGACAATTTATTTAATCGAGAAGATAACATATACCCTTTCCATCCCACTTTTATTTTCCCCCGTCAAATTTGTTGGATTAAAGATAGTTTATATGAATGTCAAATTTGACCTTATAATCAAAGCAAGTTTGAATGAAAATAGTTATGAAATAATTGATTGAAAGTAAAAAATAAGGAAAAATAAGGGAATTTAATGATTTTTATTAGTTATTTTTTTCAAAGTGAACATTATTTTTTTGACAAACAAAACTATTAAGCTGAATAATAAAAATGAGGCGGAGGATCCTTGTTATCTTTGAGGCAAATTGCTCAAAAAGGTAATTAACGTTTCAAAATTTGCCAATAATAGAAATACAAATTTTGTCGATGCCCAAAAAGAACTCACATTTTAAAATCGTTTCATAAAAAGATTTAAGTTGTCAGAAAAGTTCAATTAGGGTAAAATTACCGTTTCATTTTTAAAACGTGTCATAAAAGGATTTAGTATTTTGAAATCGTGCCATAAAAGGATTGAATATTTTGAAATCGTGTCATAAAAGGATTAAACACTCAAAATAAAATTCGGGTTTAAACACTCAAAAAGTAAAATTAGTGTTTATATCGTATGTTTTTCAAGGTCACAAATGTCACGTATTAATTGAATATTTGAGATTTAAGCCCTACATCAACTAAAACCGATCAAAAATTGAAAAATAAAAAATGAAATAGTAATTACACTTTTTATTGAACTTTTTGACAACTTAAATCATTTTATGACACGATTTTCAAATATAGGTCCCTTTTGGATATCACTCTAAATGATATTCCATTTATTGTCAAATTCTGATAAGTTTATTATCTTTTTGAGTCATTTGTCCTTTATCTTTGTGATTAAGAACTAAAAGAAACTAGAAAATGGTCCAAAGATAAGTTTCATATGCTTTTCCTTAACAACCTGTCCGTTGCAACGATCAAACTGTTCCTCGTTTAAATTAATTATACATACTTGTTTATTTTAATTTATAATTTATACACTACACATTCATATCAATATCTATATCTATATTTATATGTATATTTGGTTAAATCAAATAATAAATAGAAATACAATCATTTTACTAAAACTGGTCAATCGAACTTTTATTTATAATATTTACCTCAAAGCGTTTGACCATGTATAAATAAATAGAAAGAAGAGTCATTTTATCACCATCATTATTTATTATGTAACATAAGGTATAAACGAAACTACCACGATTGCAAAAATAGTGATTAAAAGATTAAAGACATACAACTAGGTTTATACAACTATTATCGTTACATCGATCATCATCATCGACCACTACAGCTTTTATTTATCACCGCTGCATAACGCGCAGCCCCCAACTAGTTACATATTATAAAGATACGTAGCATAATCTTATTAATATATATACTGAAAATGTGACTTTTGCTAATGAGAGAAAAAATGTGACTTACTGATCATTAGAGAAAAATGCAGACTTTTAAATTATGAGAAAAAAGAAAGTGATTTTAGATAATAGGAAAAAAAAAATGATTTGCCAAAACACAATGCATAAACCAAACACCAACTTTTAAGTAATCATACCCTTTCTTTTGTACCTAGTAATCAAACCCATAAAAAACAATTCGACGACAAGGAAAATGAACATAACAACATTTTTGGTGACGATCTGATTGAAAGGCCTACCGATGGTTCCTCAGAAGAGGTTTTTGCGGGTAGAATAATTGAAGAAAAGATAAGAGTTATCGAAAGGAAGATCTGTTTGGATGACATGCAAACGAACTGTGAAATAGCACATAAGGGATGATGTCACAAGATGCCAAGGCGATCAAGTGAGAAGATGAAGATGCAAAGAAAATATATAACCTTATAAGTAAGTTGTCGTATTTCAATTTTACTTCCATTAGTTTATGTATTTTTTTAATTTTACTTTGAGTGATGTTATGTTAGTTATAAAAATAACTATTGTTAATTCTATTTTAATTAATGTATTGTGATTCAAACTAAAGTGAAGATTAACAATTAAGTAGGTCATAATTTTAAGTGTGATGATAACATATAAACGTTGGTTCGCTTGTATATTAGTGTGGCGTCGATTTGACGACACATAAGTTTTTTCGGTGTAGCTTAAGTGATCATACCTATTGCTCTAAATCAACTATAAGGGATGTATATAGTTACGTTAATACATACGGAGGGGATTAAAGTATCCCAAAATGTTCACTTGGGGTACTAAAGTTTATGATTTGACAAAACTATGAGTTAACTATACGTATTGTGTTTAAGGGTAACTAAAGTTTATTAATATGTTTACAAGGATAACTAAAGTTTATTAAAATGTTTACATGGATAATCAAAGTTTATAAAATTGTTCAAATTGATGAATCTTTATCAGCTCATTTTCCACTTGAGAAATGTTTTAAAAGTTGGGTCATAGTTTTGTCAAATCATATACTTTAGTACTCCAAGCGAACATTTTGGGATACTTTAATCCTCTCCGTGTGTATTAACCCTATTTAGTTATTTAAATGTATGTCTACGCAATTTCATCAAAGTAATTATATGAGTATATACTCTTCTTTTTAAATGTAAGAGTTAATTGCATGTTTGGTACTTGTAATTTACACACATTTGCCCTATTAGTCTATGTACATGTTCTTTACATAAGTTATTGCGCGTGCAGTCTCTTCTCCGTTAACTTGAACATCTCAACCGTTAATTACATTGAAATGACCAAAATACCCTTACTTATTTGTTTTTAGTTATTTTTTTATCTTTCTTTTTCCTTTTCTAAATACACTGAAAAATAAAAAGTAACGGTATTTTGGTCATTTCAATGTAATGAACGGTTGAGATGTTAAAGTTAACGGGGAAGAAACTGAACGTACAATAACCTTTGAGTTTTTGGATTATTAATGCAAAAAACAAGTGCATGGAACTAATAGTGAAAATGTGTGTAAATTACAGGGCTCATCCATGCAATTAACTCTAAATGTTAAGGCAAATTAAAAAAAGATTTCATTAACAAATCCACTATAGCAACCACTCAGCTATTTTACTAAATCCAAATAATAAGCTTTAATAATACTAAATTCACACCCACTTTTGTTAAATACATTCAAACAACTTAAGTTCGCTAAAGTTGTGAATAGGAATACACATGAGTCGAACTTTTATCGAGCCATTCGAGCTCGGTTCAAAGTTGAGGTTGATCATGTCGAATTTTAATCGAGTTTGAACCCGAGCTCGAACTTAAAAATCAAGCTCAAAATATATATTGAGCAGAGCTCGTGTAACACCCAGTCTTCGGGTCTAGTAGTATTTTAATATTTTCTGACTGTGAATTATTATTAATGTGTCAGAAAATAGTTTCATTTGTTATTTACAAATAAATGAGTAAAAGAGTCGAATAATTTATTGTGAATAATAAATTATTGATTGTTTTAAATTAACTAAGTTGACGGTAAAATAAAATAATGTTTCCCCGCAATTGGTTTTTAAGTTCCAGGCAATGATAAGTACGGGGGACAAAACTAGAACACATATTAACTAAAATATGTGTAAATACGTATGTGAATTCACAAATACTCCAGAAAGGTCGATTGTGTACGAGAGAAAAATCATAAACCCTAATTAAGCTCTAAATCATCATGTTTCTTGAAGTTCTTGAGAAATCAAAAGTATTATTCCTCCTGGTTGTGTCTGGACGAGCTGGAAAACCCACAGGAACCATTCTTGAGTAGTAAAACAAGTCTTGAAGTGAAATTGAGCTTATGAAACATTGATTCAAGCTTCCATAACGTGATTTGATCATTCCATCATCATCATAAACACTTTGTAAGTAATGATTCTTTGATTCTCATAAACCTAGAAAGTGGGGTTTTGTGTATTTGATTGAATTAGGATGATTGATATGAAATTGAAGCTTGTAATGATGAAATAATTGTTAGTTGATGCCTAATTCATGATTTGTAATTGAAAACCTAACCTAGAAATGATATAAATGAATGATGATCATGAATTAAGTTATGGGTTAGTTGATTATTCATGAATTAAAGCTTTTAATCATGTTATAATGGTTAGTTGATAATGTAATCGTGATTATAGCTAAGCTTTAACCTAGAAATGATGAAGTTGAGATATGATCATTAATAAAGTTTAAGGGTTTAGTTGATTATGCTAAAATCAAAGCTTGTTAGCTTATGTTATTAGAGTGTAATTGATGATGTATCAATTGATTATGTTAATAATGATGATTATAGATTATTATAATGATTAGTAAAGTTTCAAGCTCATGTTGGTGGCATATGATGAATACTTGTTGTTGACATGAGTTAAGAATGATTAATTCAAAGAAAGTTGATATTGAAGTTAAATATCATGTTATATTGATTAAACATGTTGTTGAAAAACCATGACATGAATTTATGTAAGTATGGACTTGATATTGATAATTGTGATGATTGTATTAATTCATATGAATTGAGTAGTTTGGAATTGTGGATGTAAATCTATTGGAGTAATGTTATATAGATTTGAGACAATTAACTAACTTGTGTTATTCCATTGTATTCTCAGATGTGGAGATGACTCAGTGACATTAGACTACTGAGTGGACGACTGAGGTAGTCGGTGAGTGGATCTGTAACCTCAGTGTGATTTAGTTGTAATGATTTGGTTACAACAAGTAATTATAGTATTACTTTGATATAATGTTTTCGTTTGAAATAGCTTGCCATGTTAGTTTGGTTGTTTGCTTACTTGGCTGTTTGAGCTAGTATGTAAGATTCTGAGGTCAACTTGAATGAATGGTTGGACTTGATTGTTATTATAGACGACAGGAAATCTTGAAACTTGAAATGTTGGTTTAGAGATTTAGGTCGTGTGTGATTAACAACAAGTTATCGGTAATTTCTGTATAGGCCAATACAGATGATGGCTAAGTGTTCTTTGAGAACCACCCGGGTATTATGGTTTCTCAAGAACCACCGATCCTTATGATGATTGATTGTTTATTGTTATTTGATGTAAACAGATTGTTGTGCTAAGTTGGACTGTCGATTATAGTTTCACTCACTTAGCGTTATGCTAACCCCACTACAGTCCTTCCTGCAGGTTATAATAGATGGGACACATTGGGTTGGGCAGGAAGTTCTTGGAAATGATGGAATGTTTGACAGACGGATTACTCTGATGTTGGTCTAATAACCGAAGACATGTTTTAAATTATATAACACCTAGTTATTGAAATGTCATGTATTTAGTTTGAAAAAGTTTATCTACATTATAGGGTAATGTAAAGCATGGTTACATATTTGAAATATACACTTCCGAATCACAATTATTATTATAATTGTTTACAGAAATGAGGGGTGTTATAGCTCGAGCTTTTAAGAGCTCAGCTCGAAGCTATTTGACAAAGATTTTGACTTGTTTTTCATGGTTTATTTTAATTTTATAGTATATATTTCAAAAGATTTTCATTATTGATTTTTAAATTAAAATAGATATAAAATAAGTTTGAATATTAAAATTATTTATATATAAATTTTTGAGCTTTTCAAGGGTAGCTCAAGTCATTCTAGAATATTTTTTATCCTAACTCGAGCCTACATTGTGAAAGCTCATCGAGCTATCGAGCTGAGCTCGAGCCCTATCGACTCGAGTCGGTTACAACCCTAGTTGTGAATCCATAACGATCATATTTAAACAATAAAAATTCCTATTATCCAAAAGAAACATTTTTTTTTTGTTCAAAAGTTACACCATAAATTTATTCAATCAAAACTATTATGTGACTAATTTATTTCTACAAAGATATTAAATACTTCTTCCATAAAATTATTTTTGTTTGGTTTAAAATTGACTAACAGAATGTAAGTTTTTCCCTTATATTAAACAATTTTGAGTGATAAATTATTAAGAATTGATCACAAGTAATAAATGAAGATAAAAGTAGAAAGTTTAATGGTTTTTAATATTTAGTTTTACAAGTTGACAATATCTTCTAGATATACTTAAAAATAATAATAATATGGATAATAAAAATAATAAATAGAGGGCAAAAATGTATAATAAGTTACCTAAAACAAGAATTTAACAAAAACAATTAAATCACTCCTATTTTATACCATACTAGTGTTAAACCCGTGCGATGCATGGCTAGCAAAGATAACGTTATATACATAGACTATAATCTAAAATGGTATATTAAATGTTTTAATGACATATTTAATCTGATATTGTATACACTTTATACAAGGGTGATGGTTAGTACATTATCATTTTCTAAAAAATGTGGTGTACAAATCACTTCCCTTTATATAATTATTTTTTATAACATTTAAAGTTAAAAAATATTGAGTAAATATCGAGGGGTGGATGACAGCTAACCCCTTAAAAACGTTCAAATTGTGTAAAAAATATAACATTTTTACTGATATTAATAATACTTTATAAGTTTTGACCCATTAAAAATTGAAATAAGAACAACATTTTCCCCCCGCAATATATCAATAAATTAAAAAGGTTAAAATGTAAAGTGACATTTTCTAGTTAAAAACAATTGTTTGAGATAGCTGAATATTGCCTGAGGTGTAATCCTTGAGGAAGGGTTGCATCAGATCCAAATGTTACCGGGTTAAGGTTGCCGTCAAAACAACCTTTTGAAAATATAACAATTTCGACATTTTATTGAACAACTAATGTGCATCCAAATGTACAAAACAAAAATCATTCTACTATTGCGATCAAATAGATACAAATACATAAATAACATATTATATAGATTTGAAAATTAATTTAGAAATTATAAAATTACATCTTACACCAGTCGCATAGAAAATTAAACTTACTTTGTGATTAAAACTAATAAACCTTTTTTTTTTTAAAGAGAGACGATGAACTTGATTTACTAAATTTATTCATGAAGGTTGTATTTAGATTACAAAATAAATGAAATTGTGATCCCTGAGTTCGCAATATGATAAAGATACTGTCAAATTGACAAATTAAGATGAAAGCTATAACGATATTACAAGTAAGTTATCGTGATTTAATTTATAGAGTTAGAGAAGGAATGTCGAAGATTAATATAAAGAAGAATAAACAAATTATATAACTCAAAATTAGAGTGAAAAATTGATCAATAAATTCATGATTTTCAGCTACAACTAAAAATTATATTACATAAGCTATCCCACACAGTAGTTTTGATTAAATTGGCTATAATTTAATTATCTATTGCATTATTTATAATGACACATTAAATTAAATTAATTATAATTTGATTTTTAATAAAATATTACCTTATTTACCTTTTAAGTGTAGGAAGGTCCAGCTCATCAAAGTGTTTAATATAATGATGACACATAAAATATAGATGATGGGGCATTAGTGAATAATTGACAAATAATAGGGGGTCTCCTCTTTTATATATATATATATATATATATATATATATATATATATATATATATATATATATATAGATGTTACAAAATAAAAAATATATAATAACATTGAAATAAAAAATAAAAAAGCCCCAAAATTCTTGCCAACTTATCTCAACTTTCTCTTTCCAAACTTACCACCTTGTTTTGTAACCCAATTCAAAAGACTTGTAAACTAAAACCCAGTTTTCGGTTTGATAAAATAAAAGTACACTCCTTTTTATTTGGGTTTTTTGCTCGTTCTTTCGTTCCGCCACCTTCTTTAATCTCTTCTCTTCTCAGGTAACCAAACAAAACACCCAATCTTTTTTTAATCTTTATTAGTGTGTATTTTGCAAAATGTCTTAATTTGTTGCTCACCCCCCACCTAATTCTCTACAAGATTGTACTCCGTATTAATTATTGTTCTGATTATTTGGGTGGTAATTGAATGTCTAATCCCTAATGCATTCTTTTGTATATGATGTAATTATGCTTTTTTGAATTTATATATATTTAATCTGTGTTTTTTTGGCACAGTTGATATGATTTATTATGTTTTTACTGTCTTGCTTTCATGATAAAAAGGTGGTAGGTTGGTGGGTTGACTTGTTTTTTTAGAACACAATTTGGGTATTTTATTAATCTCATTTTTTCATTTTAATTTCTTCAGTTTACTTGATTGACATATGATGTTTGGTTCTGTCTCTGTGTGTTATTCTTGATTTTAATTGGTCCTTTCAAGTTCAAAACTTTTCACTTTAAAAAAAATAATAATAATTAAAATTTGTTATATGTCCAACATATCCAAAGAAGCAGTCAGATTTTTTAAGTTATGATCTTGAATTATTTGGGGGTTTTGTTTTCCTTGAATTAAATCAGAATAATGTCAGCCATGAATGCTAGATAATTATTGGGTTGACTTTGAACTTTCTTACTCTTTGGTCTTTCTTTATTAAGAAACAACCATATACTTTTGTGCATATTAAGTTTGGGTCATGCATGTTTTTTGATGCAATGTGTCGAATCTTGATGATCTAAAATTTGAACTAGGTTGCATTATTGGACTCTTGTTTGATCCGGAAACCCCTTTTGGCCCTAAAGCAGTAACTGCTGTAAGTCTGATCTAGTAAGTAACAATGTAGCATGCCGTGGAAAGTACATATGTGATATGTTATGCACGAAAACAATGCTATAATGTATAGGCAAACGCAATGGTGATAAGTACTTTCATGGTTGATAGATGTCATTCTTTTACTTTGAATGTGAAGTTCGTAGTACTTACAGTGAACATGTATCCTTCTACATTTTAATACTAAATTTGATCCTTTTAGTGTATCCATCATTAACTTTCTCCAAAACTTAATTTACTCATATCAATGAAGTAAAGGAAGTAGGTTGTTTGACGTGGAAATACAAAGTCATAACTAGCAATGAACTCCAGAGTTGCTGTCTGGCATCTTGAAAATTTTGATTTTTGCGATGGAACTAAATCTTCTTGTTGTAATCTTACATAAATAGATGGTAGTTATTTTCGTGTTACAGAAGTTGGGATCCTGCTTTTGATGTATTTTGTTGAGCTTTAGTATATATTTTTTATCAGTTTTGTTCATGTATTCTGAAGTTCTGTATAAGTGAAAATTTTGTTTTTGAATGCAGCTAGGATCTTCTTAATACACTATGGTGAGCATCCGTAGACAAAGGCTTATCAAACTTTATGGTAAGTCTATATGCTATTTATTAGCCCATTTTAACCGGTAGATTATCATATTATCGAGTATTGCTATCATTCTGTAATTTTTCTGAATAACCAAATATTTGGTTTACATTGTTGGGTATAAAACTCTAGGCAATTTTTTTTTTATTCTCATTTATCGATGACACTCAATGTTAATATTCAGGGAGAAGCCCTTTTCTTGATTTTATTTCGTCTTATGAAAATGGACAATCTCCTGGTAGTTGGGTGCAAAGCACAAGATCACCTGCCATTCATCCTTCAAGTTCTGTTGACCCGACTAATGAGGTAAACATGGAAGTCATATTACCTTTACTGCTCCTATGCTTAAGTCGCAAAAATTTACTCTTCAGATGTCGAATGTTTTATTTTTGTTCTAAACGACTCCTATGCAATTTGTCCTATCACAGCAAGGTCATTAATTATTTTTTCATAATATAAGTATATCTGTAGCGTGTACGTCTGTTCTTAGATCTTGAAACCTGGTCTTTCCACGGATTCTGTCAAGACCTCTCTTTTTGTACTAGCTGGTGGAATCTATGTTCTATTTTGATGGATCATGATCTGAGCTATTTGTCAATGGATCAGAACACGTTATGTTGTCGGGCTCTCTATCAAGTACCTTAAGCTTTTAGTCATGAAGATAATGTTTTTCTGGTTAAATTTGCAAATATTTGACTTGGGTATTTGGTTGAAGGATGATGTCTGACTAGTTCTTAGATTTCCAAAATACCTTAAAAAAGTGAGTTTGTGTACCTTAATAAGCAGCACTGGTTCATGTGTAATGTTGCTTATGGGCAAATAAGTATCTTCCACTTTAAAATAAAAAAAATTTGCTATTAACATGGTTAATCTCAGAATAGAGCTTGTAGCAAATTTCATTTAGGGAGAGTAGTTAAAAATTTGTTATGGATTTGCTCACGTTCAGTCTTGAAATGGTCCTTTTTGTAACTTGAGATCTATTAACTCATTCGGTGCTCAACATCAAATATGGGCCCTTTTTGCAGGAGTAAATTAGTGTTTTTTGTTTTCTTGATTTCACTTGGTATAAAACAAGATTTATATCAATGATGTATTTAGCAGGATAATGCAAAATCTGAAGAACCTGAACCTTCAACTGTCAATGAGTCTAGCTCATCTATTAAGCAGCCTGTTGGCCATCCAGGTTTGTATCTTCTTATTTTTGCTTAGTTACACCATCTTTCTTAGTTTGGTAAATATTATTCATTGCATCCAATCTAATGTGCTGCATTTGCCCACTTTTTACTTTGTCTCTAATATTAAAAAAAAATGATATAAATTTTCAGAATTTCTTTTTTATAAATAGCCGGATGATGTGATATATATGTCCACCATCTAATAAAATCTCAATGCTTGACTTGATATATATGATTTGTAAAGATGTCACACTATAAGGTAGTTTTATGGACCCAAATCAATAGTATTAATTTTCTGTGTTAGGATGGATATTTGTGGTTTTGAACATGGAAATTGCAAGAACAGGAAATGCTGCAATTTCATGAGATATCATTAAAAGGAGAATCTAGCAATGTTGGTGGGATAAAGGGGAGAAATACTTAATTGAACATCTTCATTTTTTTTTTTTTCTAGCAAAACATCTTCATTAGGTTTCTAGTTGTTTGAAGATAGATCTTTAGTAGATCGTATGTACTATTTGAAACCCATATGCATCAACCATGGATTACAAATTGTCTGGTTAGAGATAGCATCTTAAGCCTTTATACATTGTTTTAATTTTGTGGGTGCCATTTACATAAAAAGTGTGATGTGTGAATTTTACATCAATCCAGCATGAAATCACAAAAGATATAAATTTAAAGAAATTATGGAAGCTGAAAATCATTCATTCATATCAATCCTGCATTCAGTCACATGTCATACATCAGACCCACATGATATAACTTCTAAATGAAAAATCTTTTTTTTTTTCAGCTTTGTGTTGTTTTCTTCTTACATACAATTGTTTTTTGTTAAACCCAGTGTTCAAAAGACGCAAAAGACACAGAAGAAAGAATTTTGAGAACCAAGAAGCGTGCTTGATGAGAGGTGTGTATTACAAAAACATGAAATGGCAAGCTGCCATCAAAGTTGACAAGAAACAAATACATTTGGGCACCGTGGGCTCTCAAGAAGAAGCTGCGCGCTTATATGACAGGTAACATTTCAAATCACTCACAAAGTTATATTTGTAACAAATCACACCTTGAGGTGGCATAATGGGCGGGCTGGGTAACAGGTTCAAGTCAAATAGGTACGATTAGCAGGTCCTCACACTCCAGTTTAGCCTGCAGGCCCCTTTTTTGTCTTTTATTCCTTACAATATTAGAAAATAATAGTTAATGTGATATATATGCTTAAACAACTACGGTGTATATTATTACAATAAGAATATAATATTATAGAAAACTAAAATAATTATGAAGCTTTTATACACTTTAAGTACACTTTCTTTGAGTTTCCATTCATTCGACCCATTTGAACTGTTTCCGTTTTATCCAGTTTTCTCAAGTTTTCCCTGTTTACCCTTTTAAACGAAATGTACTCATCGGCCGATAAATGGGTCAAATTGCATTCTCGAACTACAGTTGAGTGACTAGTTGTATATGAAGTTTGATTTGGATTGGCGACCTGATCCATGTTTAGAGTTTTCCCATCACCCAATTTTTGTAAGAAAATGGGTATGTGAGTTGGAACTTAGAAAGTTAGAAAGTTATGAAACCTCTTCGAAATCTTACTCATTTAAATACATAGTTTTCTTTGGATAAAAGGGACATCTTTCTTCTGCAAATAAACTACTAGAATTCTCGACATATTAATCTTTACGACGACTTTGGATGTAGGAAATTAGTTGAACATGCAAATCCCATGTTTAATGTTTTTCGTGTTGTTTATCTTAGCACCTGGTACATCCAGCATCGTTGCAAAGATCTTACTATACAATTCTTGAATCTAATATTTCAAAGAGGTGGCAGTTTCGACCTATTTACTGGAAAATGGTCGATCTGGGCTAGATTTTATCTTGAACGGCTCACAACTCACCCAAAGTACCATTTGAAATTCATAAAACCTCCTAAATCAGTGTCTTAAAAAGTTAATTATTATTGTGATAATATAGCTTCTGTAATAATATTGAACAACTTAACTACATATGATATCTTAAATGTAACATAAAAACGTGTTTGCGAGTCAACCCGCCCCCGATCTGTTATTAAAAGTGCTATCACCTAACCTACCCGACGGGCTATGTTGCAATCTCTAGTAGTTTCATCAAGAATCGAAACAGTCAAGCTCGTTCTTATTGGACTGAAAAGATAAGACATACAAAGTGTCTTCTTGATCGTCAAAAACAAACATTATGGCTCTGGCTAAATATCCATCCTACAGTTGACCGTTTATGCGCTAAGAACAATTTTTTCATTTTGCTTTTTTGCACAATTATAACTCAGGGTTCAATTCTGTTTCTTGCAGGGCTGCTTTCTTGTGTGGAAGGGAACCAAACTTTGATCTCACTGACAAAGAAAAAGAGGAACTGAGTAAACTCACTTGGGATGAGTTCTTAATCATGACTCGCGATGCAATCAACAGCAAGAGTAATTCTATCTGTTTCCTATACTTAAGACTCAATTACCAAAAGTGGCAATGATTTTTAAGTCGACACTAATAACTGTATTGAGATCAATATCTGTCTAACTGGTTGACAACCACAAATTTGTGATAAATTTCATTATTCAGAATATGATTATGTGAAACTTTGTGACGTATAAGATTCCTGACCAAAATTGTTACCAAAGTATCTGATCAGCTAAACTTATAGGATAATGTATACTAGTATGCACTATCAAGTAATTAACCTTATACTGAGCTTTTTGATTAGTTATGCTGAAAATGAACTACTTTTTTCAGAACAACAGAGAAGGGTCAGTTCCCGGATGAAATTTGAGAATCACCAACAGAACAGTGACTCAGGAGCAGAAGCCGATCAGGGGAGAAATGGCTTCTCAGGTTCTGATGATGCAGATACATCACTAGCTTGATGATTTTATAATTCATTCGTCGATTATATTTTTTTAATGGTGATGTACCACGTGCCATGCTGATATATGGTAAATTAGTGTAAACGATGATGGAATCTGAAGATCCAAATATCGTTTGAACTTTGAAGCGTCGCTCATTTTTTTGTATATATAGAGGGGATTTTTTCTACAATTGATTACTTGCTTACCTGATATTTGAAGGCCTTATGCCACATAAACAAGCTTGCACAGTTGAACTACCTTTTCTCCATGATTTTCTTTTCTATAAATAATGTGTGAAGGTTTCTCTAATATCTAATGTTATCATTGGTAGTCAGGAGTGTCACTTATTCATGTGAGGGTGTTACTTAACAAATAGCCAAGGAGTAAGAAGATGGGCAATGAGCCAACTACTAATGCATAAAGTTTCATAGCAGTGATTTGATGTGTATGTTATAATGCTTATTATTCAATAACCTATCCTCTTTTTTTACATTTTCACATGCTATGAGGTCATTTAGCTTCTTTAAACAACTCTATAGGTCAACTAAGCATGTATATAAGAGAAGGGTATGAGAAGGGTATGGAAGCATATTTAGGGGTGTAAATTAGCTGAGCCCTTGCCTTTTTTACACCCCAGTTTTTATCTAAAGTTGTGCTACTTGTCAAGTAAATACTTATTTTGGCATGGAGGGAATATCATTTTATAATAATTCCACAATTATATAACATCCAAAACATACATTTAAAAATACTACACATATGCATTAAATAATAGTACTTCTAGACATATCTTATCTTATATCTATATCTATATCTATATCTATCTATCTATCTATACTATATAAGAAGAACAACATATACTATAATTTTGGCACCTCATGCTCTAGAATTTTGACAACTCATGCTCTAGAAATTTGACATGTGTCCCCAAAGGAGAAATTAAATATAAATCTTTAACTCTAATTACTTGATACTAAAACAACCCACAATTACTTTTATTTTGTTAATAGACCACAATGCATTAACATGTAATGGGATATTGAAAGGTGTTATGGTCTATTAATGTATTTTGTTATCTAGCTAGATAGTATTAACCCAATTATATAAAATCAATTTTTATTTTGTATGCATCATTATTTTATTTGGAAAAATCATGAAGAGTTTGTAAAAGTGTAAACTAATTAAGTAAAACTAACAATTGGAAATATTAAAAATATATATTTTTTTAAGAGAGAAAGTAGTAACTTTGTATCTTATTTCTCAACAAATGATGGTTCTATTTCTAAATAAAATTTCTTGAAGACTTCAATATTTTGAGTTCAAAAGTGTAAAGATATGCTTTTGTGATTAAACTTGAACTCAAATGTAAGTAGGAAACATTTTCAACTCAAGATTAATCATAATGCATGGGGGATTAATTAATTTGAAAAGTCGGTACATTCTTATTGTCAAATAATATCAAAATTTATGATTTCTACAATGTCGCATTCCCCTCGCAACGCAAGGGGCAAATAACCTCTTGTTTCTTTCAATTAAGAAGAAAACTACTTTAATTTCATCATAATTTATTTTCTTCATATTCATATCTCTCTATCTATATATAGCTCTATTATATATATTTCACATATATAAAAGCACATCAAAATAATTAAAAATTGACATCCATCGGACATTATGAATTGAACAATTTAATTTAGATATTTGAATTTTTGAATTGATTTGGTCCGAAACAAGTTTTTTTTTTCTTTTTTTTTTTTTTTGATTAATTTGGTCACTATTGTAAGAATTGATAGTATACACACTTACAAGTACCGGTGTTCTATGTTATTTTGTTGAATGTCTATATTAACTTATAAAAGAAGATAATCTGTTTTTATTTTGTATGCATCATTATTTTATTTGGAAATCTCTAAACATTCCACATCAACTATCAAATACTTATAATAATAGTTATCACTTACAAACTATAATTGAAAGTGGTAGTAATATCATGAATCATATCCCGATTTCACCTAACATCCATGATATACACCTCTTGATATACCCACTGTATTATACCTTAGTCGATATCGTGTCATAATTCTTTAGGAAAGTTGCAACTCTTGACCACTATCAGATCTTACAAGAAGAATCACTTTTGTAGTAAAGTTATATGCATCACACTGCCTACGACTATTTGCTGTCTATATTAGTTATAGACCATGATAACAGATTGTTCAAGAATGTGTTTAGTCAACTATGTAAACTACTAAATCAAATAACTGCTTGAAGTAACCTCATTATATGGGTTAATGCGCATATTTCTCTCATTCTCCAAATACACACAACAAAATAGCATTGTCCGCCACTAACTACGCAAAATTCTTAACACCGTTTGACATCCGTGGGGGCTGTGCACAGCCTTTGCGTTAACTAGTATATATATAAGATCAGCCAATTCATTCTTAAGTAAGCTTTCACATAAGAACAACCAATTCATTCTTAAGCTTCCACGTAATGTTTTAATATGGTGACACATTAATATAGTGACACATGTAATCCATATTTATCTCATAATACAATAATTTACTCACAAATTGTTTTCATCAAAGCTAAAATAAACCTTCCACAATATATTTATTTAATTTAATACTTTTTCTTACGTAGAGTAGAGTTCAAATGAGTACATCAATTTTGAGTGAGAATGATGGAACCAATGATATTGTGCCATGTGTACAAAGAGAATGTTCCACACGTACAAAACCCATTTACCCCCAACATCATTTATCTCACAAACGACAAATCGAAAAATTATGAAAATTGCACCATAAAATTCAGCGTTTTCTCCTCTCCGATTTGCCGTCCTTCAAGGCATACTTTTGACAACTTTTTTTTCTTCATTTTTTGGTGGATTTTACTAATTAGTAACATATGTGTTAGTGATTGGTTGTACATTTGATTTGTGGTTAGGGTTAAGGTTCAGGGCTAGGGTTTAGGATTTAGGGTTAGGGTTTAGCATGGTTTAGGGTTAGGGTTTAGGGTTTAGTATGATTTAGGGTTTAAAGTTTTGTAAAGCGTTTAGGGTTTAGGGTTGGGGGTTTGAGGTTTCCGGGCGAAACCCCAAACCCCCAACCATAAACCCTAACCCCTAAACCCCAAACCCTAAACCCTAACCCCTAAACCCTAAACACAACACTTTAACACATGTGTTAGTAAATGTGAAACCCACCAAAAAAGATGGAAAAAAAAAACTCGTCGAAAGTATACCTTGAGGGACGGAAAATCGAAGAGGAGAAAACGCTAAATTTAATGGTGCAATTTTCATAATTTTTCGATTTGTCGTTTGTGAGATAATTGATGTTGGGGGAAAATAGGTTTTGTACATGTGAAGCATTCTCTTTGTACACATGGCACAATTATCATTAGTTCCCTCATTCTCACACAAATTATTATTCTCATTTGAACCTCACCTTTCTTATGTATTGCCTTCATATTTGCAATAATTTTAATGAATCAATTTAACATGAGTATATAAAAATTTAAGCATAGTACTAGAACCAACTTAAGACATAAAATGTTGCAAGAGGTATATTGATATTTTATTACAAATAATGTGATACTAATAGACATTCAAATATTGTGAATTGTAAATTTTCATTTGTTTTTTTTTTATATTATTGTTATATCTTTTTGGAGAGAATTTTATTAAATAACCGACCTCACTAATAAAAGGACAAAAATACAAACAATTATGAAACTTCAAATAGGTAGTTAAAGCAAACGGAAGATTGCACTGGATAGGCAGATTAGACTATTTAAAACAATAATGTGCTAATATTCAATGTGTTTTTATCAATAAATTTTGGAGTTTGTAAAATATAATAATTAAATAGATCTTGTGTTGAATTAATACTCCGTACTTCCGTAGTATGTATTGTAATTTTTATATAACCAAAAATTTGTTGTGATCACGTCTTTATTTTGTTTTTTAATAGAACCCGATTTCTAAAAAACGGCGGACCTTAATATTAACAAAAAAGTAGCCAAATGTTATTAGACATTACATTTAAAATGACCAAACTAAACTACAACAAGCCAAAAGCTAAATTCCAACCAAAACTACCTTCTTAATTCCAACCAACAAGACCCTAACTTGACACCAACCCTTCAGCATACCAAAACAACCATGCAATTTGGTTTCAAACCCTACAACATACGAAAATGACCATATAACCTGATCCGAATCAAACCGACCATAGAACTTGACCCAAAAAACAACCCTACATAATATCCAAATGACGATATACCATGATTACAACTAAAAGACTTCTAAACGTACAACAACCCAACATTACAAAACCACTTGCGGGGAAACCGACCATGACCTTAACACCTATGATAAACCCGCCCGAAACCTCAAACCAAACATTTTGGCCACACAATGAGACCGAGTGGCGTTATTGTACGTTATAACGCCAGATAATGGAGTAACGCATGATTGATCATCCGCAGGTTGAAATGATCAAACCTGAAACCTTGAAACCTAAAACCATCTAATCAAAATTTTAAAATTGTTTACTTACCACCCAAAACTCTTAACACGAACTGTACTCGCGGGGGCTGTATCGCACAGCCTTTACGTTTACTAGTATATATATAAAATATCAAATTTGAAAAATGATTGGTAAACCTAAAACCAGAGATCTAAATTTAGGTCTAAAGATGTAACACCTGGTCAAAAAGCCAATTTTCGCGTCCGATTTAAAACTTTCATTTCACATACTTGGTACGCATTACTTTAAATAATGTGTTATTATTTTAAATAAACATTATTTACACAGAAAATATTAAACTATTTCGGAACATAATTCGTGTTGTTTAAAACGTATTTTGGCGACGAAACCATACGAAAGGTATCTGTCAAACAAATCCAAAACAAAGTTATATTTTTATAACTCGAATAAAGTATTTTTATAAAATACTTCAAATAAAAACATATACGATTTCGTATTAGCAAAATTATGATTTTAAAATAATTTAATTATTTTTACGATCTAGCAAACAAACACGGGCATTTATACCGTGAATTGGGGACAACCGAACCCACCAAAAAGGATGGGGCGGCCACCTCCCCACCTCATTTTCTTCTTCCTTTTCCTTTCTCACCAAACACACCTCCATCTATCTCTCTCTCTCTCGATTTCTTTCTAAAACACCACCGCCGCCACCATCATCTTTGTCGGAATCAACAACAACATCAACACGAGCATCATCATCTTCATTTTCTTCATCATCTAAGCACCATCATCATTATTTTCGGACCACACATCGATCCGTAAGATTTCGCCCCTTTTCCCTTGTTATTTCGTGTTTAAAATGATTAATATACCATGTATTAGTGTTATATTAACTTATTATGTCCAAAAACGACTCAGAAATGTGTTTTTGAAACCAAAAATGCGAACAGCTCGTCGGGCGAGTTGAGTTTCCAGATCTCAGTTCGTCGAACGAGCCGAGCCGAGCAGCGAACCGAGACGAGATGCGAGTCGAGCCGAGCAGCGAACCGAGCTTAGCTGCGAGTCAAACCGAGCAGCGAACCGAGCCGAGCTGCGAACCAAACCGAGTAACAAACCGAGCTGAGATTGCGAGTCGAGTAGAGATACGAACCGAATCGAGTAGCGAGCCGAGTCGAGCTTCGAGCCGAGTCGAGCTACTTGAACTGACTTGGTCTGCGAATTGAGTTTTTGCCCAACGATTCGACTTTCGCGTAACAACAACTACACTTTTTACAACGATGACTTACGTACAAAAATTATATTTTTGTAAGATAGACAACGAAACGATTTTAATAATGATTTAATTGAGAATTATCATTATTACAAACTGCCACAAACTGACCGTACACAATTCTAAAACTAAACAACAGAAGTTTACTTTCACGACACGTTTAGTTAAACCGATTAGTATCTTACTCATATAACATCACGTGTCTAGGGCACTAGGAGGTTACCATTCGGACAACACACGTATCGTAGGATCGCTGACAACTCACAGGTGAGTTCTTAGCCCCACTCTTTCAACTATTTTACTGTTTTCGGGGTGAGACGCATGCACAACTACTATTTTCGAATTATAATGATGAACTTTTATAATTCACACTTAACTATATTACTGTTATGTAATACAAATGCGTAATAATTAGGAATTACACCCACTATATTGTCGTAGGACTATATCATAGCTTAACTTGGATAGGTTAACACTGTACACTATCTCGTTGTTGAAATACAACTACCATTACATAACTTGCTTAGGTTATCATTTTACTTTGGCCATATTGTCGCGGGACAATATCATTAAATACATTAGAACTGGTTAGTTCTACCTACATTGGACAACAACTAGACTTCGCACATGATTAGTTCTCCTTATAGGGACTAAGACTGCCTATACCCTCCAGGATTTCTCGAATGGACTTGTACCTAACTGAACATTTACCAGAATCCTCAATATACTTGCTAGGCTGAGGCTAGGAGTATACGTTAGTATCGTACGTTAGTATAGCTTCTTATACTAATATAAAACTACTAGGTGATGATTATTCATACCTAGGTATATCATGCTACACTTAATATCTAAGTATTGTATATACGTACCTAGATACACTGAACCACTTCCATGGGTTATACGATACTCTGTTAGATGCGTTTGTTGATTTGACATATATATATATATATATATATATATATATATATATATATATATATATATATATATACCTACTTGTACACTATCTCGAGCACTTGGTGCTACCTATAAATTACTTATGTATATTGATATACATACGCTGATACAAACGCGGTTACTCTAAGTCGGGCATGTCGTGGTACTGCCGGCTCTCAATTACTAAGTCGGGCATGTCGTAGTACTGCCGGCTCTCAATTACTAAGTTGGGCATGTCTTAGTACTGCCGACTCTCATTTACTAAGTCGGGCATGTCGTAGTACTGCCGACTCTCAATTACATACGTTGCGTGGGAGCAATGTTGTTCGAGATCACGGTAAAGTGATTCAAAACGAGATCACGGTAGATGATTCAATGATTCAAAAGGATATCGTGGTAAAGCGATACAAAACACGGGATCTGCGAGATTACACTCGAGATTATTGTTGGAGCAACGGATCGGCGAGCTTACACTCGAGATCGTTGGCTCAAACACGGGATCTGCGGGCTTACGCTCGAGATTCGCGAATATCAACGGATCTGTGAGATTACACTTGAGGTCGTTGATGGAGCAACGGATCGGCGAGCTTACACTCGAGATCGTTGGCTCGGTATTCGGATAAATACTTATTGCGGGACCACACTTATACGTTGCTGGAGGCAACACACTAGGCCAAGTGGCACGTTAGCACCTTACTATTGAATAAGTAATATTATTACTTGTTATTATATAACGTGGTGATACGCATACTTGATTTGTACTTAGGCATGTATTGCCACACATTGATAGACTTACTCAACCTGATTGGTATCTGGGCATGGATTGCCACACCCTCGATATGACTCGGTCATACACTTACTCGATAGTACTTAGGCATGTAGTGCCTCACGTCTGTAGACTTACTTATACCTGATAGGTATCTAGGCATGGACTGCCGTTTTCTCTATGTACTTAGGTACACACCACTGTTACTTAGGTATTAGATACCTCGTTAGACGTATACACATTGATGTTGCAACTTTATAACAATACAAATCAAGATCGTAGTTTTTGAACTACTTTTTAAACATACAAGGTTTATACTATTGTTTTCAACTAACGTACCTATGAACTCATATAACACCCTATCTCGAAAATACAAGGATATTTTATATTTTTTTTTTTTTTTAAAGGAAGCGCAAGTTTAGATACAAACCATTGAATTGCATATTTACATTTCAAAATGGCAATTCAAATACATACAGTCTTTAAACTAGATCATCCTAGACATTACACACGATAAGTTTAGTGTTATAGAAGTCCAAAACTTAATGTCATAACATTGACACAGTAACAAAACAGAGTGAGCTTGTCAAACATTCCATTCCTATAGTACTTCTTGTCCACCCACATACCAAAGTAAACCTGCAAGAAGTAATGAGGGGTTAGCACGAAGCTAAGTGAATAAATCTCAAACTATCACCTAACTTAGCTTAACAATTGAATACAGCAAAGCATAGTAACAGTTAATCATGAAGGATCGGTGGTCCTTGGAGTACCCTCATGCCGCGGTGGTTCCCCAAGTAACACTTAAACCTACTGAAGGCCAATCAGTGGCTAAACCGATAGTTTGGTACTATTACTACTTACAACATAATTTCAGTGAACAACACATGTACAAGGTACTTATGATGTCCAAAGTAATAGTACTCAGACCCAACACACGTTGACCCCCGACATTCATATAGTCCACAACCATCAAGGCAATCAAGGACACCAATAATCAAGCTAAATAAAACCATCATGGCAAAATATTAACTTAACAATGAAAACAGTAAATTCACGTTTACCCATTGTAACCATATTGTTACAACCAAATTAAACTGACAGTCCAAGATCCACTCACCCTTGTCGACTGTAGTCTCCACTCAAAGATCTTATCTTATTGAGTCTTCTGGTTATCTGAGAACACGATCAAAACCCGAGTTAGCCTCTAATGTTTAGAATTTATAGTATAACATTCACATAATTAATGTCGTATAATGCTCATACGATACTTTCAATACTCGTTAAATAACATAAGCACACAAGTCACAAGTTGTCAAATTCGTCAAAGTAAAACTGACAAACGCGATCCGGGTAGGGTGTGGCTGGATCGCGTTCCTTAACACCAAAATATTCTGTTGCCAAAATACACTTTCAAACGCGATCCGGGACAAGGAGCTGGATCGCGTTCCAAGGAACAAAATCCGTTGATCCAATTTAACACTAGCTAACGCGATCCGTATGATAGGGACTGGATCGCGTTCATACGTACAAAATCATCTTGGGATCAAAATACACATAGCAACGCGATCCGGGCAAGGGTTTCGGGATCGCGTTCCTATGTTTTGCAGCAATGGTTCAGACCTGCAACTAGTTTCAGCTCGAATCAAAACTCAAATTTTATACAATTCAATCATCAAACACGATTTTTGACTTATATTTGACCTCTACAAACATGTGTAAACATATAACAACAACTAATAGCAACATTTAACACCAAGATTCATACATGCATCATGTGTTCAATCTAAATTCAACTAAAACCCAATTCATTCAAATTCATATATGAACACATAATTGATTCATCTTAAATGGACATGAAATCAGTTTGTAATCATCACACAAACACATTTAAACATAAACTAACACTATTTCAACATTAGTTTTCCCTAATTCAACTAATTCAAGCATGAATATGAAAATAGGTAAAATGCTTACAATGGAGATGATAATCAAGAAGAAGATGATGCAATGAAGATGAAGAACAAGTTGTATTCTCAATCACAGCCTTGAATTTAAGAAATCAGATTGCAAGATTTGTTTGAGAGATTATGTGAATTTCTTCACTATCAAAGTGAAAGTCAGGAGGTGAAATGAGGTGTTGTCAAAATGATAACACAGGTGTCGACTACACCTATGACTCAGCCCATTTTGGGTATAAATTATACCCGTCCTAAATCTATTGTCTGGAACCTAAAAATACCCGTAATCCAAAATACTTTTATTTTACCGTCAGCTAAATAAATTTAAAACATGTAATAATTCATTTATCACAATAAGCCAATTGACCAATTGACCTATTAATTTAGCTATCAAATACACCAAGTATTTAAAAAAATACAATTTAAATAACAATTAAATTAAGGGAAATACCGTATTTCAACTAGGCCCATTTCGAGGATGTTACAAATCTTCCCTCCTTAAGAAGATTTCGTCCCCGAAATCTCGCCACGCTCAAAAAGATTGGGATAGCGCGTCCTCATGCTAGACTCGGTCTCCCAAGTAAGATTCGGACCCAAACTATGATTCCACTTAACCAATACCATAGGGATTTCCTTCTTTCGAAGTTTAGTCACCTTACGATCCAAAAGCTCTACGAGTTCTTCTACAAGTCTTTGACTTAGGTCAACACGCAAATCTTGCAATGGAAGAACTTGGGATTGGTCCTCCACATTGCATTTTCTTAAATAGCACACATTAAAAGTATCATGAATACCTGACAATTCAGGAGGAAGATCTAACGACACCGTTTGATCATTGACAACATGTCGAATTTTAAACGGTCCAATGTATCTAGGAGCTAGTTTACCACGTTTCCCAAACCTGATAACACCCTTCCAAGGTGAAACCTTCAAGTAAACCAACTCACCTTCTACAAACGAAACTGGTCGATAACGTGGGTCAGCATACTGTTTCTGCCTATCACGGGCAGCTTTCAATCTATCTCGGGCAATAGCTACCTTATCGGCTGTAATTTGGACTATGTCAGGACCCGCAAACTGCTTTTCACCCGCCTCTAACCAACAAGTGGGTGTTCTACACCTACGACCATACAACATTTCGTAGGGTGGCATGCCTATACTAGAATGGAAAGAATTATTATAGGCAAACTCAACTAATGGTAAATGGGAATCCCACGACCCACCAAATTCTAATACACATGCCCGCAACATGTCCTCCAAAGTTTGAATGGTGCGTTCCGACTGACCATCCGTCTGAGGGTGATAAGCCGTACTCAAGTTGACCCTAGAACCCAATTCACGCTGTAAATTCTGCCAAAAACCCGATACAAATCGAGAATCTCTGTCTGAAACAATCGACAACGGAATCCCATGTCTAATAACCACTTCATTAATGTACAATTGCGCCAATTTACTTAATGATGCCGTCTCACAAGTGGCAAGAAAATGAGCACTCTTGGTCAATCTATCCACAATTACCCAAATCATATCATTACCTTTAACAGTTCGAGGTAATTTGGTCACAAAATCCATGGTAATATGTTCCCATTTCCACTCGGGAATCTCGAGTTGCTTCAAAGCTCCATACGGTTTTTGATGCTCGGTCTTTACTTGAGAGCAAATATGGCAAGATTCAACAATTCGAGCGACATCCAACTTCAAAGTAGGCCACCAATACAATGGTTTTAAATCCTGATACATTTTGGTGCTTCCGGGATGAATCGACAATCTGGATTTATGAGCTTCCAACAAGATTACATCTCGAAGACCACCAATGAAAGGAACCCAAATACGAGACTGAAACATTTTCAATCCACGAGAATCCTCGACCAATAAGTCTTTCCTTTTAAGCATGATTTCTGATTTCAAGTTATGATCCAATAGAGCCTCTATCTGAGCCAATTTCAATTTATCGATCAAGTCAGAAGAGATTTCCAAACGCATTAAGCAAACCCTTTCAGATTTACCCTTTCGGCTAAGCGCGTCTGCCACCACATTTGCCTTACCCGGATGGTATCGTATCTCACAATCATAATCCTTGATCAGTTCCAACCATCGCCTTTGCCTCATGTTAAGTTCTTTTTGAGTAAACATGTACTGAAGGCTCTTGTGGTCCGTACAAATAACGCATTTGGTTCCATACAGGTAATGTCTCCAAATTTTTAAGGCAAAAACCACAGCTGCAAGTTCCAAGTCATGGGTAGGATAGTTGATTTCATGAGGTTTCAGCTGACGCGAAGCATAGGCAATAACACGGTCTCGTTGCATCAAAACACAACCTAAACCCGCATGTGAAGCATCACAATATACAATAAAATCTTCAGATCCGTCAGGTAAAGCTAAAACCGGAGCCTGACACAACAATTGTTTCAAGGTCTGAAAAGCCGATTCCTGTTGGTCACTCCACAGAAATTTCACATTCTTACGAGTTAATTTAGTTAAAGAACCTGCAATCTTGGAGAAATCTTTAATAATTTTTCTGTAATAGCCTGCCAAACCCAGAAAACTCTTGATCTCTGACGGAGATTTAGGCGATTGCCAATTCATGACAGCCTCAATTTTAGATGGATCCACTTTAACCCCATTTTCACAAATGATGTGCCCCAAAAATTGAACTTCACGAAGCCAAAATTCACATTTCGAAAACTTAGCATACAATTTCTCCTTCCTCAAGGTGTCAAGAACTAAACGCAAATGTACTTCATGATCAGATTCAGATTTAGAATAGACTAAAATATCATCAATGAAAACAATGACAAATTTATCGAGAAAAGGTCTACAAACCCTGTTCATCAAATCCATAAAAATTGCTGGAGCGTTAGTCAACCCAAAAGGCATAACAAGGAATTCATAATGACCATAGCGAGTGCGAAAAGCTGTTTTAGGGATATCCTCCCTACAAACCCGGACTTGGTGATAACCCGATCTCAAGTCTATCTTAGAGAAAAACGAAGACCCTTGCAATTGATCAAACAATTCATCTATTCGGGGCAAAGGATACTTATTCTTTACGGTCCTCTTATTCAATTCTCTATAATCAATACACATACGGAAAGTGCCATCTTTCTTTTTAACAAATAACACAGGAGCACCCCAAGGAGAAGAACTGGGTCTAACAAAACCCTTATCTAATAATTCCTGAATTTGATTCATCATTTCACGAATTTCGGAGGGAGCTAATCTATAAGGTGCCTTAGCTACCGGAGTAGAACCAGGAATTAACTCAATTTTATATTCTACTTCTCTAACCGGAGGTAAACCAGGCAATTCATCAGGGAAAACATCCGAATACTCAGAAACAACTCGGACATTACTAATGGCTTTCTTTTCTAGCTTAGCATCGACAACATAGGCTAAATAAGAATCACACCCTTTAGCTAGAGATTTTCTAGCTTTCATCATAGAGATCAAAGGTATACTACCCCTCTCCCTTTCCCCCCGAGCCACGACATATGACTCGTCTGAAATTGGAATTTTTATTAGCTTCTTATGACAATCTATATGGGCTTTATTACGACTCAACCAATCCATGCCTAACACGACATCAAACCCATGAATAGGCATCAACAGAAAAGAAGTAGGGAAGCTATGACCCTCAATCAAAATACTAGCTCCAGTAACCGATGTGGTAACTGAAACTAATTTTCCATCCGCTACCTCAACCTCAATTGGTTGTAAAATACATGTAGGCGTCAATTTAAGTCTATCACAGAATACCAAGGACATAAAGGAACAGTTTGCCCCTGAATCAAATAAGGCGCACGCCGGTACTGAATTAATAAGAAAAGTACCAGTGATGACGTCCTCGGCTACAACAGCTTCATCCACGGTCATTCGAAAAGCCCGACCCGTTGGAACTGGAGGATTCTTTCTTTTCTGGCCAGCAGATGATGATGACCCTCCGACCGTTCCCGATTTTTGCTTCCTTTCTTCTGGACACGCACTCGAACGATGTCCTTCCTTGCGACAATTCCAACACACTGGCTTAGGAAAAGGACAATCCTTAATGTCATGACCGAACTGACCACACTTAATACACCTAGCAGTCTGAGGTGTACAATGTCCCGTGTGCCTAGACTTGCAATTCTGGCACCAATTTGATCTATCCACTGCACCACCAATAACATTTGGTTTACGGTTATTATAATTACCTTGCCATTTCTTCTTCCCCTGACCTGACGTAGATTCACCTTTGGGTTTCATTGGGGACTTGTCTTTAATCTCTAAACCATGAGCTCGAATATCACCGTCTACAGAACGAGCCAAATCAAAAGCTTGGTTAAGATCACCTGCAAGTCTCACCGTAGTCCGATAATTATGGGGTAACATTCCAACAAAATGGTCAATCTTTGTCCTTTCATCCGGTACCCATTGATGTACAAATCTCAATTTATCGGTAAACTGGGAGATAAGGTCCTCCATAGTCATACTATCAGTCAATTGCATATCCAAGAATTCACGCCTAATGCGAGTCATGTCATATCCGGAGCAATATTTCTTACAAACCTCGTTATGGAAATCAGACCATGTAATGGAAGCTTTTTGCTGAGGTGTTAAATGAGATGTGATAGAATCCCACCATCCCATTGCCGGACCCTTTAAAAGTTGCACTGCATAAGTTACCTTGATCTCATCCTCACATCGACAAACCTCAAATTTCCTTTCGACATCCCTCAACCAATCCATGGTCACAGAAGGATTTGTACTCCCAAAGAAATCTGAAGGTCCACTAGATTTAAAGGTCTTGAATGAACATAATTTTTGCTGAGATGGAGGAGGAAATACCGGAAACTGAAATCCTGAAGGTCCTGAAGAAGAAAAAGGAGCTGATGTCTGGTAGTAAATAGGCGGTGGCATAGAAAACTGTGAGGTCACTAACGGAGGTGTAATCGTACTAACAACAGGAATCTGCCTGGATGTTCTAGATTGTTGCTCATATAATTCCTTATATTTGTTTAACTCATCCTCTAAATACAAGGTGTACTCATCACGGCTCAATTCATTTGCAGGGAGTGTAGTACTAGGCTGACCTTGACTTTGAGATTGAATTTCAGGAGGAGAGTCTCTCACTCCAGAAGCATTGATCGGGGTACTGGTCGGAGCGTTATTTTCTGCCATATCCTGTATCACAACACATCTCATAACCCGTTAATTGTTAGTACTTAACAATACTAACAAAATCATATTCACTAGCTCAATCCCCTTCCCTGGAATGTTTGACTCACACAAATAGATTAGGGATTGAACAATTAACCTATGTTCAATTCACCCAAACATTTGCTCTGATACCAATTTATAACACCCTATCTCGAAAATACAAGGATATTTTATATATATATATTTTTTTTAAAGGAAGCGCAAGTTTAGATACAAACCATTGAATTGCATATTTACATTTCAAAATGGCAATTCAAATACATACAGTCTTTAAACTAGATCATCCTAGACATTACACACGATAAGTTTAGTGTTATAGAAGTACAAAACTTAATGTCATAACATTGACACAGTAACAAAACAGAGTGAGCTTGTCAAACATTCCATTCCTATAGTACTTCTTGTCCACCCACATACCAAAGTAAACCTGCAAGAAGTAATGAGGGGTTAGCACGAAGCTAAGTGAATAAATCTCAAACTATCACCTAACTTAGCTTAACAATTGAATACAGCAAAGCATAGTAACAGTTAATCATGAAGGATCGGTGGTCCTTGGAGTACCCTCATGCCGCGGTGGTTCCCCAAGTAACACTTAAACCTACTGAAGGCCAATCAGTGGCTAAACCGATAGTTTGGTACTATTACTACTTACAACATAATTTCAGTGAACAACACATGTACAAGGTACTTATGATGTCCAAAGTAATAGTACTCAGACCCAACACACGTTGACCCCCGACATTCATATAGTCCACAACCATCAAGGCAATCAAGGACACCAATAATCAAGCTAAATAAAACCATCATGGCAAAATATTAACTTAACAATGAAAACAGTAAATTCACGTTTACCCATTGTAACCATATTGTTACAACCAAATTAAACTGACAGTCCAAGATCCACTCACCCTTGTCGACTGTAGTCTCCACTCAAAGATCTTATCTTATTGAGTCTTCTGGTTATCTGAGAACACGATCAAAACCCGAGTTAGCCTCTAATGTTTAGAATTTATAGTATAACATTCACATAATTAATGTCGTATAATGCTCATACTATACTTTCAATACTCGTTAAATAACATAAGCACACAAGTCACAAGTTGTCAAATTCGTCAAAGTAAAACTGACAAACGCGATCCGGGTAGGGTGTGGCTGGATCGCGTTCCTTAACACCAAAATATCCTGTTGCCAAAATACACTTTCAAACGCGATCCGGGACAAGGAGCTGGATCGCGTTCCAAGGAACAAAATCCGTTGATCCAATTTAACACTAGCTAACGCGATCCGTATGATAGGGACTGGATCGCGTTCATACGTACAAAATCATCTTGGGATCAAAATACACATAGCAACGCGATCCGGGCAAGGGTTTCGGGATCGCGTTCCTATGTTTTGCAGCAATGGTTCAGACCTGCAACTAGTTTCAGCTCGAATCAAAACTCAAATTTTATACAATTCAATCATCAAACACGATTTTTGACTTATATTTGACCTCTACAAACATGTGTAAACATATAACAACAACTAATAGCAACATTTAACACCAAGATTCATACATGCATCATGTGTTCAATCTAAATTCAACTAAAACCCAATTCATTCAAATTCATATATGAACACATAATTGATTCATCTTAAATGGACATGAAATCAGTTTGTAATCATCACACAAACACATTTAAACATAAACTAACACTATTTCAACATTAGTTTTCCCTAATTCAACTAATTCAAGCATGAATATGAAAATAGGTAAAATGCTTACAATGGAGATGATAATCAAGAAGAAGATGATGCAATGAAGATGAAGAACAAGTTGTATTCTCAATCACAGCCTTGAATTTAAGAAATCAGATTGCAAGATTTGTTTGAGAGATTATGTGAATTTCTTCACTATCAAAGTGAAAGTCAGGAGGTGAAATGAGGTGTTGTCAAAATGATAACACAGGTGTCGACTACACCTATGACTCAGCCCATTTTGGGTATAAATTATACCCGTCCTAAATCTATTGTCTGGAACCTAAAAATACCCGTAATCCAAAATACTTTTATTTTACCGTCAGCTAAATAAATTTAAAACATGTAATAATTCATTTATCACAATAAGCCAATTGACCAATTGACCTATTAATTTAGCTATCAAATACACCAAGTATTTAAAAAAATACAATTTAAATAACAATTAAATTAAGGGAAATACCGTATTTCAACTAGGCCCATTTCGAGGATGTTACAACTCACCAGCTTTATAGCTGACTCGTTTTAGCATGTGTTCTCAGGTGCCCAGCAGGATTAGGATTGCTACAAGATTATGCTAGCCCGAGTCGCATATTTTCAATCAACGGGATTTCTCTGCATAACTTTTATATTACAAACTATGTATTGAAATTATTTTGCGAACTCGCAACTTGTATACATTTTATTTTGGGAAATGTAATAATTATTTTCAAACGTCTCATTTAGAGGTCGTTTGCTATGTATCTTATGCTGTGATATTTGATTTGGTAACACCCGACCCGACCGCTTCCGCAACCCGAAATTTGAGGGTGTTACAAAAGATTTGATTGGTGGATGTTGTAAAATGATTGGTAAATATAAGGAGAGATAATGAGTGGAATCCATGGGGTAGAAACTGTATGGTTAGGCTTAAATTTAAGCCTATATAATTAGGCATGTTTAGCATTAAATTTTTTCTTTCATCGTTGCCTTCTTGATAGATCAACCCAAAATAGTTTTAACCGGGTTGGGTAACCCTTATGTTTTGGGCTAGTCACTTTTCTGATTTCTGAACCGGCCCAGTTCGCCTTCACGTTAACAATTATCAGACCGGCCGATTCAAGTTTCGAAACATATATAAAACTCGTCAATAATAATCAATCAAAAATCAAGATTTAAGAGTATGCTCGGAAATGGAATCTGCAGATGAAATTAAAACCCTAGAAGAAGACGGTATCAGTTGGAGAAGTCGCATTATCTATCCTACTCTCCTCGGAGGTACTTTTTCCCCAAATTATTTTATATAGTTTTGTTTATTTGCACTAGAAAAATAAACAGCAGCAAATACTTTTTAATATTTAGGTTTTGTATATGTATTTGATAAATTTTTATCACTTATATCTATTTTAAATTATTATGTTGTTCAAAGTAGAGTTTTTGTTTAATGCCGGAACTAGGTTAGAGAGATCACAGTGAATATAATTTTGCATTGTTGTTTTTAAAGTTGGATTTTTTGTTTCTAAATTTCTGATTTTTAAGTTATTTGGTTGAAAAAATGATGATATTATATTTATTTTCTTGAATTATAATTCGAATACATCTAAGTAAAGGTGTCAAACACAGCTAAAGATGAGGAGGCTGTAACGAATATTTGTTTATTAATTAGGAATTGTGGGAGGAGGAATTGGATTACTATCTAAGCATCGGAAAGTTCACGGCGTAGCTAACATGTCTGCGACTTACGCCACGAATCTAGCCATCGTCACCGGTTGCTATTGTGGTAAACTATCATCTTCTCCTATTGTTGTATGAAATGTAATATTTTTGTTTATATCGAGTTATTGGTACTGAGAACCACTTGTATGATCAACCATGGATAGATGGATGATCCACTTGTACCGTACTTTGTTGTCTTTATGAAACATATTGAGTATTTATGACGGTGTTATCACTGAGGAAGGCACCCCTAAGAAATTAACTTTTGACTATAAGTTCTGAGTATTGAAAATCTTATGTTGGTCTTAAACTTAATGGTTTATCATTTACTCTTGCCTAAAATAAATGTGAGCTACTCAAACATGAAAGCAATGGAGAGTACTCGACTTTGGAGTTTGTGACTAGAAGTATTGAATTAGTAAGTTGCATATGGACTTTTATTATGGGTTGTAATGAGTGTTGTTGCATGCATTTAGTACCCTAAGCCATACGAACTGTAATTGATGTCTTTTTTAGAAATGTGTCGGTGATAGTTGATTGGAGAAGGCACCTCTAGATTTTATGATAATGTACCTGAGAAAAATGGGTCTCATTTATATCTACATTTAGCGTTTCTATTTTGTGAGTCGCTGTGTCAAAAGGGATGGATATGTGATTTTGATTTCCATTTACTTGATTCAAGGAGAAATTTATTAACAAATGTACCGAAACTTTTCTGATTTGTTTCTTTTGATGACAGGTGCTCGGGAAATTGTAAGAGCCAGCAGGCATTCAGAGCCTGATGATCTTTTTGACTCGGCAATTGCTGGATTTGGTACTGGTGCTATTCTAGGCAGATTACATGGTTAGTCACTAATGAACCATCCACCACACGCCCTGATGGAAACTCTAATATCAAATTTTGACCATATGTAACCACATGGCCTTCTTTCTATTTGCCATTTTTTATTTTTTTTTCTATCTGTAATGCTGATTTCTCCATCAATAGTTGGTCACTAATCAATTTTGGTTGTTTAAAAAGTTGATTGTTTAAGCTAATTTAGGAGCATGTATATAAAATTCGTTCCCTTCTGTTCATTTGGTATTTTACTAATTATGAAGGTCAAAACGTTACATAACTAGGTTAACAATGGATGAAGAATATGACATTATGGGTTCAATGTTATAATATTAGTTTAATACATTCTTTCATTTTGGACCTGAAGGAGTACTTCATATGACCAAATTGGAATATACAAGTGTACCAACTGGAATCTTGATTTGGTTTATGTTGCTATTTGTCTTAACACAAGTTCTCATATAATTTTGATCTCAGGTGGTGTTCCGGGTGCGATACGTTACTCCATTGGAATTGCCCTTGTAGGAACTGGGGTTGATTTTGCTGCTATAAAATTAAGGCCTGTTTTCAAGAACATGTATGAATCAGTAGCTGGTGATGACAAGAAAGACAGTTGGTTCAGATGGCCAGAATGGTTACCCATCCAAGTTCTTGATGAGGAAGCTCAAGCTGCCAAGCGTGCACGCGAGGAAAATCTACGGGCTCGAATTCGTGATTTGACAAAAGAAGAGTCATAGAGGATGATGCTAGTTTTTGCAGAAGACTTTTGGTGATTGCTATAGATTTATGGCTTATAATATACTTGTATAAACTTGAATAAGCATTTGTTGTGATATTCAAGGTAAGAATCATTTTGACCTAAAAGATGTAGGCAAATGACAATGAGACGTGTGTTTGGGGTCTATTTCATCCTAGGGTTGGATCTTAGATGACATCTTTGAACCACGTTAGATTCGAGGATATACAGGGTGTGTATCGACATGTATTTTTGAATTGTTATTGTGATTTGAAGTTATAAGAATCCGTGTTCTACTGGCTGCAACACAACCACTTATTATCTTCTATGTTTCACTTTAAACCAAGATCTGCTTTCAGTTAACAAAACACTACTGTGTTTTTTTAACAAGAAAGAATATTCTGTTTATTTATTTTATATATATGTCAAATACTAAACAACTATACCTTAGTATGTGAACTTTTATATAATTCAAGTGTTCGATGCTCATATATCCCTGTATATGTTATCTTTTATTTATTTCAAGTGTTCGAAGCTCATATCACATGCTGTTGATAGGGTTTTCATAATGAGAGGTGAGTACATCAAACATGCATATAATGTGTTGTTACTAATGCATCAACAATGCACCATCGTGACGTACGCATTAACATAAATGTGTCGTACAAATCACACACTTCTATTCGAATCTTATATTCGTACGCCACAGTTAAAACCTTTGTATCCACTATACATGAGTTGTTTCTCAGAAGAGCACACTCCTTGGTTACCAAATTCTTGAATTAGACAGAAGGTAGAAACCAGCTCTCTAGATACTAGCAGTATGGCCTGTTCCGCAGACTATAACATCATTATGAAGTTTTTAATCCATTCACACAGAATCAGTAATCCATTCAAATGTCATCAATTTGCTATAATACTTGATCAGTTTGCTATAATACTTGTAGGCATGTAGCAGCTCATTTTGATCTTTTAAGGTTTGTACTTGATAAGAACTAGAATATATGGAGTATGTATCAATCAGAAGGGATAAAAAGCCACATAATGAAAATATAAGATGGTTCCCAAATTTCCATTTTTTAAAAGATAGGAGTACTTCAGATAGCAAAAGCACAAAGGAATAAGATAATTTACAAGTGATGACAAAGATTGCTTAAACTCAAGTTTGATTTTTACAAAGTTCTAGTTGGAGTGTAAACTCATATAACATCTTTCATATCTTATGAAATAAGAGACACGAGTGATACAAACTCCTGAGTGACCCGGCCTTTAGACCTGGTGTTTATGACAAAGTGTTCGGGATATTTCCTCAAAAGCATAAGCAGCCCGAACCATGGCTTGCCCTTGGCTTCAGGGCTTGGGTGATCCTCAGATGTCAAATATCTTCTAACGCGACTGTGATGCCAGATGTCACCATATTGTTCAACCAACTGCATCCAATAGAGCATACAAGTTTGTCATTAGCCATGTCAATTTCAATGATTATAACCGACAGTTAGATATGAGAACATGCTATATTTCACATCAGACAGCAAAGAGAAAAGAGAAAGACACAATAGCAATGTTGTGTCAAGAGGTTACAAAATGGGTATATCAGTTAGGAGAGCCAGGCCAGGCTAACCTGCAAACACTTCATTTGACTTCCATAACCAAAAGCTATATGATACATAGCTTTAGGAGCTTGATGCATTTAAGTACGTTTTCAATTATATCCTTGATTGATCCGTTAAAGAAAAAAATCTGAAATCGATCCATCTACAAGTAAATGGGGTAGAAATTGCCACCTCTACTTATGCCTAAGCTTTTCAAGTAGTTGTCAAGCATCAGGCTTTTGAAGTGCAAAAACACCCAGAACTTGTAATTACGTGGAAATAGACCACATTCTTGTTATTAATATAAAATATATTTTGGTTTATATCTTGCTAGAGCTTATGTTTTTCAATTTAAATTCCTGCATAGACAGTTTTCTTGGAAACAATAAAAACTTAAACCACATCTAATTGACAAATATACGTATCCAATTCTCAATCTAAGTCGCAATATTAAAACCACACTCTGAATGTATAGTTGTATACCCTTATATACACATCAAGAGCCCATAAACACACGGTCTTACAAGAGGCAATTCTAAAAGCAGCAATAAGCCTCATCATGTGCTAGTCAGATGATAGATATAATACAACAATCAAATTGGTTTTTCATCGATGTAAGAGACTAAGAGAGGGCATGACATGTCACCAAAATGCTGAATTTGGATCAATATCCTATGGAATCAGTTTTGCACTAGTTTGTCTACAAGAATCGTAGAAGCGGATTCGTTATATACACACTAAACTTACGAATGTACTCAGCCAGGGAATGATTCGCAAACTCGGCCTAAGAACACCTTTTCGAATTTCGATGCATTTAGGAAAGTTTTTCGACTCCAACAGCCACTCTTATGAAATGGTTGTGTATATGCGTACAGAAAGCAATGTAAGGAACTCATTGTGTTCCCGCATAATAGCAGAAAACATCAATTAGGGAAGTTTGGTAGTGGTGTGCAAAAATCAGTCTGGACCAACCAAACTAAAAAAGAGACCCGGACATGACCAGTACCACTCAAATACTGAAGTTTCTGGTCCGGACTCATCTAGATGAACACCCCTATGGTTGTTAGTATACAAATCTTACCTCAGTATGAAGTTTCTCCATAGCCATCCATTCACTGGGCCCACAAAGATCAGATAGCACAGTAGCCACAGATGATATTACATCTTTCTCTTCTAACTGCAAGAGTTGTTGGTTGTCAGACTCTCTGTCAACCCTTGATCTTCCCTCGGATTTCCTATCTACAAAAACAACACAATATACCGTCTCAGCTAGACTTCAGAAAAGAACTGCAAAAATGATTATTAATTATGATGGAGCAACTGGAAATTGCTTTTAGCACCCAATATGTAAAAGAATATGATTATTTAATTCATACACATGTTAAGTTGCATAAAATGCATTAGTCATTGACTCATTGTACATTGAGTGGGCAGAAGACAGACAATCCCGTTTCCAATAAACCAGTCATACTTACACAGACAGTACTTCAATATAGGGGTGTCAATGGATGGATATGGATTGGATCTTGATCCGCTCCATTAGTGATCCAAGCTAAATGGATCTTGATCCGATCCATGATCCAATTAAATGGATCTTGATCCGATCCATATCCACCTAATTAAATGGATTGGATCATGATCCGGATCGATCCATTTAATAAATTATCTAAATTTTATCTGATAATTTTATCTAAGCTTTCTGGGAGTACTATATTTTCAATGAGCATTAAATTAACATATATGAGCACAAATCAAATTTGCAGATACGCATATCAACGTTAACCTTTGTTGCACGTTGATTTCTCATTTTTAGAATCCAAATTATCGTCAACGCACACATATACAGAAAAATCAACACACATACATACACAATGAGAATCGGAATCTAAATCGGTACAAATAGCAACAAAGTTGAAGATCAAAATTAAACCGAAGAGCGGTGATTGACCGAGCGAATGATGGACGACAGCCTGAGAATCGGAATCTAAATCGGTGACTGAACTTCCTGAAACAAACTCGGTATACTATCATATGCCAAAACAGAAACTCGGTACACTCGTATCAACGTACGTCGTTCCGTTACTTTTCCGACGGTGATATCCGCCGGTGGACGCGGCGGTGATGCGACAGCGAGATCGACAAGCGAACCAGAAGATGAAACAGGAGGTATCATTTTCAAAGATTCAACGGGAAAAGAACAGCTTTGATCTTCAAATCTGACGAAACTCGATCGTATTCTTCAATAATCGCAGCGAGATTTTCAGTCGGTAATTTACACTTCAAATTGACGGAAAAGCCGCCGACGTAACGAAGCTTGCCGTCTATCTAACGTGGCCGGATCTTGCCGCCGTAGCTGTATAGAAATTTGATTTGTTGTTGGTGAGGGTTTGTTAACGGAAGTTGGTACTATTTTATTAATAATTCTTTTTGTTTTTTATTAATGGATCGATCCGGATGGATCATGGATCGATCCAAAGGTATAATTGGATATTTGGATATATTTAATGGATCACTAATTGGATTGGTGGATCGATATTTTGATCCAATAAATCATATAATTGGATTTGGATCGGATCGGATTTGGATCGGATCCAATCCATTGACAGCCCTACTTCAATAAAAAAATTTTCAAGCTAAGAACCAACAGGGGGTTGGATGGAGAATAAGGCCACACACACACACACACACAAAGAGAAATAAAATGTTTACATACAATATATACAGCTAGAATGAAGCCAAAAAAAATTGAGATACGAGAATCACCCAACCTTCTCTATTACTTCTTCCCTCACTAAGTAAATCTATCTACTGCAACATTGCATCCAATGTTAGGTTCTTAGTTAATGATCTGCAGTCATCCCTGACCAATAAAAGCCCATGCGTATAATCTTATTATCAATTAAAAACACGTCATTCAAAAACCTACACATAAATTAGACATCTTCCTTAAGCAAAATAAAATCCTCTATCCCAATTATTAAACAAGGATATTAGTCCCTTACTTGTCAAAGTAATGGAATGCCACATCATTATATGGCCTCCACTTTCCCGCCGCCAAACTTCCTACATTAGATATATATATTATTATTATTTTTATTTAATACAGAGATAAATAGTACGGAGTACTAATTTTTTTCCTCTTGGAAAATAGGCGGTTGCTCTTCTCCTATTTATTTTGGAATTTCTTTTATAAACCGCTTTCAAAACTATCATATTTGGTATCACATATCAGTTCATGTATCTACGATTTATGTAATCATATAATATTCATAATTGACATTATTGGACATAAGATCACAAGTATCTGATATTAGTATAGATTTTACTCTTATTTTTAGTATTTTTGTTATAAAAAAAAAAAAAAAAAATTCCAATCTAAACTTAGAACAGTTGGCTTGTTCTGCAGTAAATCATTAATATCCTTGTGGTTGCTGTTGTTCCATATTCCTCCTCTTTTCCTATTATATTATGCACCAAGTATGACCGAGCATCTGTCAATCAAGACAGGAAAGGTAACTTAGAGGACCGTAAATGTATTAAAAAAAAGTTGTGTTCGATGATCAAGACGGATAACTCAAGTCTCTAAGTATACTTAATCTTTTCTAAATCTGTTTGGTAGGATAAAAAGACACATATGTTAACTTCCCGACCATCAGTCATTTAACATTGTTTTCTTATATGTGCATTAAGTACATTTACGCAACTTTAAAATGTTATATTTCTAGCATTTTGGTGTTTTCTATTATGAGTATTGGTGTTTTCTCGCAAAATACATTTACTACTTTAACATGAACATTTGAAGATTTGTGAATATGACTTCACGTAGGTTCTGTACACTGAATAGAAGTTCTAGAAATGTATGTTCTCAATTTGTAACTGTATTGGTGCATTCAATTTGAAATTCTATATATCATCATAATATGACTAATATCTATTGGGTGAATGGGAGATGCTGCATGGTTATAATACTGATATCACTTTGTTTCAACAATGTAGGTCCATACGATTACAATCTTTTCGCAAGTAAACATTTAAAGTTAAAGGTACCGTCTTTTTTCTTTAGATTCTATCAGAAATTTTATACCAAGTGTTTATATTGCATTCAAAAGTTCAGCGCTAATGTATTTGGTTGCTTATCCTTGCTTCCTTTACAAAACTCATGTTGGTCATATTGTTGGTTCACTTCAAAGGAGTCACATGCATAAGTAGATTAATTCACATAGAAACTTATTGTAAGAAAGCGAAAGAATTCTAGGGACATCTACTTACTAAGTGAAACTAATGACATGTGGATTCTTTTTCTTACACAAGATCTACTGAAATTGAGTGTTAAAAAGTGCTCTCTCTAAATGTGGATCAGTTTGCAGCTTGGGTTGTTCATATCGAGTATTAGTTGTTTTGTTAGTTGCAAATGTGATTACAACTTCCAAGCTAGCCAATTCATATGGAAACTGGTATATGGTGCATTATGATTAATAGAGGTTTGGGCAATGTATGCTAGATTATAATATTTATAATACAAGATTATGATTATAATTATACTAACTGGTTATTCTGTTCTATTACTTTAACATTGTACACATACGTTCCTTAAGATCTTAATCATATTTGTGCTTATATAATGCACATTCTTAATGATTGTCATTCTATTTTCAATGTTTGTAACAATTAATCCTAAACAAACAACTACTTTAAACTGACTTCATTTCAAATCAAGCAAAGTGGTTAATTATAATAACACATAACAAATAAATACCACATAGCTAACCATTTTTACTTCTTTTTTAGCACTCTTACTTATACTTATTGTTTACGAAAATAAATAAAGATACTTTAGCACAACCATGCATCACACAGGTAATGAGCTAGTTTTATTTGAAACAGGAGAAATTATGTACTTATATTGATTCCAAACATAGCCACATAGGTATATTTATCAAAAGTTACCTGCAACAAAGAGCAAACCAACTATTAAAGTCATCTTTTGTTTCAAACGTAGAAGATAATTCACAACGTCACATCATTGTTGCAAATTGCTTGCAATTAGCAGCAGTCATCGGTGGTTATTTAAGGATTGTGCAACCTTTAACTTTAATCTCTGATAGATTCGTTTAACACATAAATGGCATCCCTACAACACATATCTCAATCTAACTACAGTGAATAACCATTCAGTAAATGCATATGACAATATCCTATAAACTTGTTAGTCCACTCACATACCACAAGAACAATAAGCTACTAATAATGTAACTCACAATCAACCACATTTCATAGTAGCAGTTAGAGTTAAGATA
The DNA here is from genome assembly GCA_949592205.1 of Helichrysum umbraculigerum. Classification (NCBI taxonomy): domain Eukaryota; kingdom Viridiplantae; phylum Streptophyta; class Magnoliopsida; order Asterales; family Asteraceae; genus Helichrysum; species Helichrysum umbraculigerum. Next base: position 339,655,650 of record CATIUR010000001.1, read on the forward strand.
CATATGTATCTTATTCATTAGCAAAGCAGTAAAAATTCCACTATGTGCATCTGAAAATAATTGGTCCACTACAGTCCTAACGGATATTTGAGTTCTTATTAATCCTGCCTCTATGATAAAAACAATAAAAATGTACAATCAGAGGTTTGCAACAATCACTAACCAGAAAGCGGTTTCCCACCGGAACCAGATGCGGCCGCACCATACGCATAACCATCATGTCCATCACCACCACCAATTCTCATCTTCTTCCCAATACCACCATCATCCACATCATCATCCTCATAACCATCATCAAACTCCTCACTAACCCTACCTCTCCCACTCTTCTTCCCCCCAAACAAAACCCTACCACCAGCACCACCAGCATTCTGATAACCGCTCACAACATTATTGTTATTATTATTATTAGGGTTTGAAACCGAAACATGCTGACGTGGTGGACCAATCGCACCACCACCACCACTGTTTAAAATACTTCTAACAGGTAACAAAAAATAAAACTCCTTATCTCCAATTTGTAATAGATCTTGTGAATCGAGTTTGACAGGTGGCGTACCAGGTAGATGAAGAACACCTTCAACGGAACAACCGTTTTTACCGAGGACTTCCAATGCGAAACGACGCCGTTGAAAGTCGTAGAAGATTCGAGCGTGATGACGTGAAATGTTCATTCCGCCGCCGAGTGATGAAAGGTCAACATCGACAGTTGATTTTTTGGAATTACGGCCGAGAATTATGGAATAAGTTTGCATGTAATATTCGAAATCTTCGCCTTGTAGCTTTGCGAAACCTGCTTCTACATCGCTGCTTGCCATTGCTGTAATTGAGAAAGGGGGATTTTAGGGTTTTTAATTTGACATTGTTGAGCGAATTGGGGATAACGATGGATGTTATAGGGACGAACCGTAATTAGGCAATATGAACGCTGTTACCAAATTATTTTACTAGCATTTGTTGTCGCAAAGTTACGATTGCAAATAATCGGAGTATTTCACAGTTTTTACCCGAATTATTATTAATTATGAACATTTTTATATATAGCAGTAAAGTACTCGCGCAATGCGACGGAATAAATATAACTTTTATGAAGATATGTTCATTAAGCATTGTGTCATCTTGAAACTAACATATATCAAAGCAGAAAATGGATTATGGTGAGATGGTGTTTAGACTCGTCCCAACGGATGTCGGTTGGGGGCGTCGGTTTCAACCGACGGCACCGACGCCATAGGCACGGCCCGTCGGTTGGCCGGCGTCGGTTTGAGGCTTCGGTTTGGCGACGGAGGGAGTGAGAAAGTGGGGCCCGCGTCAGTTTTTTTTTTTCTTTTTTTCTTTTTTCGCTGAAAAGTGACGATTTTTACAAAAAAAAAACATTTTTGGACCGTTGGGAGGTAAAACGGCTACAAAAAAAAAACATTATTTTTTTTTCCAAACCAATTTTCATCCCCCTATAAATACCAATTTAACCCAACCTCAAATTTCATACAAAAACCCACCTCATTTCACACTTTATTTATACTTTTATCCAACCTTTTTCCAACCTTTTAACCAATATTCAAACCAAATTCAATATACAACTCATAAAATAATATTCATACCACTTCTCTCATATCAAACACAAATACAAAAATGAGTCGACGTCACTCAACCGCCGACGATATGTGGAACAACTTAATCAACAATCCAATACCGAATCAAACCCGCAATCACGATTCCCCAAGTGCCACTTCTTCCGCTCAATCGAGCAACTCTTCTCCTAGTCAACCACCCGGCTTTGCACTATACTCAAATCCATCGCCACCATTCCAAGGTTACCAAAACTACTCAACGTATCATCATTTTTCACCACATATTCCAATCCACCAAACTCCCGCGCCATTTGGAAACCCACATTATATGCACCAATGTAACACCCGCCAAATTAGGACTAGTAATTAGTGCCTAATCATATGTTAATACATGTAATTAGTTCCTTGTTAGGCTAATTAATGTATCGAATTATATATATATTGTTGAATATATACGAAAATGCGATTTGATGAAATCGTACGCAATTTAAATCGAATGTATTTCGATTCAATTTAATACGGACGTTGGTGATCAACTTTATTAAATAACGCTTTTATGCCAAAAATATTATTTTGATAATATTTCGTATTCATTCGTATCGTACAAACCAAACTTACACGACTTAAAACATTAAACCGCGCAAATTAAATAAACAAACTTATATTTCATAACTACAATATAAATTAAATTGTAAAATATTTAAATAAAACATCGCGTAATAAATTGTATTTTGAACTTATAATTTTAAATGTAAATTATTATTTAACGATTAAACGACGGAGCAAACGAACACCGCACGGAGCGGGAATGCGGGGCGAAAAGGGGAGGATAACCTCCCATTCCCACCTTCTCTTTCTTCATTTATCTTTTCTTCACTCTCTCTCTCTCTTCTTTCCTCTCTTTCACCAACACACCCCAAAATCCACAAAACCGCAAAATACTACCACGAAACGCGACCGGATCACAAATATTTTTAGAGATTCACGACCACCTCGCAACGATCTACATTTCTACCTTTCCGGATTTTCATTTCGGCAAATTGTAAGTTTCCGACAAAATCCCGAAATCTCTCGATTCTTCGTATTTTTCATTTGTGGTTGTTATTATAACTAGTATATGTCCATTACAATGAATAGAACACGAATTTATAGCTTGAAAACGGGTTAAAAACGGATTTTTGGCCGGAAAATGTTGAACAGCCGGACTTTCTGGGCTGGTGTTCATCCATGCGACACAATCATTGTGTCGCATGTTGTGTCGTATTTTGGCTTTAGTGTCGCATAAAATCCCTTGTGTCGTACCTTATGTCGTACCAAAGATTTAGTGTCGCAAGTCTTGCGGCACAACCACTATGTCGCATACCCCATACGACACAATCACTATGTCGCTGTTGAATCAGCATCTCGCATCTATGCGACACAACCCTTGTGTCGTATAGACATTGTGTCGCATTTTCTATGCGACACAACCCTTGTGTCGCATAATATCTTTAGTGTCGCATATTGTGTCGCAAAACACAGAAAACTCAGATTTTTACTAAGTGTCGAGACCTAAAATTTATCACTCGATTTTACCCGAATTCAGATCCCAGATGCGTTTTTCGTCAAAGCAATATAGTAGAAATAAAAATTTTCCAAGCTGACCTGGCAGCTCGACCCCAGCCAGGGGCTCTGCCCCTTGGACCCCGCCAGGGGCTGCCGCCCCTTGGACCCCGCTACCAGGGGCGCTGCCCCCGGACCCCCGTACTTAGATTCCGTAACGGCTTCTAAAACACAATCGAAACACATTTTTTCAAAGTAAAACGCCACGAAATCACAATATTAATAGTTGAGATTATTATTACAAATCCGTCACCAACGGGCCGTACATGTTTTCAAACACTTAACAAATCAACCAAATCGTAGTAATTTGGACATATATATAGTTGTGTAACAACTACAAGGGTGATCTTTTGAGATACCCAATCATGATTATAACCATCGCGTGTCGTGGACACCCTCAGGTTACAAGTCGTTGGACTTCATTATTCGCTAATCAACTTACGTTTGTTTAAACGCTCTCAGACTCAGGTGAGTCTCATAGCCCCTCTTTTTACTGTTTTACTCAGGGGTGTGATATACTGCTCAACTTTTAACATGTGAACGCAAGTACCAACTTTTCATATACTACATGAGTTTTTCAAAACTAATCATTTTAAAGTCCTCCGTCAGCATAGTTGTTAATACGTTGTAGCGTGAATATTAGTATATGGTACCATATAGGATTGACCCTCCTCGTCCGGGTTAGCAAGCACTAACCGGGTAAACGGACGTACTAATATTTGGGAAGACGAATGTTGATTAGGCATTCGTGGAGGCACCTCGCCCGGAATTCTCTATAGGGGACCCGGCCCTCGAGTTAAGCTCAACTATGTGCTCATGGCTGTATACACGATGATTATCATTTAATTGCTGGATGCAATTCATTATTTAATTGCTGGATGCAATTCATTATTTAATTGCTGGATGCAATTCATTATTTAAATCTTGCGGTTCATACGATATTACTTGATTTCAAACCTGTGAGCTCACCAGCTTTATAGCTGACCTTTTAGCATATATCGCAGGTACCCAGCAGTAGGATGTTTCTGCTTCAGGATTTAGCTCGAGTCATCATACAGACGATTGAGATTTTCTTGCATTAGTATATTTTGTACAAGTACTTATGTACTGAAATCTCATTTTATTAAACTCGAGCTATGTAAAGCTTTAAATGTTGTAACATTTCAATTATCAATATATTTTGTTAAAACGATGCATATAGAGTCGTTTGCTATTTATCTTTGTGCTTTGTTATTGATTAGTAACACCCAAATCAAGCTTCCGCAAATCATCAAATTTGGGGGTGTTACAGATTGGTATCAGAGCCAGGTTATAGTGAACTAGGTTGCATTTAGTGAGCCTAGACTATGACCATTAGGCAGTATTCCTTATTAGGTATGACTGGTTCAGGGATTACAGCATACGAGTTTAATTTAACATAGCCTGATCAACTATGTACAATTAAGCAAAGATGATGTAAGATCTGAAAGTAGTTATGGCTGAACAGGATACAATAGAAGACTCTGACCTCGAGAGAACCGAGACTCAAACATGTTTATGCTAGACACTCAATAGGCTATATTATATAGGAGCTATATGAATATAGGCCTCAATTTTACTAACGCTTTGTCTCAGAAATGGCAAACATCCCATCAAATTCATCTCGTTCTCCATCCGGGTCGCAGAACCCAAGGGTAGCAAGGAGGAACAACAGGTTGCCTCGAGCTGGCCCGTATCCCACTCACATGGCCTTACCAGCTTTAACTGCTAGGGTAAATCAACACGAGCAGCGACTTCGCACCATGGATGTCGTGTTGCAGGAAACAAATGAAAACTGGCGACTTACGTCTCTTGAACGCATAGAACAGGTCTCCGACGACCTTGAAACCACAAACAACAACATGGATGTCCTTCGCAACCAAATTATAGAAATAAGGGTGGAAAATGCCCTTCTACAACAAAGGATGGAAGAATGTGAGCAACGCTCACATGAAGCAGAAGAGTATGCGCGCGGAATAACACAACGACTTGCGCTAGCAGAAGACAACGCCCGACAAGCTAGCAGGCTTGCAAACACTGTGGACCGTCTTGTCACGATGATGGAACAAATTAATCTACGTCAAGACTAGTGTAGTCTTTGTCTTGTAATCTATCCTGTAATCTAGTAACTATCTACGCGCTACTCTATAATTCAGTCGGATGTAACAATTCCCGACATCTTTTGTAATACATCTGTAGGATGTAACCTTTGAACTCGTATTAGCTATCAAATATTTCTTGTTGTTCAACTCATATTAATTGCCATAATTCTTTTTCATATTGATGTTATGTATTACCACCTTTATACATGTACATCTGAAATAAATACAATTTTCTTACAAAATCTCATGTATCTTCATTTCTTTTATTGAAGAATCATGCCGCCAAAGACACGACCTTACACAGATGCTCAGATCACGTCACTCATAACCCAGGCTGTTACTGAAGCCTTGGCTCGGAATACCCCACCCAACTCCACAAGAAACAGCGATACCGCTGGAACCTCTGCCGTCAAACCTTGTTCTTACAAGGACTTCCAAAGCTGCAAACCCTCGAGCTTCAAGGGTTCTGAAGGAGCCATCGGACTGATCAGATGGTTCGAGAAAATGGAAACTATTTTCCGTGTTAGTAAATGCGCGGAGAACGACAAAGTAAACTTCGCCACCTGCTCTCTTGAAGATGATGCCCACTCTTGGTGGAATTCATATACCCAATCAGTGGGTGCTGACATTGCCTACCAACTCACTTGGGAGGAATTGAAGGCAAAACTCACTGCCAAATACTGCTCTATCGCCAAACTCCAAAAGCTAGATGAGGAGTTCTGGAACTTAAAGGTTCAGGGTGGTGATATCGATGGTTATACCACCAGGTTTCAACAACTAGCTGCCCTCCGCCCAGCTATGGTAAGCACTGAACCTGATAAAATCAGGAAGTACGCCCTTGGTCTCCCTGATTTTGTTCGGGGACACGTCATCTCTTCCAAACCAACCACCATTGACGGTGCAATCTCATTGGCCCAAGACCTGATGTCTATGAGCCAAGATTCTGAACAACCCACTTCATCATCCCAAAACAACAAACGCAAGTGGTCTGACTACCACAACAACCACTCCAACCAACAAAACAAGAAACCTGACACCATCAAAGCCTACAACACCACCACTGACATCATCCGGGGTTACACTGGGAGCAAACCATATTGTCCCAAGTGCAGCCGTCACCATGAGGGTTCTTGTGGTCCCTTTTGCAACAACTGCAAGAGGTACGGCCACCTCACCAAAGACTGTCGCTCTCCCGCCAACAACAATTCCAACAACAACACCAGACCACCCAAAGTATGCTTTGAGTGTGGGAAACCTGGGCATTTTAGGGACTCGTGCCCAAAACTGAAGAGCAACAACAACAACAACCGCAACAACAACAACAACAACACCCGCAGCAGAGCTTTCGTCATCAAATCTGGGGACGCCCGCCAAGACCCGAATGTGGTCTCGGGTATGTTCCTCCTCAACAACTTAACTGCTTCTGTTCTATTTGATACTGGTGCTGATAGAAGTTTTATCTCCGATGATTTTTGTCCATTACTTGACATCACTCCTGTTGCCTTAGATGTTAAGTACACTGTAGAGCTAGCCAATGGAAAACTTGTAGAAACCACCAGTGTGATACCTAATTGCACTTTAAACCTAGCTGACGAAACCTTTTCGATCGACCTTATACCCATTGAAATCGGAAGTTTCGACGTCATTATTGGAATGGACTGGTTGTCCAAACATCGAGCTGAAATCGTTTGTCACGATAAGATCGTCCGTATCCCACTCGCTGTCGGTGGAAAATTGATCATACAAGGGGAGACCGGTGGGACGGGACTCAATATAATCTCCTGCTTAAAAACCCGAAAATTTCTGAGAAAGGGTTACCCCGCAATACTTGCACACATCACGGAGAAGAAGTCGGAGGAGAAGCGACTTGAGGATGTGCCGATTGTTAGAGACTTTCCCGAAGTCTTTCCAGAAGAACTGCCTGGTTTACCTCCATCTAGACAGGTCGAGTTCTCAATTGATCTCGTGCCGGGTGCCGCACCGGTGGCCCGCGCACCATACCGTTTAGCCCCATCCGAACTTCAGGAGTTGTCCTCTCAGTTACAGGAACTTCTGGATCGAGGGTTCATTAGACCGAGTTCTTCACCTTGGGGAGCTCCGGTCTTATTTGTTAAGAAGAAGGATGGTTCATTCCGAATGTGCATCGACTACCGAGAGTTGAACAAATTGACCGTCAAGAACCGTTATCCACTCCCTCGCATTGATGATCTATTCGACCAACTTCAGGGTTCAAGTTTCTACTCAAAAATCGACCTGCGATCAGGTTATCATCAGTTACGAGTTCGCGACGCCGATATTCCAAAAACTGCTTTCAGAACTCGTTACGGGCACTACGAATTCCAAGTGATGCCCTTCGGTCTAACAAACGCACCGGCTGTATTCATGGACCTCATGAACCGGGTGTGCAAACCTTACCTCGACAAGTTTGTCATTGTCTTTATTGATGACATACTCATTTACTCGCGCAACGAGCAAGAACATGCGCAACACCTTAAGACTATCCTTGAACTACTTAGACACGAGGAGCTTTATGCTAAATTCTCTAAGTGTGAGTTCTGGATTCAAACCGTTCAATTTCTTGGTCACGTGATCGACAGTCAGGGAATTCACGTGGACCCATCGAAGATCGAGGCTATCAAAGACTGGCAAGCACCCACCTCTGCAACTGAAGTACGACAATTTTTGGGTCTTGCTGGGTATTATCGACGATTTATCGAAAATTTCTCCAAAATAGCTCAACCACTCACGGTACTGACTCAGAAAGACAAAAGGTTCGTTTGGACCGAAAAACAAGAGTCAGCGTTCCAACTTTTAAAACAAAAGCTTTGCAGTGCTCCAATTCTATCCCTACCCGAAGGCACCGATGACTTCGTGGTATACTGCGATGCTTCTCACCAAGGTCTTGGTTGCGTGCTGATGCAACGAGACAAGGTCATTGCTTATGCCTCACGACAGCTGAAAATTCACGAAAAGAACTACACCACTCACGATCTCGAACTTGGAGCTGTCGTTTTTGCTCTCAAAATCTGGAGACATTATCTCTACGGCACTAAGTGCACCATTTTTACCGATCATAAAAGTCTCCAACATATCTTCGATCAGAAGGACCTCAATATGAGGCAACGTCGATGGGTCGAGTTGCTTACCGATTACGATTGCGAGATCAAGTACCATCCAGGGAAGGCTAATGTTGTAGCCGATGCCCTCAGTCGAAAGGAACGATCAAAACCACTTCGGGTCCGAGCCCTCAGTATGACCATTCACAACGATCTTACCATTCAAATTCATACCGCTCAGGTCGAAGCCTTGAAATCTGAAAACATCAAAAATGAAGCCTTGCGGGGCATTGACAAACAATTTGAAATCAAACCTAACGGGATTAGGTATTTCTCAAACCGAATCTGGTTGCCTAGTTTTGGGAACCTAAGAGACTTGGTGATGGACGAGGCTCACAAGTCTAAATATTCTATCCATCCGGGATCCGATAAGATGTACCACGATATCAAGGAATTTTATTGGTGGCCAAACATGAAAGCCGAAATCGCCACTTATGTCAGCAAGTGTCTTACTTGCTCGAAAGTCAAAACCGAACATCAGAAACCTCCTGGTTTACTCCAACAACCTGAAATCCCTGAATGGAAATGGGATCAAATTGCCATGGATTTCATAACCAAACTACCCAAGTCGTCGAGCGGTTGCGATACCATTTGGGTGATCGTCGATCGTCTCACCAAATCTGCTCATTTCCTGGCAATCAAAGAAAACGATAAAATGGAACGCCTTACACAAATCTACATCAAGGAAATCGTTTCTCATCACGGTGTTCCAGTCTCAATCATCTCTGACAGAGATGCCCGTTTCACTTCTCACTTTTGGCAATCACTGCAGAAAGCATTGGGTACCCGTCTCGATATGAGTACCGCGTACCATCCTCAAACCGATGGCCAAAGTGAACGAACCATTCAAACACTGGAAGACATGCTACGAGCCTGCGTAGTTGATTTCGGTACAAACTGGGAAAGACATTTACCGTTGTGCGAATTTTCGTACAATAACAGTTATCACGCCAGCATTAAGGCTGCACCTTTTGAGGCACTGTACGGTCGTAAGTGCCGATCACCGATCTGTTGGACTGAGGTGGGAGATAGTCAACTCACTGGTCCTGAACTCATTCACGCCACCACTGAGAAAATAGTGGAAATCCAAAACAGACTCAAAACCGCACGTGATCGTCAGAAAAGTTATGCTGACGTGAGACGCAAACCACTCGAGTTCCAAGTTGGGGATCGAGTACTCTTGAAAGTATCGCCTTGGAAAGGCGTTATCCGTTTTGGCAAACGCGGGAAGTTAAATCCCAGATACATCGGGCCTTTTGAGATCCTCGAAAGGATTGGTCCTGTAGCTTATCGATTGCAGCTGCCATCCGAACTCAGCAGCGTGCACCCTACTTTTCATATTTCAAACCTGAAGAAGTGTCTGTCTGATGAGACACTTATTATTCCACTAGATGAAATTCGTGTTGACGATAAACTTCATTTCGTTGAGGAACCCGCTGAAATTATGGACCGTGAGGTCAAACAACTGAAACAAAGTCGTATCCCCATCGTCAAGGTCAGATGGAATTCGCGGCGTGGTCCGGAATTCACCTGGGAACGGGAAGACCAAATGCGACTCAAATATCCTCAACTCTTCACTGATTCCACATCAAACACGACTTCGAGCTAAATTTCGGGACGAAATTCTTCTAACAGGGGGAGAATGTAACACCCGCCAAATTAGGACTAGTAATTAGTGCCTAATCATATGTTAATACATGTAATTAGTTCCTTGTTAGGCTAATTAATGTATCGAATTATATATATATTGTTGAATATATACGAAAATGCGATTTGATGAAATCGTACGCAATTTAAATCGAATGTATTTCGATTCAATTTAATACGGACGTTGGTGATCAACTTTATTAAATAACGCTTTTATGCCAAAAATATTATTTTGATAATATTTCGTATTCATTCGTATCGTACAAACCAAACTTACACGACTTAAAACATTAAACCGCGCAAATTAAATAAACAAACTTATATTTCATAACTACAATATAAATTAAATTGTAAAATATTTAAATAAAACATCGCGTAATAAATTGTATTTTGAACTTATAATTTTAAATGTAAATTATTATTTAACGATTAAACGACGGAGCAAACGAACACCGCACGGAGCGGGAATGCGGGGCGAAAAGGGGAGGATAACCTCCCATTCCCACCTTCTCTTTCTTCATTTATCTTTTCTTCACTCTCTCTCTCTCTTCTTTCCTCTCTTTCACCAACACACCCCAAAATCCACAAAACCGCAAAATACTACCACGAAACGCGACCGGATCACAAATATTTTTAGAGATTCACGACCACCTCGCAACGATCTACATTTCTACCTTTCCGGATTTTCATTTCGGCAAATTGTAAGTTTCCGACAAAATCCCGAAATCTCTCGATTCTTCGTATTTTTCATTTGTGGTTGTTATTATTGTTGATACATGTTTGTGTGTCTGTCAGTTGGTCTATTGAGTTGTAAGTGTCGTTAATAAATTGTAATAGAAAAGTCATTTTCTGTATAGGCGACACTTAGCTTCTGTGTTAGGCGACACTTACCTAAGTGTCGCATAGCGTCACTTAAGTAAGTGACGCATGAGGGCGGCGACATGCGACACTTACCAAGTGACGCATGTCTGCCGATTTTGTTAGTATAAATTGAAACCTACGGGTTTTCGGCTAGGGTTGACGAAACCCTAGCACCATTTGTCGACTAAACACTTCTGTAAACAGTTTCAATACGATTTACAAGTTAATATACTCGTTTACTTTGATTAATCATTGTTTCGGTTTGAGTTTATTACTTGTTTGTGTAATTGATTGATTCCGCCAATCTATTACTTTCGATCAACACTCAGATCCATATCCAGGGGGCACTCTCAACTGGTATCAGAGCCTCGGAGTTGATTTGATCGACGTGTGTACTTGTATTGAAGTGTTTTCGGTTCGATTTTGTGAAGATCAAAGATATTCTAGCAAGTTTAGGATCGATTTGGTGCTATTACTGTGTTTTGATTAAAGATTAACAGGTTTCGTACGATTGGGACTCAAGAATTTTCGTTAGGTTTACGAAAATTCGATTTTTAGGGTTTTTGGGTGTTCACAGCCGTTTCTGCGTCACTCAGAGCGTCACTTCGACACTTTGTGCGGCACTTCGAGCGACACTTCTGTAAGGAACAATTAGGGTTTTTACGACACTCAAGTGCGTCACTTGGTAACGTCACTTGAGTATTATACGTCACTTACGTTAGTGACACCTACTGTTCATTCCGACACTTAACAGCGTCATTTGATACGACACTTGTGTATCATCCGTCACTTACTACGAGTGACGCGTTACTTCTGTCAGTCACTTAAAGCGTCACTTACCTTAGTGACGCCTGTTATTGATAAGCGACACTCAAGTCCGTCACTTGAGTACGTCACTTACGCGTTCATAAGACACTAATCTCTAGTGTCGTTCTGTTTGTTATCCGTCACTCGATAGCGTCACTTATCAAGTGCCGCTACTCTTTGCGACACTAAGGTGCGTCACTTACCAAGTGACGCCTTTTGTTACTAATCAGCTTCCAAGTTCTTTTTTAGTTGATTTTACAGGTACGCTTCAATGTCTGATAAGGAAGATATTAGAGGAATCAGAGAAATGCTCAGACAGAGCAATGATATTGGCTCCAGTAATAAACCTCCGTTCTTTGGACCAGATTTAGATTATGTGTATTGGAGAGATAGATATGAACAGTATATAGATTTCCACTGTCCTGAATTGTGGGGACCTTTGAAAGAACGATATGTTGCTCCAGTGGCTGAAGGAAATTATCGTGGTGTTCCTCCAGCTAAAACATATAATGCTATGTCACCTCAAGAGAAAAAGGAGTATGAAACAGAAAGAAAGGCTCATTCTTCTATCTGTATGTGTTTGCCAAAAGATGTTATGAGACTCTTTAAATCTCATGACACAACTTATGATTTGTGGAAGGCAATCGAGACAAGATGCGGAGGAAATGAAAAGTACAAGGAGGCTAAGCTTGAATTAATCAAAAAGCAGTATGATTTATTTGACATGATTCCAAATGAGCTGACTTCCAGTCTATTCACTAGATACTCACATCTGGTTAGTGAGTTGAATGAAGGAGGATACAATCTCCCTGCACTTGAGGTAAACAAGAAGTTGCTGGACGTGTTGCCAAGTGCTTGGGATGTGAAAGTCCAATTTTTAAAGGAAAATCCAGAATTACAGAGGATGACTCTGGATCAATTGATAGGTATTCTACAAGCTCATGCGATGGAATTGAAGAAGAAAGAATGTAAGTCAGGTGGATCTGTACAGAATGCCACAACTGGTGGAGTTGGACTAGTCAATTCTGGCAAGAGTTACGGTGGAGTAGCATTTATAACGGATACTAATTCATCTTCTGCTTCTTCTGGAGTTCATCATACAGCTTATCTTTCTGGAACATCTCAAGGAAATCAACAACAGGCTTCAGTTTCACCAGCAATACAAGAGCAAGCTGCAATTTATACAGCTTTTCTGAGCTCTTACAAAGATTTGGTTACTCAACCAAATACAACTTTGGAACTGATCAAGGAAGATTACGGCCAATTGGATGAAGATGATCTAGAACAGATGGACTTGAATTGGAACATTGCTATGATAACAAGAAGGGTTCAAAAATTCTTGCAACGAACTGGACGCAAGAGTTTAGAAGGCAATGGGAAGTCAGGATTTGGTTTTGATAAAAGCAAGGTCCGTTGTTATAACTGCCAGAATTTGGGTCATTTCGCTAGGGAATGCGAGAAACCCAAGATGCCACCGTCGGGCCTTACTAAACCTGATCCTCCAAAAACGAAAGAAGAGGGCAAGACGTTAGTTGTGGACAATGCTTTGGTGGTTTTTGAGCCAACTACTCATGACTGGAATGCGGAGGCTACAAAGTTTCAACAGTGTCTCATGGCTCATATTACACCTGAGGTACAAAATGAATCACCTGAACCTTTAAACTGTATCTCATGCATTAATCTAACTGAATCTCTAGAGGCTTTTCAAAAGGATAACCAAGAGTTGCGAGATAAAGTTGCAAAACTTAATGAGTCAAATAAGTTTTTGAAAGAAAATGAAAAACTCTATGAAAAACATATTGAAGCTCATAAGTTAGATACTCAAACTTATAAAGCTAAAGTTTTTAGTCAACAGGATGCAATTAAAAGTTATCTTACTGAAATTGAACTGTTAAACAAAGAGCTTTCAGACTTAAAAAGTGAGTATGGTAATTATCAAGATAAAGTCTTAGGGTCAACTTCTGCGACAATGATCTTTAATGAAATTATTAGCAATCATAAGCAGGATAGGAAAAGTAAGGGAGGAAAAGGAATAGGTTTTGTTGAAATAGCACCTCCTACTACTTATACTCCTTTACCTGTTAAGGAAGGCCTTGATGAGATTCCAGTTGATTATGCTAAGTTGTTGGGTATCAAGGGTAAAGTGGCTAAATCTAACAAACAGGAGAAGGAGAAAACCACGAGGCCAGAGTATCCCACTCCTAAGTTTGTTAAGCCACTGAATGAATCTCCTGTTATTGCTGAGGAGATTGTTGAGCAAAAGGATGTATCTCCAGTTTGTTTTGAGGAGATCGTTGAGATTGAGGATATTACAGATCAGGAGTATCCTGAAGTTAAGAGAGTTAAAGTTGAACCTGAAATTAAGGTTCAAACAAATAAGGGTAAAGCCAAGGTTTTAAATTCAAAACAACAAACTTTACAATCACCTGTAAAGATTTTGCAACGTAAATTAGTAAATGAAAAAGTTTTGTCTGATAAACCTTCAACTTCAACCTCTCAACCAAAGCAAACATTTTCTAAGACATGTACTCAATGTTCATGTTCTAGAAATGTTTCTCCACCTCCTGTGGTAATACCTCAGCCTCAACCATTAGTTGAGACTCGTTCTTGTTTCTATTGCAAGAGACAAGGACATTTGATCCGTGACTGTCCCAAGCTGTCAAATCAGCGCTATGGGAGAGAGATGCCTAGGACATCAGTTTATAGAAATTCTTTTTCAAAATCTCCACCTAGGCGTTACTCAAAGTCTCCCAAGCCTGTTCTGAAGCCAAGTAATGTTGAGCAAAAACCTTTGCCAATTCAAAAGCCCAACATTATTTCTGATATCAATTCCGAACCTTCAAAAGTTTGGAAACGAAAAGAGTCTGATGTTGACTCTTCAGTCGTCAACAATAACACTTCAGATAAAAATTCTAATTTGTTTAAAGATAAAGTCCTATCTGATGTGCTTATTGTTGATGACCATGGAAGACCTAAGTCTGTAAAGGCTTGGGTCTCCGTTTCTCACTAATCTCTTTCTTTGATGTGTTGCAGCAGTCGGAACGTGTGAAGGATAGTTTATGGTATATGGATAGTGGCTGCTCGCGACACATGACTGGCGATGTGTCTCTTCTGACGGATATTACACCATACTCGGGAGGATACGTTGCTTTCGCGGGAGATTCAGGAGGAACGATTTCGGGAAAGGGAACGCTAACAAATGGAAAAGTTAGCTTTGAAAATGTGAATTATGTGGCGGAGCTGACTCACAACTTGCTGAGCGTTTCACAAGTTTGTGACAAGGACTACACCACGTTATTCACAAAGACGGAATGTGTAATATTGAAGCCGGGGTATGTCATTCCTGAGGATTGGGTATTGATGCGGGCACCTAGAAAGAATGACACCTATGTGATGAATATGCGAACGGTTGAGACTACAAGTGACTATACTTGTCTTCTTTCAAAGGCTTCAGAAAAGGAATCACTCCTTTGGCACAGACGGATGGGACATATTCATTTCCGTAAAATGAATTTTCTGATTAACAATGATTTAGTGAGGGGAGTTCCAAAACAGTCATTTGCTCTAAAAGATGACTGCGTTTCTTGTCACAAAGGAAAACTCCACAAGAAGTCCCACAAGTCTAAGGTTGTGAATTCTATTGCAGCTCCGTTGGAACTACTGCATATGGATCTGTTCGGTCCAGTTTCAACAAAGAGCATTGGTGGTCGGTCTTACTGCTTGGTAGTTACTGATGACTACTCAAGGTTTTCGTGGGTATATTTCTTGACAACAAAAAGGGAAACTCCTGAGATTCTGGTGTATTTGTTGGACAAGTTGGCAAATCTGTGCAACTTGAAGGTGAAAAGGATTCGAAGCGACAATGGAACTGAATTCAAGAACTCAACTCTCGAATTGTTTTGTGCTACAAGAGGAATTGAGCATCAATTTAGTGCTCCAAGGACTCCACAACAGAATGGAGTTGCAGAAAGAAAGAACAGGACAATCATCGAGACAGCTCGGACTATGTTAGCTGACTCCAAGTTACCAATCATCTTCTGGGCTGAGGCAGTTAATACTGCCTGTTATGTTCTCAACAGAGTGCTCACGGTTAAGAAAAAGAACAAGACGTGTTACGAACTTTTCAATAACCGTAAGCCAAACCTTCAGTTCTTAGAACCATTTGGGTGTCCATGCATGATCATGATTACAAAAGATAAGGTTTCTAAGTTTGGTGACAAAGCTGTTGAAGGGATTTTTCTTGGATATTCAGTCAATTCTCCGAACAAAAGAGTCTTTAACAAATCAACGAATCAGATTGAGGAACAGTTTGAAGTAAAATGTTTAAGGTATACGGAACCTCCTCAAGGAACAGGTCCGGATTGGTTCTTCAACTATGGAAATCTCTTTGACTCTTTCAAAATTCCTGATGATGATGAAACGGAAGAGTTAGTTTCCATGTTACATGGACTTGATTTTTCTCAAGATACACCAGTTAGTAAACCATCCGACCCATCTCCTAATGCAACACCCGAACCACCCCCAACTAATACTACACCAATACCAACACCCACATCACCATCAACAACACCTATTCCAACAACTACTTCTCAAGTTGCACCTTCGAAAGATGCTCCCTCTACCTCTAAAACAGTGTATAACTATACCAAGGAGCTTCCTTATGATCCAAACATGCCATCATTAGAGGAAGGAGGAGAGGATGAGGTAAGTGATGAGGGAGAGGAAGCAGAAAATATGAATTATTCTCATTTATTTTCTCAAGGAGATGAAGATGATGATGCTTCTCCGAATATTTCTGCAAATGAGGGAGATCTGAGTAATCTGGAACAGAATCTTGTGCCAGATCAAATTCCAGTGACTCGGATACATAAGGATCACCCCATTGATAATATCATTGGTGATCCTCATGCAAAGGTTCAAACAAGACATCAAGCGAAACAGACTGATACTGAACAACTTTCGGGTCTAATGGCTAATATTAATTCATGTTATCTTTCGCAAAATGAACCTAAGAAAGTTGAAGAGGCCTTAAAAGATCCATCCTGGATCGAGGCCATGCAAGAGGAACTACAACAGTTTGAAAAGTTGCAAGTCTGGGACGTAGTTCCATTACCCAAGGGTGCCCACTTGACTGGCACTCGTTGGGTTTTTCGTAATAAGATGGATGATAGGGGCGTTGTAATTCGCAATAAAGCACGTCTAGTAGTTCAAGGCTTCAGTCAAATTGAGGGGTTGGACTATGATGATGTATTTGCCCCTGTTGCTCGATTGGAATCCATCCGCATTTTTCTGGCATACGCGTCCTTCAAGGGATTTCGCGTCAATCAACTTGATGTGAAAAGTGCGTTTCTGTATGGAAAGGTTGACAACGATGTGTACGTTAAGCAGCCTCCTGGTTTTGAAGACCCTGCGCATCCTGAATACGTCTGTAAATTGAACAAGGCGTTGTATGGTCTTCACCAAGCACCAAGACTTTGGTACGAGAGGCTAACTACACATCTGATTAAGCATGGTTTTGTGAGAGGGAACATCGATAGCACGCTATTTATTCTTCGTGAACAGTCAGAGGATAGGGAAGATTTGCTACTTGTGCAGGTTTACGTGGACGATATTATCTTCGGGTCTACCAATGAGGCAATGTGTAAGAACTTTGAGAAAATCATGAAGTCTGAGTTTGAGATGAGCGCAATGGGGGAGCTCACTTTCTTTTTAGGTGTACAAGTTGAGCAGCTTGCAAAAGGTATTTATATACATCAGTCAAAATACGTCAATGACATGTTGACTAGGTATGATCTGCTCACTTGTAAAACCTATGGGACTCCCATCGAGCTTAATCATAATCTCAAGCTTGCTGAGGAAGATGAAGATTGCAAGGAGAGGGACTATCGTTCAATGATAGGTTCTCTTATGTATTTGACTGCCTCAAGACCGGATATTGTATTTGCCGTGTCGATTTGCTCACGTTATCAGGCTAAACCAAAGGTGTCACATATGAAGGCAGTAAAGCGAATTTTTGGTTATCTCAGAGCTAGACCTACCCTTGGTCTTTGGTATTCAAATGAGAAGACTTTCGCTCTCACAGCCTATTCAGATTCGGATCATGGAGGGTGCAGTATCGATAAGAAGTCTACAACGGGTGGATGTCAATTTCTGGGATCGCGTTTGGTCTCGTGGCAATGCAAGAAGCAAACTACAGTCTCTCTTTCTACAGCAGAGGCTGAGTATGTTGCTGCCGCTAGTTGCTGTGCTCAAGTTCTCTGGATTCAGCACCAATTACGCGATTACGGGTTACTTCTTACTATGACTCCCATTCACATAGATAACACTGCTGCTATTTCTATCACACGCAATCCCGTACAGCACTCTAAGACAAAACATATTGAACTTAGGTTCCACTTCATACGGGATTGCTATGAAAAACACTTGATAGACCTGGTCCACATAGACACCCTTAAACAAAATGCTGACCTTTTCACCAAAGCCTTTTCACGTGCTCGATTTGATGAACTGGTCAACATGATCGGTTTAAGATTCTTTGGGTCTAAAAAGTAATGTGTGACTTGGATAGTTAACGTTATTTGCTTTTATGTGTGTTAATTTAAAAAAAAAAAAAAAAAAAAAAAAAAAAAAAAAAAAAAAAAAAAAAATTTTGCAACAGCCACTCTTTATACTCCTTAGTATTAAAGAAAACGCAAGGTTGCTACATTTTTTAAAAATAGACGTTGAAGTTGTGTCTGTAAACAACTTGGGATATGATAGTACATCGGGTGACATGCACAAAATGGAATTTTAAGGTTTATCTTGGATGTGTCAGTAGGTTTATCTGACACACTTAAAACAGTTTTTATCTAAATTATCTTCATCATACGATGTATTGGTAGGCATGGTACACACCGGTCTCTGAGGTATTAAGAAGTAATTTACATACATGTCTATGATCATGTGGTAAACACCTTGTGATGTACGACTTTAAGTCTTAATTCCTTAGCATAGCTTGACATACTTCTATTTTTGGATCGTATATCTGAGATCTTTTGGGGGAGTATGCTGATTGTTTCCTCTGTTGTACGAAAGTGCAGACCTGGTCTCAATTCAGCTTACTCTCAAAACTAAGCAAACGTGAGTCAATGCACTTGCAAAGTCTTAAATTTAAGATACTACACAAGGTCGCCACAAATTTGGTTTGACTGCGTTTAGTTTTGCTTATACCTGAATCAAGTTATGTTGCTCTGTTGTACGCAAGTACAGACCTGTCACCGCTGGCTTGATTCTTAAAATTGATTCTCTAATATTCCTTCTAAATTTGGAAACTATGTTCATGTCTAAGTTATAGGGGTATATCTATGGTGGGGACCATGGTGAAATATTCATCCTAACAATAAAAGGTTAACTCACAGACACGGATGTAACATGTTTAGGTGGACAAACAATACCAATAATTGTCTTGAAATAATTTTTATACAAGGTGTTTTAAATGTGCCAAGTAAATTTAAAGTGGACAAATATACTGATGATCGAAATAACACTTACCATTCCTAATAATTGCATGTTATTCCGATATGATCCCTAACCAGACTTAATCAACTCCGTCACCAAAAAGAATGTATTTAGTTTGGTTTTATATTTGTATTTTTGTTTCCTTAAATTTTATTTTTATTTTAAATTTTATTTTTAACCAAGTCACATTTACTGTCAAATTGAGCACTCCGCAAAAGATCGATAAAATTTTAAAATTTTTCAAAAACTGTCGATATGCGTCACTTCATAAGTGACGCTCCTAGTGACGCATACAAGTGACGCTTTAAGAGTCGTTCTAAGTGACGCTGATTAGAGTTTTGGTATAAATAGTCCGTACCCGGCACTTACTTCTACCACCAACACTATTCACTACGCGTCACTTCTACTTCCCTTGCGTCACTTCTCTCGTCGCTGCGTCACTTCGACTGTTCGTGATTTTCGATCGATCTACGGCTTTTCGTGTATTTCTCGTGCAATCGGCCTCCGTTACCTTGTTCATCTCACTCATACGCATCATTAGGTACCGTTTTTATCTATTATAATTGCGTATCCATGATTTAATCACCGATTGAACTTTCGGGTTTTTAGGGTTTATGTAATCACGATTATTGGGGATCGTTTTGTTATTGTTTTGTGTTAATAAACGGTGTGTTTTAATCGTTTTTACTTGCCGCATCGTTTGGTTAACTCGTTTTCAAAAAACCCCAAATTTAGTTCGTCGTGATTTCCGGGCTTGAACAGTGACACGATGATCTTCATCGTTGCGTCACTTCAAGCGTCACTTCCTTAAGTGACGCTTAATGGTAATTTCACAGGTTAAGTGTCACTCCCACAAGTGACGCCTTTAACCGTCACTTTGTTGAGTGACGCCTTTATGCGTCACTCCCACATCATACTTACTGAGTGACGCTTTGATCCGTCACTTCTTTAACTGACGCTGTCAGTGCCGCTTTAACTGACCGTCACTATCTGAATGACGCATACCCGTCACTTGTTAACTACCGCTTGACTGATACATGTTGCGGCAACGTCACTTACACCAGTGACGCTTTCAATGCGTCACTTACCTTCAGTGACGCATCCTTCTGATTTCTGATTTTCATACGTCACTCCTTAAGTGTCGGCTGTCTAACGTGCGTCACTTCTTCAGTGACGCTATAAAATCAGATTTTTCGATATTTGTTTTTGAGCTTATTCTGTAACGATTTTTCGTGTTCTTGTCTGGTTTATAGTTACAGATGGAGCATCTTCATGATTATTATCGTCGCACAAACACCAGGCACAACATTGTTGCATTTTTGGAATCTACGCATAAGAACTCATTGCCTTTTCGGCCGATGATCGAGTTTCTTAGACGTTCGAGGATTCATTACGCTATTACAGCTTCAGTACCAGTGTATATGAATCAAATCGAGGAGTTTTATGACCATGCATTTATCAGAACAGAGAACGATACTCCGCGGATTGTGACCACGATGTTTGGTCGTGAGATTCAGATTACACAGGATTCAGTTCGCCGTGTTTTGCAGTTTGATGATGCAAATGATATGCCGACCGTTTTTGAGACCACTTTTATCTACGGGGGTCTTCAGAGATTGGGTTATCCGGCTGATCAGCTTACTGATTTTCGTAAACAGTATCTCTGTCGGGTTTGGAGATACTTAGCTCACATTGTAATTGTGTGTTTATCTCCGCGAAAAGGAGGATACGATGCTGCAAGTCACATGACTTTGTCTCTGATGCTGGCGTTAGTTTATAACAAGCCGTATAACTTCAGCGGTTATATTTTCGGGAATATGGTTGATAATGTTCGCGCTGGAAAAGAAAAATGGCTGTTATATCCTCGGTTTGTTCAGCTGTTGTTAAATGATTTGAATTTGGGAATAGCTCCGGATCTACGATCGTTACTATTTCCAACGCCTATGATGTTACGTGTTTTCAATGACTGTAAGCTGCCACCAAAAGATTCTCAGATCTTACCTGATCGTGAGTTATTTGGGCACATAGTAAACGAAAACTATGTTGCACCGCCCGGGGATGGTTATGAGGATGTTGTTGCTCCTCCAGTCAATGAGGCAGATTTAGTTGATGCTGCTGTAGCTCAAGATTTGGAGGATATTGAGCAAGTTGAAGAGGTTCCAGCTGAGGAATCTGATGGTGGTCTTACACCACCTGATTCTCCGGGTGATGTACCACCTCAGGATGCATTGGATGGAATACAGTTGGCTGATCCTCGACGCTTTAAGCGTATTTTGAGAAGGATTTCTGCGGGGCGTGTTCATGTACCGCCTAATCTTGGAAAGCGACCAGCTGGGTCTTCTCCGTCTTATGCTAATTTACCATTGAGAAGACGCCAGCGAACAGGAATTACCATTCAGGAACCTGGTCACCAAGATCAACAACAACAACAACAACAACCGCCTACTGCAATGCTTCAGCAGTTACTTGATCAGATAACTCAGATGAACAAGCGTTTTGATGATCAGGCTGCCGTGATTGAAGCTCAAGCTGCTCAAATAAAAGATTTGGAGATAAAAGCAGCTCATGTGCAGGAGTTGCAGCTAGAATTGAAAGATGTGCAGTCTAGGTTGTTAGAATTGGAAGCGGTTACTGTTGTTTCGGGGGAGGAAGGTCAGAGAACCTTAGAAACAAATGTAACCCCTCCCCCAGAATCCGAAAATGTAAATCCAGATTCTATTAATGAAAACATTGCTTTGGATTATTTCGTTGATGTTCCAGGACAACCGAGACCCATTTCGGTTGATTATTCGAATGTTAATCTCACATACATTCAGAGTTTGATAAATCCGGATGATGAAGAAGATAAATCAGTTGATCCGGATGACATAGAGATGGATGTTGAGATTCCAGGGTCAGATGAAGAATATTTGGTTAATCCTCATCAGGAACCAGCACCTGAGCGAGAATCGGAACCAGTTCAGAAACAACCGGCTCAACCGTATGATTTTGATGCACCGATCATTGAGTCCGATGATTCTGATGATGACCAAGAGCCTCAAACAAATACTACTCAGGAACAACCAACTGTTGAATCTGTTCCTGAACAAGCGCAACCGTCTACATCTTCAGAGCGCCCAATGTTTCGAAAGCTCAAGCCTGAATTAAAGATTTGCAAAACATATCAGGTTCGAGGTGATTTGACTGGATTAATCAGAAGTTGGAAGTTTGATGAAGTCAACTTTCTGATTCTTATTAAGCGAAGAGATGGAGTACAGTATTTTCGGCCAAGATTTAACTGTATTAGCACATTGCCGAAGGAGGAATTAAATCGTCTTGCTCAGCTGAACATCGTTAACCACACTGATGATTTTCGTGGTAATATGTTTCAGAAGATTCTCAGAAGAGATATTAACAGCAAGAAGTATTTGTGGGTTAGACCAGAGTTGGGAGTTCGTTATTCATACAAGAAAAAGTTGGATTCAAGAACTCAGCAACCGATTGTGAAGTATCATTATCCTCCAGCTGCTAGTCAGAAAACTGTGCCTTTGCAGTCATTACCACTTGATTTTCTGAAAAGATTACGATATTGGTGGTTTGACTCTGTTACTCAAGAAGCAGTCATTGAATATCTTTCGGTTGAAGATCCAGTGATTGAGAAGGGTAATTGGAGTTTATCTGCAAAATATGGAAGAACTCTTCGTGTTTTTGATCCGATCAGCCTTATCAATTTGACGAAGAAAGATTTGAAAGCTCTTCACAAAAGTAAGATGGAGTATCATCGTTATGATCAAGAAGAAGCTTCAAAGTTCGAGAAGGTGGTCGAGATTTGTGTTCGAGTGGGTATTCATGCTGGTGGAGTATTTCCACCAGGTTGGGTTTAAACTGAAGATGTTTTTGAAGACCAAGCTGAAGACACGGGGGAGTTTGTTGATACATGTTTGTGTGTCTGTCAGTTGGTCTATTGAGTTGTAAGTGTCGTTAATAAATTGTAATAGAAAAGTCATTTTCTGTATAGGCGACACTTAGCTTCTGTGTTAGGCGACACTTACCTAAGTGTCGCATAGCGTCACTTAAGTAAGTGACGCATGAGGGCGGCGACATGCGACACTTACCAAGTGACGCATGTCTGCCGATTTTGTTAGTATAAATTGAAACCTACGGGTTTTCGGCTAGGGTTGACGAAACCCTAGCACCATTTGTCGACTAAACACTTCTGTAAACAGTTTCAATACGATTTACAAGTTAATATACTCGTTTACTTTGATTAATCATTGTTTCGGTTTGAGTTTATTACTTGTTTGTGTAATTGATTGATTCCGCCAATCTATTACTTTCGATCAACACTCAGATCCATATCCAGGGGGCACTCTCAATTATAACTAGTATATGTCCATTACAATGAATAGAACACGAATTTATAGCTTGAAAACGGGTTAAAAACGGATTTTTGGCCGGAAAATGTTGAACAGCCGGACTTTCTGGGCTGGTGTTCATCCATGCGACACAATCATTGTGTCGCATGTTGTGTCGTATTTTGGCTTTAGTGTCGCATAAAATACCTTGTGTCGTACCTTATGTCGTACCAAAGATTTAGTGTCGCAAGTCTTGCGACACAACCACTATGTCGCATACCCCATACGACACAATCACTATGTCGCTGTTGAATCAGCATCTCGCATCTATGCGACACAACCCTTGTGTCGTATAGACATTGTGTCGCATTTTCTATGCGACACAACCCTTGTGTCGCATAATATCTTTAGTGTCGCATATTGTGTCGCAAAACACAGAAAACTCAGATTTTTACTAAGTGTCGAGACCTAAAATTTATCACTCGATTTTACCCGAATTCAGATCCCAGATGCGTTTTTCGTCAAAGCAATATAGTAGAAATAAAAATTTTCCAAGCTGACCTGGCAGCTCGACCCCAGCCAGGGGCTCTGCCCCTTGGACCCCGCCAGGGGCTGCCGCCCCTTGGACCCCGCTACCAGGGGCGCTGCCCCCGGACCCCCGTACTTAGATTCCGTAACGGCTTCTAAAACACAATCGAAACACATTTTTTCAAAGTAAAACGCCACGAAATCACAATATTAATAGTTGAGATTATTATTACAAATCCGTCACCAACGGGCCGTACATGTTTTCAAACACTTAACAAATCAACCAAATCGTAGTAATTTGGACATATATATAGTTGTGTAACAACTACAAGGGTGATCTTTTGAGATACCCAATCATGATTATAACCATCGCGTGTCGTGGACACCCTCAGGTTACAAGTCGTTGGACTTCATTATTCGCTAATCAACTTACGTTTGTTTAAACGCTCTCAGACTCAGGTGAGTCTCATAGCCCCTCTTTTTACTGTTTTACTCAGGGGTGTGATATACTGCTCAACTTTTAACATGTGAACGCAAGTACCAACTTTTCATATACTACATGAGTTTTTCAAAACTAATCATTTTAAAGTCCTCCGTCAGCATAGTTGTTAATACGTTGTAGCGTGAATATTAGTATATGGTACCATATAGGATTGACCCTCCTCGTCCGGGTTAGCAAGCACTAACCGGGTAAACGGACGTACTAATATTTGGGAAGACGAATGTTGATTAGGCATTCGTGGAGGCACCTCGCCCGGAATTCTCTATAGGGGACCCGGCCCTCGAGTTAAGCTCAACTATGTGCTCATGGCTGTATACACGATGATTATCATTTAATTGCTGGATGCAATTCATTATTTAATTGCTGGATGCAATTCATTATTTAATTGCTGGATGCAATTCATTATTTAAATCTTGCGGTTCATACGATATTACTTGATTTCAAACCTGTGAGCTCACCAGCTTTATAGCTGACCTTTTAGCATATATCGCAGGTACCCAGCAGTAGGATGTTTCTGCTTCAGGATTTAGCTCGAGTCATCATACAGACGATTGAGATTTTCTTGCATTAGTATATTTTGTACAAGTACTTATGTACTGAAATCTCATTTTATTAAACTCGAGCTATGTAAAGCTTTAAATGTTGTAACATTTCAATTATCAATATATTTTGTTAAAACGATGCATATAGAGTCGTTTGCTATTTATCTTTGTGCTTTGTTATTGATTAGTAACACCCAAATCAAGCTTCCGCAAATCATCAAATTTGGGGGTGTTACAGCCAACCACATCACTCGGCTTACACAACATACCCACCAACACCAATTAGCCATCCACAATTCGGAAACATCAACACGCCGCCACATCCCGATATCGATGACGAAACGATTCCCGAAACCGAACCCGAACCCGTTCCCGAGCCCGAACCCGAACCCGTGGTGAAGAAAGGAAAATCAAAAGAAAAAGCTCCGGCAACAAGGGTACAATTCAAATGGAGCGACGAGGAAGCGGTTATATTAGCAGAGCGTTGGATCCACCGATCCGAAAAAGATAAACGAGGCGCTTATCAAAGCTACGAAGTTTTTTGGGACAAAGTCGAAGCCGATTATAATACGGTGGCGCCTAAACCCCGTACCTTGAGCCAAATTCAAGGAAAATGGAACAAGATTCGTACCGATTGCAAAATCTTCATTGCAATCCACAAAGGTCTAACGAATCCTCGTCAAAGCGGTGCAAGTGACGAACAAATTATTAAGGCGTGTAAGGCCGCGTTCAAGGACCAACAAAAAAGAGCATTCATATACGAAGATTGTTGGCACGTAGTGAAAAATCATCCAAAGTTTCTTGAAACCGGTGGAATCATGGGCAACCGACAAGTGCCAACCCAACCCGAGCTCGAGACGATAAATCTTGGTGACGACATTCCTACTTCCGAGCCTCTTGCAGCTAACATGGAACGGTTGTTCCAAAACGACTTGATACGTCGCCCGCCCGGTCGTACTTCTTCACGAAAATCCCAAAAAAGCTCGGGCTCAAGTGACGCCGCCACTTCTTCAAGATCTCTCAAAGAAAAAGAACGTTTAGCAAACATACAAGCCGCGGAATCACAAAAAGAAGCATTGGAAGCGATAAAACATAACGCGACCAAAAAAACCATTCTTAAATCGTGGAAAATGTTATATAAACCAATACCGTCGTTTCTCAAGGGCAAGGAGAAAAAAATGCT
Source organism: Helichrysum umbraculigerum (assembly GCA_949592205.1). NCBI lineage: Eukaryota > Viridiplantae > Streptophyta > Magnoliopsida > Asterales > Asteraceae > Helichrysum > Helichrysum umbraculigerum. Next base: position 339,681,960 of record CATIUR010000001.1, read on the forward strand.
CGAAAAGGTCCGAAAAACCGTGGTTGATAATTATGAGACGGATTACAACACGGTTTTTGGTCACGCAGTACAACCGGACGAGGACGACAACGAAAACGAAGACGGCTCGGAGTAGATGACTAATAATATTTCTAGTTTTCAATAAATGTATTTTTTTTTATTTTTTAGGAATTGTAATCTTTTATTTAATATTAATGTAATGTTTTTTTTTATTTTCTATAAATGTATTTTTTTTTTACTTTTAGGAATTTTAATCTTTAGTTTAATATTAATGTAATGTTTTTTATTTTGCAAATATAAGTGTTTTTGTATTAAATAAATAAATGAAATAGTGTGTGGGGCCCTGAAAATAAGTGAAGTGAACTGTAGGGAGTGAAATGTCAGTAAATGTCAGTTTGTGTCAGTTGTGGGAAAAGCTGATGTGGCGCAGACGTGGCACAAACTGACGCGTCAGTAGTTAGTCACTGTTGGGAGGAGTCTTAGCGACAATATGCCATATCAACAATATTTAGTGGTAATTGAGAAAAGATGAACAAGGAGTTATTGGCTGTGAATGTGTTCATCTCGAACACCCATTACAAAATCAAAACAAAGTCGACATACACTATTTGAATTCTCATTAATACACTAATTTTTGTAAGAATTGATTAATTTTTTACATCATAATTTATGTTAAGAATGAGACAATGGAATGAGTAGATGATAATAGTAACAAAAAGTGATTGGATTAGAGAAGTGTGTTATTATGTGTCATTATGACCATGTTAAGAATTAACTAATTTTTGACATCATAAGGTTTTTCTTGCACATATATTTCAATTTTAAATAACGAACTTTTGTTGCCAAATTTATGAACTATAAAAATAAAAAATAAGGAAATACCATTGTAATAGTGGGTATTTCCACCATATTTTCTGTCAGTTAAAATAAATTTATATGTTGAAATAAATGAAAGAAAAATAAATACTTGTATAAGCTAAGTAATCGTGTGCAACTTTACATTTTAAATGTCTAGATTCAACTAACGACACATTTTTATTTTAAAATTTAGTTCATTATGATAATAAATTTCAGAAAAGAAAATGGGTCAGGTTCCAAGGAGATGACCTCCTTAGAGAGGCAGGAAAAGCAGAAACAATCTTGACCATCCATTAGCTTTCAACGGTCAAGATCACACAGATCAAAAAGGATGCGACATGCAATTAAGTTTGGTCAAGGGACTGGTTTTGTAAAATAGTTTGACATCATCACTCACCAATCGGTCATTCGGGCAGGTATCTCATTTACACAGCTTCCCTTTCTTTCTCTCTGCAAACACTAGGTATCTCATTTACACAGCTTCCCTTTCTTCTTCTCTACAAACATGAAACACAGCCAAAAACACAAAACTAAATTACAAACACAAATTGCCTGAGAAAACTGATGCAATTGTAAACCCTAACGTTTCATCTGATGCGGACGATTCGGAAGCTCGTACCGAGAATATTGTAGCTGTAGCTGATGAATTGGTTCAGATGACACCAATTGTTTCTGAATCTGAACATAATAAAACGGTTGAAGAGATGAGTGATGTTGTAAATGAAATTGTAGGCACTAAAGGTCCTATGAGTAAGAGTCAATCTTCGGTAAGTTACGATTGATTTCTTAAGTATTTGCTAATATTTATGTCTACAGCTGATGCTACTGAGTCGATTATTTTGAATATTGAGTTTGTGGTTAATTATTTATCATTTGTTACTTTAATTAATGTTTATGCTTATTTAGTTTACTTGGTCAAACTTGAAAATGTGATGATTACTTATAATTTGTATAGCTGAGCTTAAAAGTTTTAAATAATTAATATTTGTCAATATTTGTGTTTACATTTCATTGATGCTATCGAGGCAAATGTTGCAATGTTGTGTATGTGCTTAAGTGCATATAGTTTGATTATGCAGTTGAATTACAGCAATGATGATTATCTGATGTGCTTGGTCAAACTTGAAAATATGGTTATACTTGTTAAACTGACAATTAAGAGTTGAGCTTTATGAAAATTGTCCAAATATTTATGTGTGTACATTTCATTTTTGCAATAGAAAGTAAGTGGTTGATTGCGCAGCTGTACTGTAACGGATTGGTTTAATATCGAGTATGTGTCTAATTACAGTTTGTTACTTGTTTTAATGTCCATGGTGATGCTTATTTATTAGCTACTGCTCTTGATAAAACTTGAAATTGTGACGATTACTTGTATAATCGACCTTCAAAGCTGGACAGTATGCTTGCTTGTCAACTTTTGTGTTCATATCTCATTGATGCTATTGAGTAGGTTGCTGCAATATTTACTATGTTCTACATGCTGACTTGTTGATGCTATTATCATGCATTACTATGATTAAGAAATTATTATCCTGACTGCTTATATACACAACATTGAAAAAATGAAAGTTGTACTTCATGGAATTAATTGATAGGTAACAAGTTTGCACGGCCGAAGGAAGGTATTTAAAAGTCCAAGTTCATTTAGCTATAGAAGGTTGCTCCCTTATTTAAAGGACTTAGGGAACGATGGTACAACAGAGATTTATAGTTGGTGTGGGACTTCATAATTGATCTTTATGAGTATTAAGATACAGATTTGAAGGCAACAAAAATGACCAAACGATGCTAGTGAACTTGTTATCGGACTGTAGCGATGAAACTCAATCTGTAGCGAGAGGTATACACTTGTCTATATACATACATCTGTTTTTATATATCTAGAATAATGTTAGATCTGTAAAAATTTTAAGAATCGGAGATTTAAACCTAAAAATAGAAAGTTACTTATTAACTGCATGATGTTACATCTTATATTTTGTTTTGATTCGATCATTTTTATGTGTTTATGAGAGTTTGATTTTGTAGATTATACTTGATGAAGAAGGATTAGCTCTTCGTAAATGGAGGAGGTTAGGTTTCGATTTACTCGATCTACTTCATTTTTGGTAATTAATTATGGATATTTATTGATTTGTTGTGGATATTATGGTAATTAATTGATTAGATGTAGATTTGTAATTGCCAGATCTGTAGCTAAGTATGTTTTTGTAATTTTTGATAATTATTGGAAGTTTATTAAGATTCATTTTGATTTTCTAAAAAGCAATTATTGTATGTGAATATTTTGTATTGTATCCAGATGTTGTTTTGTATTGATTTTAGGTTTAGCAAAATGATTCGAGAAGGAGGAATGATGAATGTAAGAATTCTGCTACAAAATGTGAAATATGTTGCAGACCTGAGCAGGATACAAAATGTGATATAGGTTTAGCAAAAGACGAGGTTTGTATCTAGTGTATACATTTCCGGTGTTATGTATTTATATTTAATCAACAAATTGTTTTTAATAAATTGTTGTCTGTAAGTGATGGACATCAAGAATTGACTGCATTTTAACATACTTTACTGCATTTTAACATATTTTACTGCATTATATGTTGTTCTACTGCACTAAAGTTAATCTACTGCATTTTAAACATAATCTACTGCATTTTAAATTTTCTACTGAATTTCAAAATAGTACATCACAAAAAATGATGATATGTTGTTCTACTGCATTAAAGTTAATCTACTGCATTTTAAACATATTCTACTGCATTTTAAATTTTCTTCTGTATTTCAAAATATTACATTATAAAAATGATGTTATGTTGTTCTACTGCATCAAAGTTCGTCTACTGCATTTTAAATTTTCTACTGTATTTCAAAATAGTACATCACAAAATAATGATATTTTGTTCTACTGCATTAAAGTTAATCTATTGCATTTAAAACATAATCTACTGCATTTTAAACATATTCTACTGCATTTTAAATTTTCTACTGAATTTCAAAATAGTACATCACAAATGATGATAAGGAATGGGACATCAAAAATTAACTGCATTTTAGGAACACAATATACTGCATTATCTGTTGCTTTACTATATTCAAGTTAATTTACTGCATTTTTTAAAAACATACTCTTCTGCATTTTATTTTTTTAAACTGCATTATAAACTGTCGCTTGCCAAACACTGTTGTAATAAGTTTATAAGTATTTCTTGTTTGTTTTGTACTTTCTTTTTTGTTGCTACAACGTAGAATGTTTTGTGAATACCTCGGAAAGATCGAGAAGCACAAAAACATCGTGGAGTTGTTGGCGAAAGACATCACGGTTATGGATATTGAATGGGCAACAAAGAAAAATTATGTTGATGGAGGTGTTTTCGTAATGAGGCATATGGAATGCTTTAATGGTACAAGTGTTAAGGATTTCGATACCAAATTTCATAATCAGGTTTCTGTCCAAAAAAAACATAAAAAAAAAAATACTTGGTGAAGATCTTGTTATTTGACTTCAATGATGTTTCGCACCATTTGAAAAATGAAGTGAAGATGTACGAAAAGTTACATAAGGAAGTCATATTGGTTCACAAGAAGAATTCTAAAGTGAACATTGGCAAGCGTGTGTATAGGATGAATATTATCGCTAGTTGAAGACATGTTGGTTTCCTTTTTATGTGGTTTGTGGGTGTTGGATATTTTCAAACAATGTGTGTTTTTTGTATTTCTTTTGTTGTTGGTGACAAGTATCTCTGAACAATTACTATTTTGCATCTAGTTTTTTCGTAATGGTTGTATGTTAAAAACTTGAGTAAATTTCATAAATGGTCCTTGTGGTTTACATGGATTTACGAAAATAGTCCCTGTACTCTTTTTTCAACATTTTTGGTCCAATAACTTTTGATTTGCTCGCAAATGGTCCCTTAATTTTGGATTTTTGCTCGCAAATGATCCCTCCGTCTAACTTTGGTTTGCTCGCAAATGGTCCCTTAAGGGACCATTTATTGGACCGAAAACATTGAAAAAAAAAGTATAGGGACTGTTTTCGTAAATCAATGTAAATCATAGGGACCATTTATGGAATTTACTCTAAAAACTTTTGTTTGGCTGTTAATTTTTGTGGATTACGAAAAGTTTGAGTGATATGTTAGTTTGTGTTCTTGTTAGAGAAATCTTAATTTATATATACTGCATTTTATCAAAATATAACTGTATTTTAACAAAAAAAAAAAAAAAACTCTTGAGACTCTTCATAATTCAGTTTGTTTAACAAAATGCAGTGTATTTTTAACAATGTATTTTTAATGTTATTCTTCCACTAATCATCTGAGACATTCTTTACTAATCTTTATGTAAAATGCAGTAAGTTTTCAATATTTACTTTTTTTAATCATTTTTTCACCACCTTAAACATAAAAATGCAGTAACATAAATATAAAATGCAGTGATTTTTTAATCTATTTTTTCATATCAGTTTTACATAAGCTTAAAAATGTAAAAATGCAGTAATTCAAAACGTAAAATGTAGTAGTTTAAACGTAACATTCAGTGTTTTTATTTTAAAAATCTATTATTCAAATCAGTTTTCCACCACGTTAAACTTAAAATGCAGTAAATTAAACTATAATGCGGGAATTTAAACGTAAAAAGAAGTAAGTATTTGAGATCTAGTTTTCATATCAGTTTTCAACCTCCTTAAATATAAAATGCAGTAACTTAAAACGTAAAATGCAGTAAATGTTTTCCCATATCTACTCATTCAAATCAGTTTTCCACTACATTAAAATGTAAAGTGCAGTAACATAAACATAAAATGCAGTGATTTTTTCAGATCCACTTTTTTAAATCTAGATAATCTTAAACTTTTTGTGAATAAATGGATGATTCATCTAACAAATACGCTGGTATCCATCTTCTTCTGATGTCATACATCTCCTTCACCCATTCATTATCCTCAAGTCCCAACTGTTCAATTATCAACTTCCATCTTCTTTCAAATCGTTCTGGTGTGATCTTATCTGTCCAAACAATTCCACATATTAACACAGTACCAACCTATAAAAAAAATTTAATGTGACATATTACATTAGAAATAACAAACTGAGTTTTAAATCAACATGTGTGCAACTGTAAAAATAAAAAACACAAACATACTTTTGTTGTTAACATTCTGTTTTTTTAAATAAAACTATATTAGAACTGTCAACTATATTTCAAATTGAATGAATGAAGTTAAGGTCCATTACACTGCAAATTAAAAGAAGGAAAAATACAACCTTTTGATTATTCACTACATTATACATACCAAAAACCTACTGCATTTTAATATATACTACTGCATTTAAAAACTTTTATACTACATCTTACAATGAAATCAGATCTTGAAAAAATCTTCAATTTCAACAAAATAAAATCATATGAATGTGTGTACAGTTATGAATCATGCAAAAGTATTGAATATTCCAGTTCATACAATCATCATATATAGCTACATACACAAAGACGAACTCAAATACGAACACACATATAAACACACACGTATATTCACATATACACACATACACATAAACAAAGACACAAATGAACACACACATATATAACTAATATACACACAGACAACCACACAGATGAACACACACGTATTTAAACATATAAAATATACATACGAACACATAAGTATATGATAGCATCATGTAACACAACACCGTCATGCCTCGCAGAAGATCAGAATGAAACCATAAATTTGGAGCAGAAGGAATGTATATAGTAACAGGGGGTTTTCAGCAAAGTATTTTGACACATTAAAATCGATACAACTGAATCTTCCAAGAAACTTACATTGACATATGCTGTAGTCGGAATTGGAGCAGAAGGAATTTCCCGTAGCAAGCTGGATCCTCTTGTAACACCCCCAACTTTAATGAATTTGCGGAAGCATGATTTGGGTGTTACTAATCAATAACAAAGCACAAAGATATATAGTAAACGAATCTATATGCGTCGTTTTAACAAAATATATTAATATTGAAATGTTTACAACATTTATAGCTTTACATAGCTCGAGTTTAAATAAAAGGAGATTTCAGTACATAAGTACTTGTACAAAATATACTAATGCAAGAAAATCTCAAACGTCTATATGCTGACTCGAGCTAAAAGTCCTGAAGCTGAAGCAACCTACTGCTTGGTACCTGCGATACATGCTAAATGGGTCAGCTAAAGCTGGTGAGCTCACAGGTTTGAAATCAAGTAATAAAGTATGAACCGCAAGATTTAATAATGATTTGCATCCAGCAAATAAAATGATAGTAATCATGTATACAGCCATGAGCACATAGTTGAGCTTAACTCGAGGGCCGGGTCCCCTATAGAGAATTCCGGGCGAGGTGCCTCCACGAATGCCTAATCAACATTCGTCTTCCCAAATATTAGTACGTCCGTTTACCCGGTTAGTGCTTGCTAACCCGAACGAGGAGGGTCAATCCTATATGGTACCATATATATTAATATTCACGCTACAACGTATTAACAACTATGCTGACGGAGGACTTTAAATGATTAGTTGTGAAAAACTCATGTAGTATATGAAATGTTTGTACTTGCGTTCACATGTTAAAAATGAGCAATATATCACACCCCTGAGTAAAACAGTAAAAAGAGGGGCTATGAGACTCACCTGAGTCTGAAAGCGTTTAAATAAACGTAAGTTGATTAGCCGAGTATGAAGTCCAAAGACTTGTAACCTGAGGGTGTCCACGACACGCGATGGTTATAAACATGATTGGGTATCTCAAAAGATCACCCTTGTAGTTGTTACACAACTATATATGTCCAAATTACTACGATTTGGTTGATTATTAGATTTATGTTTTGAAAACGTGTACGGTCCGTTGGTGACAGGTTTATAGTATTAATCTCAACATTATTATCTCGTTTTTCCAAGTATCTTGCTTGTATCATATATATATATGCCAATTCATTTCCGAAGTCGTGTAGTTTAAAGTTTAAAGTTTTACGAGTCCAACACTTAGTGAAAAATCTGAGTTTTCTGTGTTTTGCGACACAACGTGCGACACAAGGTTTGTTATACGACACAAGGGTTATGTCTGTGACACCCGTCAAATTAGGACTAGTTTTTAGTTCCTAATCATTTAGAAATACATGTGATTAGTTCTACGTGTTAGGCTAATTGTATGTATCAATACATATATTGATGAATATATATCAGAACGCGATTATATTTAATCGTTCATTTTCAAATCGGCCAAAATTCCGATTCATTTATACGGCGTTGGTGAAAAACAAATATTAAGTAATACAGAATTATTATTTAATATCCACATATTACTTATATATTACTTTTATAATATACAAAGTATTCGTATCGTACAAATGTAAAGGATTCGCGACAAAACATATAAATAATGTATTATTATTGGAAATAGTAATTATTATTTACATTCGATTAAAATAAAACATATTTCGTTTTATTTCATTTTACTCAAACGCGACGAAACCAATTAAATCATATCCGTCTCTCAAACATAAAACAAAGATATATTTTTATATCTCACAAAAAGTATTTTTATAAAATACTTCAAATAAAAGTAAATACGATTTCATTTTTTTGAAATTTATCAATTGAAAATATTATACTACTTTTACGATCGGGTAAACAAACACGGGTCAAATAACACTATACGTGCATTATTGAGCTGGACAAGATCTTGCCCGTGAGCATAAGCAGACCCAAACTCACCCTCACTTTCACTTTCCCATTTCATTTTCATTCTCAATCTTCCTCTACTCTCTATTTCTCGGTCTCCATCTCAAAAACAACAATAACAATAACAAGAAACAGATTATCATCATCAAGCATGACCATCATCATCATCGTGATCATTTCCATCGTTCATCATCATCATCTCCATTCACGGTCTCCAATTTTAATCGTAAGAAATCGTCCCCTTTTTCTTTAAGTTTTAGTGTTTAAAATACATATAATATCATGCTTTAGTGTTCCACAAACTGATTATGTCAGAAAACTAGGATTAGAACATGTTTTTGTGGATTGATTCACGAACAGACTTGAAAAACAGCCACCACCCGAACGGGTATGAAAGTCCACCCGAACGGGTATGACTGTCCACCCAAACGGGTATACAAACCCTACCCGGACGGATATGTATCCATACCCGGACGGGTATGCATATTCACCCGGACGGGTCACTTGGATTTTGTAGTCCTCTGAGTCACGGTCGTCTGGGCAGCTTGATCGCCTAAATCCGAGTTCGTATGAGGAAGTTATGGCCAAAACAGTGCAACATAGTTAAACTCAGCCTTTTAAACTCATTACCTCGCCAAACGTTTTCATGTCACGATTTCTTTCAAGGGACTTAATACGGGACATTTAAAATGCAAATAACTATAAATAATTTTCACAATGTATTATAATTATACGAACTCAAATTATTTATTCTCGATACGATACGTCTTCAAAACAAAGTTCATTTATATGAAACAAACATGTTTATGTTATAGAAACCTCGATTTCAATCAATCACCAATGGGCCATATACATTTTCGCAAACTCAAACATAAACATTAACCAAAGTATTTGGACATAACTAGTTGAGAGGAACAACTAGCATAGATGGTCTGTTGAGACATCTGAATCATTAAAACCTTGCGCGTTTAATACGCCCAGCAGGTTTCCACATCTAATCATTAAACCTTGCGCGTTTAGGACGCCCAGCAGGTTTCATTCGTAGGAGACGACATCATTTCTCTTGAACATCATCATTATTGCTTGCTAGCAACTCATTAGGCTCAGGTGAGTCTCATAGCCCCTATTTTAAATGCTTTTACCTAGGGGTGAGATACATGCTCTGTTTTGTTTTACATGTGAACGCAAGTATCAAATTATCACGTATGCTGCATGAGTTGTTTTCATCTAATCAATCAAAGTCCTCTGAAGCATAGTTCTGTTAATATGATTTAGCGTGAATGTTAGTGTATGGTACCATATGGGATTGACAATCCCCGTCCGAGTTAGCAAGCACTAACCTGTCAAACGGACGCATTATCATTTTTCAGTATTGAGTGTAGATTAGGCACTCATAGAGAGGCACCTCGCTCAGGTCCTTAAAGGTGGATCCTGACCCCTCAGTTAAGCTCAGACTATGTGCTCTTGGCAGTGATACTCATTATTCATTTATTTACATGTTTTGTAAATCAACTCATTAAATCTTGCGGTTCACAAATCATATTTTATCATATTAAACCTGTGAGCTCACCAGCTTTTTAGCTGACCTTTTAGCATGTTATCTCAGGTACTCAGCAGTAGGTTGGACTGCCCATCAGGATACTTTAGCTCGAGTCGCATGCAATCATTAAACATCAAGAGATTTCCTTGCATATCAATATTTTGTATAAATTGGAAATGTACTAGAATCTCTCAGGGTAATCATGTGAACTCAATATATTGTAAACTCTTATGTTATATCAATGTATTTTGTAAACGACGCATATAGTGGTCGTTCATTATGTATCTTATGTGCTTGTGATTATTGATTAGTCGCGCCCCGAATTGACCCGCTTCCGCATCATAATTTGGGGGTGCGACAGATTGGTATCAGAGCCTGAGGTTATAGTGAACTAGGTTGCATCTAGTGGGCCTAGACTATGACCGTTAGGCAGTATTCCCCATTAAGTATAACTGGTTCAGTGATTACACCATACGAGTTTAATTTAACATAGCGTAGCTAACTATGTACAATTAAATGAATATGATGTAAGATCTGAAAGGGGTTATGGCTGAACTAGATACACTAGTTAACTCTGACCACGAGAGAAATTGGGACTTTTGTTTGTTCGTGCTAGACACTCTAGGCTATATTATATTATAGGATATGATATGAATATAGGCCTCCTTTGCTAAACGCTCTGGCCGTAGAAGTGGCAGACTCATCATCTAGGCAAACCACACGTACCTCACCATCTCTCTCTCGCTCATGTCGCAGTCACTCAAAACCATTCATGGCTATACACACACTAGGCTATTATGTAATGTAGGTGTATATACATACATAGGCCTCACCTACCTACTACTCTCTAGGCTATTATATATTGAAGATATATGGATAGGCCTCACACGATAATACACTCATTAACGCTCACACCACCGAAGACGTCAAGTATAGCTACTGCAACGTCACTCGATATCAAGAGCGAGACTTTGTTCTCATCTATTACCGTCTATCTATTTATACGCGTATAATATTTTACAACACATTTCGTTGTACCGTCTCATTTTCATTAGGAATATATCGCCTCGTAATCTTTCTACCATTATCAGCTTACGGGATCACGATTGAAATCTACCGCTAGGAGAACTGCTAGGTCTCCGCAAACTAAGCCTTATCATGTGCACACCGTTGACAACATCATTTTCATTCAGACGAATTTCGAATCTCGATGCACTAATTTCCGACGTCTTTTAATCATGCCTCCGCGACGGACGTACACTCAAACTGAAGTTGATCAACTGGTTGCTGAAGCACTAGTTACTGGACAACGACGATCTGAAAATCCTGAAACATCACCGAAAACCACTCCGGTAAAACCTTGCACATACAAGGACTTCCTTAGCTGCAAGCCTCCGAACTTCAAGGGCACTGAAGGTGCTATTGGTTTATTACGCTGGCTGGAAAAGATGGAGTCAGTCTTTCGCATTTGTAACTACCCTGAGGACTACAAGGTCAAGTTCTCCACCTACACTTTAGGGATAATACTCTGACACGGTGGAACAGTTATGCCCAATCCGTGGGCATAGACATTGCTCTCAAAACTCCATGTACTGAACTGAAGAAAATGCTCAAAGATGAGTATTGTCCTCGGAATGAGATTCAACAAGAACACTGCTAAAGGAAGAGCATTTGTTCTAAACTCAGGAGAAGCCCGTCAAGAACGAATGTGGTCCCGGATAATAAGTACAGGGTAGAGTTAGCTAAATGGTAAACTCATGGAGACCGACAGTGTAATACCAAATTGCACTTTAAATCTATCCGATGAGATCTTCTCTATCGACCTTATACCTGTCAAGATCGGAAGTTTCAACATCATCGTTGGCATGGATTGGTTGCCTAAGCACCGTGCTGAAGTTATCTACCACGACAAAATCGTTCGTATTCCTCTCGTCACCGGTAGTACTTTGGTCATACAAGGGGAGACCGGTGAGATGAGATTGAATATCGAATCACGCATGAAAACCCGCAAATATCTGGGAAAGGGTTATCAAGCAATCATCGCGCACATTATGGAGGAAAAAGTCGGAAGAGAAATGACTTGAGGATGTGCCCATCGTTAGAGAGTTTCCTGAAGACTTGCCTGGCCTTCCACCACCGAGACAAGTTGAGTTCTCAATCGATCTCGTGCCCGGGGCAGCACCCGCTGCATGAGCCCCATATCGTTTAGCCCCTTCAGAACTTCAGGAGTTGTCTACTCAGTTACAGGAACTCCTGGATAAGGGTTTCATTAGACCGAGTTCTTCACCATGGGGAGCTCCGGTACTGTATGTGAAAAAGAAGGACGGTTCATTCAGAATGTGTATCGACTATAGAGAGTTGAACAAATTGACCGTCAAGAACCGTTACCCACTTCCTCGTATTGATGACCTATTCGACCAACTTCAAGGCTCAAGTTTCTATTCGAAGATAGATCTAAGATCAGGTTATCATCAGTTACGAGTTCGTGACATCGACATCCCAAAGACTGCCTTCCGAACTCGCTATGGGCATTACGAGTTTCAAGTGATGCCATTTGGTCTGACAAACGCACCAGCGGTATTCATGGACCTCATGAACCGAGTGTGTAAACCATATCTTGACAAGTTTGTCATTGTCTTCATCGATGACATTCTTATTTACTCGCGCAGTGAGCAGGAACACGCGCAGCACCTCAAAGTCATTCTAGAACTCCTTAGACACGAAGAGCTATATGCTAAGTTCTCCAAGTGTGAGTTTTGTATGCAAACCTTTCAATTCCTTGGTCATGTGATAGACAGTTAGGGAATTCACGTAGATCCATCAAAAATCGAGGCTATCAAGTGCTGGCAAGCACCGACGACGCCAACCGAAGTACGCCAATTCTTAGGACTGGCAGGTTATTATCGGCGCTTCATTGAGAATTTCTCCAAAATAGCCCAACCACTCACGACACTGACTCAGAAGGAAAAAAAGTTCGATTGGACTGATAAACAAGAGTCAGCATTTCAACTATTGAAGCAAAAGCTTTGCAGTGCACCAATTCTATCATTACCCGAAGGCAACGAAGACTTCGTGGTATACTGTGATGCCTCACATCAAGGTCTTGGTTGCGTGTTGATGCAACGAGACAAGGTTATTGCCTACGCCTCCTGACAACTCAAAGTTCACGAGTAGAACTACAGAACTCATGATCTCGAATTAGGAGCCGTAGTGTTCGCAGTCAAAATCTGGAGACACTATCTGTATGGCACAAAATGTACCATCTTCACCGATCATAAGAGCCTCCAGCACATATTCGATCAGAAGGATCTCAATATGAGGCAACGTCGCTGGGTCGAGTTACTCACCGATTATGACTGCGAGATCAAGTACCATCCAGGCAAAGCAAATGTAGTTGCCGATACCCTAAGTCGAAAAGAGCGCACCAAACCACTTCGAGTCCGAGCTCTTAGTATAACCATCCATAATGATCTAATCATTCAAATTCTCGTTGCTCAACTCGAAGCATTGAAACCTGAAAACATCAAAGATGAGGCCTTGCGAAACATGGAGAATCAATTCGAAACCAAACCCAATGGGGTCAAGTACTTTGCAAACCGGATTTGGTTACCCAAGTTCGGGAATCTTCGAGGCTTGGTGATGAATGAAGCTCACAAGTCCAAATATTCTATACATCCTGGATCTGACAAGATGTATCATGGCATCAAGGGATCATACTGGTGGCCAAACATGAAAGCAGAGATTGCCACGTGAGTCTATATGAAGGAGATCGTATCAAGGCATGGCGTTACTATTTCGATTATCTCTGATAGAGATAGTCGTTTCACTTCTCAGTTTTGGAGATCATTGCAGAAATCGTTAGGTACTCGTCTGGATATGAGTACTGCGTATCATCCTCAAACCGATGGCCAAAGTGAAAGGACAATTCAAACACTGGAAGATATGTTACGCGCCTGCGTAATTGATTTCGGTGCAAATTGGGAACATCACTTGCCATTGTGTGAATTCTCGTACAATAACAGCTACCATACCAGTATTGGAGCTGCTCCTTTTGAGGCACTGTACGGTCGTAAGTGCCGGTCACCTATCTGTTGGACCGAAGTTGGAGATAGCCAACTCACTGGTCCTGAAATCATTCATGAAACCACCGAGAAGATCGTTGGTATCCAGCAACGGCTGAAGGCCGCACGTAATCGTCAGAAGAGTTATGATGACGTGAGACGCAAGCACCTCGAGTTCCAGGTTGGGGATCGAGTATTGCTCAAAGTATCACCTTGGAAAGGTGTTATCCGATTCGGCAAACGTGAGAAGTTAAACCCTAGATACATCGGACCTTTTGAGATCCTTGAAAGGATTGGTCCAGTCGCATATCGATTGCAGCTACCTCCAAAGCTCAGTAGCGTGCATCCCACATTTCACATTTCTAACCTGAAGAAATGTTTGTCTGACGAGACACTCATTATTCCGCTCGAGGAAATTCAAATTGACGACAAACTTCATTTTGTCGAAACACCAGTGGAGATCATGGACCGTGAGGTCAAACAGCTTAAGCAAAGTCGTATTCCTATCGTCAAAGTTCGGCGTAAATTCGCGGCACGGTCCGGAATTCACCTGGGAACGGAAAGACCAGATGCGACTCAAGTATCCACATCTATTTTCAGACTCCACTCACGCGCCAACTCAGAGCTGAATTTCGGGACGAAATTCTCTTAACAAGGGGAGAATGTGACACCCGTCAAATTAGGCTAATTGTATGTATCAATACATATATTGATGAATATATATCAGAACGCGATTATATTTAATTGTTCATTTTCAAATCGGCCAAAATTCCGATTCATTTATACGGCGTTGGTGAAAAACAAATATTAAGTAATACAGAATTATTATTTAATATCCACATATTACTTATATATTATTTTTATAATATACAAAGTATTCGTATCGTACAAATGTAAAGGATTCGCGACAAAACATATAAATAATGTATTATTATTGGAAATAGTAATTATTATTTACATTCGATTAAAATAAAACATATTTCGTTTTATTTCATTTTACTCAAACGCGACGAAACCAATTAAATCATATCCGTCTCTCAAACATAAAACAAAGATATATTTTTATATCTCACAAAAAGTATTTTTATAAAATACTTCAAATAAAAGTAAATACGATTTCATTTTTTTGAAATTTATCAATTGAAAATATTATACTACTTTTACGATCGGGTAAACAAACACGGGTCAAATAACACTATACGTGCATTATTGAGCTGGACAAGATCCACAAAATGTGGATCTTGCCCGTGAGCATAAGCAGACCCAAACTCTCCCTCACTTTCACTTCCCCATTTCATTTTCATTCTCAATCTTCCTCTACTCTCTATCTCTCGGTCTCCATCTCAAAAACAACAATAACAATAACAAGAAACAGATTATCATCATCAAGCATAACCATCATCATCATCGTGATCATTTCCATCGTTCATCATCATCATCTCCATTCACGGTCTCCAATTTTAATCGTAAGAAATCGTCCCCTTTTTCTTTAAGTTTTAGTGTTTAAAATACATATAATATCATGCTTTAGTGTTCCACAAACTGATTATGTCAGAAAACTAGGATTAGAACATGTTTTTGTGGATTGATTCACGAACAGACTTGAAAAACAGCCACCACCCGAACGGGTATGAAAGTCCACCCGAACGGGTATGACTTTCCACCCGAACGGGTATACAAACCCTACCCGGACGGATATGTCTCCATACCCGGACGGGTATGCATATTCACCCGGACAGGTCACTTGGATTTTGTAGTCCTCTGACTCACGGTCGTCTGGGCAGCTTGATCGCCTAAATCCGAGTTCGTATGAGGAAGTTATGGCCAAAACAGTGCAACATAGTTAAACTCAGCCTTTTAAACTCATTACCTCGCCAAACGTTTTCATGTCACGATTTCTTTCAAGGGACTTAGCACGGGACATTTAAAATGCAAATAACTATAAATAATTTTCACAATGTATTATAATTATACGAACTCAAATTATTTATTCTCAATACGATACGTCTTCAAAACAAAGTTCATTTATATGAAACAAACATGTTTATGTTATAGAAACCTCGATTTCAATCAATCACCAATGGGCCGTATACATTTTCGCAAACTCAAACATAAACATTAACCAAAGTATTTGGACATAACTAGTTGAGAGGAACAACTAGCATAGATGGTCTGTTGAGACATCTGAATCATTAAAACCTTGCGCGTTTAATACGCCCAGCAGGTTTCCACATCTAATCATTAAACCTTGCGCGTTTAGGACGCCCAGCAGGTTTCAGTCGTAGGAGACGACATCATTTCTCTTGAACATCATCATTATTGCTTGCTAGCAACTCATTAGGCTCAGGTGAGTCTCATAGCCCCTATTTTAAATGCTTTTACCTAGGGGGTGAGATACATGCTCTGTTTTGTTTTACATGTGAACGCAAGTATCAAATTATCACGTATGCTGCATGAGTTGTTTTCATCTAATCAATCAAAGTCCTCTGAAGCATAGTTCTGTTAATATGATTTAGCGTGAATGTTAGTGTATGGTACCATATGGGATTGACAATCTCCGTCCGAGTTAGCAAGCACTAACCTGTCAAACGGACGCATTATCATTTGTTCAGTATTGAGTGTAGATTAGGCACTCATAGAGAGGCACCTCGCTCAGGTCCTTAAAGGTGGATCCTGACCCCTCAGTTAAGCTCAGACTATGTGCTCTTGGCAGTGATACTCATTATTCATTTATTTACATGTTTTGTAAATCAACTCATTAAATCTTGCGGTTCACAAATCATATTTTATCATATTAAACCTGTGAGCTCACCAGCTTTTTAGCTGACCTTTTAGCATGTTATCTCAGGTACTCAGCAGTAGGTTGGACTGCCCATCAGGATACTTTAGCTCGAGTCGCATGCAATCATTAAACATCAAGAGATTTCCTTGCATATCTATATTTTGTATAAATTGGAAATGTACTAGAATCTCTCAGGGTAATCATGTGAACTCAATATATTGTAAACTCTTATGTTATATCAATGTATTTTGTAAACGACGCATATAGTGGTCGTTCATTATGTATCTTATGTGCTTGTGATTATTGATTAGTCGCGCCCCGAATTGACCCGCTTCAGTATCATAATTTGGGGGTGCGACAATGTCGCATAAAATATGCGACACAATATCTATACGACACAAAGGTTGTGTCGCATAGATTCGGGATGCTGATTCAACAGTGACATAGTGATAGTGTCGCATAGCATTTGCGACATAAGGTACGACACAATATTGTGTCGCATAGGATACGACATAACTGGCTTCATACGACACAATGTACGACAGAACAGGCAAAATACGACACAACATGCGACACAAGGCTTGTGTCGCATTGAAGAACACCAGCCCAGAAAGTTTCGACTGCCGAGATTTTTCCGGCCAAAACCCAATTTAAACTCGTTTTTAAGCTATAAAACCGTGTTCTACTCTTTGTAATGGACATATATAAGTTATATAAACGACTATCAAGTGAAAATACTAAGAATCGAGAGGTTTCGGGACTTTGTCGGAAACTTACAAAGTGGCGAAATGGAAATCCGGAAAGATAGAAGTGGCGAAATGGAGACCACATTCGGGTCTTGATGGTCGTCCCCGGAGTTGATGATGAAGGCTCTACTTCGGGTGTTGTTGTTGTTGCTGTTGCGGTTGTTGTTGTTGTTGCGGTTGTTGTTGTTGTTGCGGTTGTTGTTGTTCTTCAGCTTTGGGCACGTGTCCCTGAAGTGCCCGGGGTTCCCACACTCAAAGCAGGCTTTGGGTGTTCTGGTGTTGTTAGGGTTGTTGTTGGTAGGGGAATGGCAATCTTGGGTGAGGTGACCATGCCTCTTGCAATTGCTGCAAAAGGAACCACAGGAACCTTCGTGGTGGCGGCTGCACTTGGGACAATATGGTTTGCTCCCAGTGTAGCCCCGTTTGATGTCTGTGGTGGTATTGTAGGCTTTGATGGTGTCGGATTTCTTGTTTTGTTGGTTTGGGTGGTTGTTGTGGTAGTCAGACCACTTTCTTTTGTTGTTGTGGGAGGATGAAGTGGGTGGTTCAGAATCTTGGCTCATTGCCATCAGGTCTTGGGCCAGTAGGATTGCACCGTCAATGGTGGCTTGGTTTGAAGAGGCAACGTGCCCCCGAACAGGCTCAGGAAGACCAAGGATGAACTTCCTGATTTTATCAGGTTCTGTGCTTACCATGGCTGGGCGGAGAGCAGGGAGTTGCTGGAACCTGGTGGTATAACCATCGATATCACCACCCTGAACCTTTAGGTTCCAGAACTCCTCGTCCAGCTTTTGGAGTTTGTCGATCGAACAGTATTTGGCAGTGAGTTTTGCTTTCAAGTCCTCCCAAGAGAGTTGGTAGGCAGTGTCAGCACCCACTGATTGGGTATATGAGTTCCACCAAGAGTGGGCATCATCTTCGAGAGAGCAGGTGGTGAAGTTTACTTTGTCGTTTTCCGCGCATTTGCTGACACGGAAAACAGTTTCCATCTTCTCGAACCATCTGATTAGTCCGATGGCTCCCTCAGTACCCTTGAAACTTGAGGGTTTGCAGCTCTGAAAGTCCTTGTAAGAACAAGGTTTAGTAGCGGGGGTTTCAGCGGCATCGCTGTTTCTCGCGGAATTCTGTGGAGTATTCCGAGCCAAGGCTTCGGTCACAGCCTGGGTTATGAGTGACGTAAGCTGAGCATCGGTGTATGGTTTTGTCTTTAGCGGCATGATTCTTCAATAAGAGAAATGAAGATACATGAGATTTTGTAAGAAAGTTGTATTTGTCTCAGATGTACATGTATAAATGCGGTAATACATAACATCATTATGAAAAAGAAAAATGGCTATCAGTATAAGCAGAATCAGCAAGGAATATTTGATAGATAAAACGAGTTCAAAGGTTACATCCTACGGATGTATTACAAAAGGTGTCGGAAATTGTTACATCCGGCCGAATTACAGAGTAGCGTTTAGATAGTTAGTAAATTACAAGATAGATTACAAGACAAGAACTACACTAGTCTTAACGTAGATTAATCTGCTCCATCATTTCAATGAGACGATCCACAGTATTTGCAAGTCTGCTGGCCTGTCGGGCATTGTCTTCAGCCAATGCTAGTCGCTGTACCAATCCACGGGCATATTCTTCCGTTTCCCGTGAGCGTTGCTCACACTCTTCAAGCCGGTGTTTCAAAGGGCGGTTTCTACGCTTATCTCCACCACTTTGTTGAAAAGAATGTCTACATTGTTAACGGTGGTTTCGTGATCCTCGGAGACTTGTTCGATACGTTCGAGGGATGTAAGTCTCCAGTTTTCGTTCGTTTCCTGCAACACGACATCCATGGTGCGAAGTCGCTGCTCGTGTTGGTTCACCCTAGCGGCTAAGGTTGGCAAGGTGAAGTGAGTGGGGTACGAACCAGCTCGAGGCAACCTGGCGTTCCTCCTAGCTACCCTTGGGTTCTGCGACCCGGATTGAGAGCGCGATGAATTGGGCAGCGTGTTTGCCATTTCTGAGACAAAGCGTTAGTAAGAGTGAGGCCTATATTCATATAGTTCCTATATAATATAGCCTATTGAGTGTCTAGCACAAACATGTTTAAGTCTCGGTTCTCTCGCGGTCAGAGTCTTCTAGTGTACCCTGTTCAGCCATAACTACCTTCAGATCTTACATCATCTTTGCTTAATTGTACATAGTTGATCAGGCTATGTTAAATTAAACGCGTATGATGTAATCACTGAACCAGTTATACCTAATAAGGAATACTGCCTAATGGTCATAGTCTAGGCCCACTAAATGCAACCTAGTTCACTATAACCTTAGGCTCTGATACCAATCTGTAACACCCCCAACTTTAATGAATTTGCGGAAGCACGATTTGGGTGTTACTAATCAATAACAAAGCATAAAGATATATAGTAAACGACTCTATATGCGTCGTTTTAACAAAATATATTAATATTGAAATGTTTACAACATTTATAGCTTTACATAGCTCGAGTTTAAATAAAAGGAGATTTCAGTACATAAGTACTTGTACAAAATATACTAATGCAAGAAAATCTCAAACGTTTGTATGCTGACTCGAGCTAAAAGTCCTGAAGCTGAAGCAACCTACTGCTTGGTACCTGCGATACATGCTAAATGGGTCAGCTAAAGCTGGTGAGCTCACAGGTTTGAAATCAAGTAATAAAGTATGAACCGCAAGATTTAATAATGATTTGCATCCAGTAAATAAAATGATAGTAATCATGTATACAGCCATGAGCACATAGTTGAGCTTAACTCGAGGGCCGGGTCCCCTATAGAGAATTCCGGGCGAGGTGCCTCCACGAATGCCTAATCAACATTCGTCTTCCCAAATATTAGTACGTCCGTTTACCCGGTTAGTGCTTGCTAACCCGAACGAGGAGGGTCAATCCTATATGGTACCATATACTAATATTCACGCTACAACGTATTAACAACTATGCTGACGGAGGACTTTAAATGATTAGTTGTGAAAAACTCATGTAGTATATGAAATGTTTGTACTTGCGTTCACATGTTAAAAATGAGCAATATATCACACCCCTGAGTAAAACAGTAAAAAGATGGGCTATGAGACTCACCTGAGTCTGAAAGCGTTTAAATAAATGTAAGTTGATTAGCCGAGTATGAAGTCCAAAGACTTGTAACCTGAGGGTGTCCACGACACGCGATGGTTATAAACATGATTGGGTATCTCAAAAGATCACCCTTGTAGTTGTTACACAACTATATATGTCCAAATTACTACGATTTGGTTGATTATTGGATTTATGTTTTGAAAACGTGTACGGCCCGTTGGTGACATGTTTATAGTATTAATCTCAACATTATTATCTCGTTTTTCCAAGTATCTTGCTTGTATCATATATATATGCCAATGTATTTCCGAAGTCGTGTAGTTTAAAGTTTAAAGTTTTACGAGTCCAACACTTAGTGAAAAATCTGAGTTTTCTGTGTTTTGCGACACAACGTGCGACACAAGGTTTGTTATGCGACACAAGGGTTATGTCGCATAAAATATGCGACACAATATCTATACGACACAAAGGTTGTGTCGCATAGATTCGGGATGCTGATTCAACAGCGACATAGTGATAGTGTCGCATAGCATTTGCGACATAAGGTACGACACAATATTGTGTCGCATAGGATACGACATAACTGGCTTCATACGACACAATGTACGACAGAACAGGCAAAATACGACACAACATGCGACACAAGGCTTGTGTCGCATTGAAGAACACCAGCCCAGAAAGTTTCGACTGCCGAGATTTTTCCGGCCAAAACCCAATTTAAACTCGTTTTTAAGCTATAAAACCGTGTTCTACTCTTTGTAATGGACATATATAAGTTATATAAACGACTATCAAGTGAAAATACTAAGAATCGAGAGGTTTCGGGACTTTGTCGGAAACTTACAAAGTGGCGAAATGGAAATCCGGAAAGATAGAAGTGTAGATCGTTGCGAGGTGGTCGTGAATCTCTAAAAATCTTGGTGATCCGAGTGCGTATAAGGGTGTTATTTAAGGATTTAAGGTGATGGTGATTGTTGGTGGTTTTTGAAAGAATGAGAGAAAAAGAGTAGGAGAGAGAGAGAGAGTAAGATGGTGGAATGAAAAGAAAGAAAGGAAAATGGGAGGTTAAGCCCCCCATTTTCAGTCTCCGTCTCTGTGCTCCGCGTGGTGTTCCTTTTCTCCGTCATTTAACGTTTTAATGAAAATTTCACGCGTTAATTATACATTTTAAAATACGAATTTTGTTTAATAATTTAATTAAATTGTTTTACCAATTATCTAATGATTTAAAGATTTAAAATGTGATTTAAATAATTTGTGTATTTTGTTGTTAATTAGGTAAGTTTTAATTGTACGAAACGGGACAATTTTGGGAATAAAATTTAAACAGTAGTTTGGACCCAGTAATGTTTTCAGATAATGTTTTATACTTAAATATGAATTGTGTCACCAACGTCCATATTTATGGAACCGAAATACATTCGATTTAAATTGCGTACGATTTAATCAAATCGCATTTTCGTATATATTCAACAATATATATTTCGATACATAAATTAGCCTAACACAGAACTAAATACATGTATTAACATATGATTAGGCACTAATTACTAGTCCTAATTTGGCGGGTGTTACACCTCTATTAACTTGAACCATTTTTGAATCGTCAAATATATCTCCAACTTTGACAAGCTACATGGCCGGATATATAGATCAATTTTTTACAACCTTAAAACATAAAATGCGGTAACGTTGGCATTGTTAGCCTTAATTAGCAGACCAAACCCTTTTGCACCAAAACCTAAAAAAAATCAAATTTCAACCAACACTTGTAAATAAATACTCGTAATATATTAGAAGACAAGTATCTTGTTCCTTAACACGAATGGGGAATGTGGGAACAAAAATAGCTAAGTTTTATATTACACAATTGACAAAATGACACATAATAAACATACATTAAAAAGGACATGAAGTAGACTTTGACTGAAATGAACAACAACCGAAGACTTCAATCGAAAGATAAATATGGAAGCTACACGATTACATACCAGGAACTTTCACTCGACCGTTAATAGTGTAAGCACCCCAATTCTTGTAATGAAACAAATAAATAAAACCAAAATAACTCAAATCTTAGTTAATAGAACTTTGTGGTTCGATTTCTATTCTATTAGTTTAATGTAACAACCGGACCACGAATTACCATGTACACAATTCATACTAATCAGTGTCTTCAACACATGCATTAAACATTTGAGCTATTCAAATAGTGGACTCCAACACAATGAACCCTTAAAGTTTTATGCCTACACACACAAGATAGAAGTTTTCACAAGCACTGCTATTATCATAAAACTTTCAAACTTAGATTACTCAATAACTTCAATGCATCACCATTATTTAAATTATGTACAAACATTTAACAAGTTTTCTTGATTTTGACATAGGTTAGTTGATTCATACTTAACATGGTTAAAACTTCAAAGTACCACCACCTGTCAACTAATCTCAACATTTTTTTGAAACTCCAATTAGCATTCCATTCAGCTTAATTATAGTACAAATTTCTAATACACAATGATCAAATTACACTTAACCAGATCTTCTACTAACATGAATTATCATCCAATCAATTTGATAATTCACAAATCATAAAAGCAAAAAATCACACTTACAACACAAAACAATACAAAAATCCTAGGTTGTCTAGAAACTTCATATCTTAATCAGAGATTAAATTAACACAAACATAGATAATTAACAATAAATTGTTGCATAGAAGTAACGATTAAACCACTAGGTCTACTATATAATCCGTAAATCATGTATAAATAGCAACTATTGGAAAAACTAGGGTTTGAAAGAAAAAATAGTAAATGAAAGAAGAATAAACGTCACTGTCACCGTCACCGTCATCCTCACGAGCCAAGCCGTTGCCGGATCGGAGCTCCGGAAAGAAGAAATTGCTAGAAGATTTTGGAAGATTTTGAGAGTTATAATCAAATTTGGTTACCTTCTTTACAGATTAGAGATAAAATGGTAATAGTTTGAAGTGATTTGCGGGCAGCTCCAAAAGTTTGAGAAAAGTGCAAGACTAGTCCCTGCAATCTGCAGTGAGGGGACTACAGATTTGTGAATATGATGACCATATGCCAGTTGTCATTTTCTTATTGGTTGTTACGCTGCCTTTCATGCTCCTCTAAAAGGAGCTGCTCCTTTGATCCTTTTCTAAAGAAAATTACTATTATATTAATTATCGTCAATAAATGATAAAGAGTATATATTTTTTTAAACAATTTAAATTAGAGTTAATTAAGAGAATTAAATAGAAAAGCATCATTAATAAGAGTTTCCATATTTTATCTACAGTTGTCAGTTGACTTATTATTTGAGATGACATCTTTTATGAATTTAATGCAAAGGGTATTATGGGTATTTCTCATATTCCTTTTACTAAATTTAAGGCAAAAAGAGCTAAATGCTCAATAAGGGGTTATAGATATTTATTTAAATGACCCGACCCGCATGTGTAAGCCCATTGTTGATTTTTAATGTTTGTTGGCGTTTCACACATCTTCTAAGTAGTCTTGAACATTTTTGTGTCCTTATTCGATGGTTAGTTACAATGTATAACACTTATCGATGGTTGTCACCGAATTTAATAACACAAAAAAATTGTAAGAAGTGGTATTCGAGTGTTAAGAAACTAAATAAATAACTTAGACATATTTTTATATTCTTCTTTATGTTAATTCTTATTTATTTATTGAAACTAACAATAAGTTATGTTCATGTTTTTTCCTTAATAATATAGGAAGTTACGAAGATAAATGAACTTAGAGCATGCACAATAGTTTGAGTCTTTGTAAGACTCTTTTTAATGCCACATAACATATCACTTGCTTCTATAAAACATTAAGCTTTACATCCCAATAAATTGAGTTTTAGCAAAACTTTTTTCTTCTAAATCAACAAAGGATATAACCCTATTGAGCCATTGATCAATAGCTCAATTTTAGCAAACCCTTTGCTAAATTGAGCTATTGACTCTAATGGAATTGAGCTTATTAAAAGATTTTTTTGTCAAATAAACCTCATTTTTGGAGATGCCCTTACGTATTAGTAAGGGTGGTAATTTGGGTCGGGTCGAGTTGACCCGCTCGGGTTGACGGGTCAGAAGTAGTTGACCCAGACCCGACCTGATTTTCTAATCGGGTTGAGTATTTCAACCTGTAACACCCCAAATTTTAAAAAGTATTATTTTGACAAAGGTAAAAGTAATTGTTCTAAATTATTATTATTTTTGGTAACTTTAAAATAGTAATAATTGTAAGTCGGTTTTAAAGTTCCAGACAATGATAAGCACGGAGTATAATATAAACACATATATGTCTGGATATGTACGTATGTATCATGTATAATCTCTAAAACATTCCAGAGCGAAATAATGAAAAGAAATAAATCACGGAAGCTTAGATCATCCTTCAAATTCAACTTCAACCTCTGATTCAAGCTTTAAAGGATTCAATTCATCATCTATTCCAATCCTTTCATCTCTAGTAAGTATGTTCTTCATTTTCTAACCCTAGAAATGGGTTTACATGAGTTTTAAGAAATTAATAAGTTTGAATCCGGATTTAGGGTTTGAGTAAGTTAAATTGGTGTTAGTTAAGTTTAATTATGATGATGATTAATCTAATTTCAAAGATAGAAGTGAAGAACCCTAGAAATTTAAAGTGTTCTTGATGTTCTTAATAGTTATGATGATCATGGGAAGTTTTAAGATAAAATTAAGAATAGTTATGGCTTAATTATGTTGTAAAAGTGATTATAATCCTTGTGGTTAATGTTAATTCAATTTAGAATTTGATAAATTGAAAAGTAAGAATGATAATTAAAATGGGTTTTGGTTAATTCTTGTTAATTATTATGAAATTACCTTAATTGTTAGTTAGGAAAGTTGTTTAAGGTTATGAAAAGTAATTAAAGTTGTGGGTTAAGCTAATTAACCCTTGAAGCAAATATGATCAAGTAAAGTATGTTAGTTTATCTAAGAATCAACTTATGAAGGTAAAGATGATTGGTTAAGTTTGATTACTATATGTTGCTAAGTGTATTGTTATATTTATACTCATATGATAGGTAGTCAAGATTATGGCATTCAAGATCAAGTGTGAAGTTGTATAATCGGCTAATAAGGGGCAAAAGGTGAGTATATAGGGATTAAATAGATAACGGTTATATGTTTCCAAGTAAAGGATTCATATAATCGGGTGGAAGTGTTATTTGTGTTGTTATTAAGTTAAAGTGAAATTATATATATATCATTGCTTGATTAGTAGTTTGTTCTAGCATGTGATGTGTTGTTTTCATGTTTATTGGTAAGTGTTAATGAAAGTATGTGGTTCAAGTTTTGGTAAAGATTTGTGTAAGATATGTTCTATATATACATTGTTTCCATTACCTATTATAGGTAGATGGATATGTTAAAGTGTCTCCATACTTATTAAATAAGTATGGAGGATTGTTGAAGTGTCTTCATACTTATTAAGTAAGTGTGAAGGATTGTGGAAGTAGTGATGGTCATGACATCACTTGTTAAAGTAGTTAATCCATTGTGATTAACTTGTTAAAGTATGTTAATTATGCGTAATTAACATGTGGAAGTGGTTAAGGATCCTTAACATTGTGGAAGGAGTAAAGAAAGTGATCAAGTAAGTTATTATGTTAAAGTATGTTAATTTGCTATAGTAAGAAAGAATGAGGTGTTAAGTGTTATTGGTAAAGTTTGTGATTGTTGTGATATGTGTTTAAGTGATATTTGTTTAATTACTTATATGCTCACTAAGCTTAAAGCTTACCCCGTTAAGTGATTAATGTGTAGGTTTGGTTCGGTTGAACCAATTGGCTAAAGTAAGTGGATGGTGGTGACAAGAGGTTGAAGTGGAAAATGGAGCTAGCTTATATGGTTAGATAAAGCTCCATCTCTCTTTAAATTATCGTTTATGAATGCCATTGTGTAAATCGCCCAAAATGTATTTTAAAAAAAATGTAAAGAATAAAAGTGTAAAGTGCTAGTAGGTAAAGATATATAACTTTGACTTAACAAAGTCAAAGTGAAGAATAAAAGCCAATGATTTGAATGGTCATAGTAAATTGTTAAAATGAAAGAAAAGGGTTAAATGTGGAATTGAAGGTTTGGGTTGATCTTGGTTTTGATGTAGAATCAACTACTCTTGAAATGATCAATGATATATAATAGTGTAAGAAAATGGGTCGAAGTATGCTTAAAAAGTGTCCAAATGGACGATAATTGGGTCAAAGGGTTTAAAATGTGTTATGGTACAAGTATGTAACTTGTTGCCATTGGTCTAAGTCCCAAATGTATGTTAGAAATTGTTAGTAAAAGATTTAAAGTCAGGTTGTTAGTGGTTTGAGATTTGGTATGTCAAGAAAAAGTATTTAAAATGGTTATAAAGTGGTCAATGGTCCAAAACGTGTTAAAACGCGAATTTATGTAAAGTGAAAGTTGGAAAATGTTTGTAAAGTCATTTTGAATGTGTCTGCAAAGTTTGGTGTCATTTAGACATGTCGTTTGTGAAATATGTACGTTCTAAATTCGAAAAATGGTAATTAAAAGTGCAGGTCTGCTGTACTGGGTTAAATCCGACGGATTCTGATCGAATTCGGCGGATTCCTATCAAATCCGGCGGATTGAATGGACCGGATTGGTTAAAAGTGGGTCTGTAAACGAGTTTTTGTCAAAATTGGAGTGAATCCGGCGGATTCAAAATGAATCCGGCGGATTCGTTAGTGTTTCAGGAGGCTATTTTAAAATGGTCATAAAAGATGAACTGTAGCTCCGTTTTTGATGAACTTTATATCGCCGGAAACGTGAGAGAGTCTATTTTCTGATGGTTATGTCCTTTTGATGAAATTTGGATTGATTTAAATAATTAAGTTATGTATAAATGTGTCGGTACTAAGGCATTATGAAGTTGTTACGTTAAAAACAAATAAATGTTAAATTGGGTGAGTCTAACAAATTATTAATGAATGAGATAAGTATGATTGGGACCTAAACAAGAGATTATTAAATGAGTTTACCTCTAGTAAAAAAAAAAAAAAAAGCCATTTTTGGGGCGTTTCACAACCCAACCCAACCCTGACCCAACCCAGTTGACCCAATTTTTTAACAAGATCAACATATTTTCGGTTCATTTTATGTTAATGGGTCAAGTTCGGGTTAAATAGGTTACATGGGTCACTCTCTAAATTTATAATTCGTCATTAATAAAGATAAAAATGTCTATTAAATCCCCAAAAAATCATATTAGCTAATATGTTCATCAAAATCTAGTAAAAAAACAAAAAAAAAAACACTTGATTCATTAAATTAAAATAAACTTTTAAATTTTTAACCACATTTTTAATTTATTCTTGTCTGTTTCATGTCGGATTTCGGGTCATGTCAGAAATTGCCAGCCCTAATATGGTTTATGGACAAAAAGAAGTTCAAATGTTTTATTTAAAAATAAAAGTATAAATATTTTATAATTTTAAATTATTATTTTTTTCGGGTCATCGGGTTGACCTGATGACCCATCAGGTTACCTGAACCCGACCTGAAAAAAAAATCAGGTTATTGGGTTTCGGGTTGGTGGGTCAACGGGTCAAAAAATCATGACCCAACCCGCTTATTTTCGAGTTGGTCTCGGGTCGTGTTTCGGGTCGTATCGGAAATTGCCAGCCCTACGTATTAGTAAGGAGTTTTTAGGAATGAGAGAAAGAGAAAAGTAAAATGGTAGAAAATATAATAACATTGTTAGATTGTCTTTTATTAGTTTTCACTATTATCGAACACCATCAATTCTTTAGGTTGTATGAATAGTAGAAAAAGAAGGTTCTACAACTTTGTTTTATAAGCATGTTATTAATATATAATACTACCTCCGTCCCAAAAATATTGTTCAGTTTTGACTTTTCGAAGTCTTTCTTTTTCAACTTTGACCTTAAATATTTTTGTTTGTGTTATATAATATTTGATGCAAAATATATGAATGACTTGGGTTTTAAATGTATTTCCATTGTTATAATTTTCATTAAGTATTATATAACACAAACAAAAATATTTAAGGTCAAAGTTGAAAAAGAAATACTTCAGAAAGTCAAAATTAGACAATAATTTTGAAACGGATGTAGTATATATTTATTTTAACAAATGAAAAACAAGATGCTTGAGTAGTTTGGTGGTTTGCACCCATTTGTGTACGGTGGGCACCTAGGTTCAATTCTTCAATGTTTTTTTTTTTGTTTTTTTTTTTTTGTTTTATTTCCTATGTATTACAATATGTTTTTGTTGTTATTAATCTATACATATATAATTTTAATTAACAATGTTTAAAATTGTTAATGGATAGGCCTAACCAAATTTTCAATTTCAACCTTATGTTTTTCATAAATATGTACTTTTTTAATTGAAACTAATAGGTATAACTAAAAAATCTTATTTGAAAGTTCAACCTTATGTTTTTAATAAATATATACTTTTTTATGAGAAGATTTTAGTTTTTTAATTAATATGAAATAAGTTTGAAATTTTGTGTTCATCATACAAGTTCAAATTTCCGAGCCAATCTCAAGCCATTTTGTAATATATTTTAACGAACTCAAACATATATCTCGAAATCTTATTAACCTATTAAGCCATGCTAAAACATCTGTAAATGAATCAAGTTGCTCGACCTCAACTCGACACAGTTAAAGCCTCAATTCTAAGACCATTAGGAGTGGTCTCATCATGGAGCTTATGCAGAGGCAGGACGAACAACACGAGTGGAGTGGTCTCCGTGCTTACTAGTCATCGTCATGAAATGGACGAGCCACCACTGGAAAACAGACGGGCCAATTACTATTTTCAATTTCTTTGTCGTTTTTCTATTTATGTTTTAATATTTTTTCCCTTGTTGTGCAAGAAGAATAAATAAGATGAGTTGTTGTGCGGCTGGTTTTTGTCTTATATATTTACTAGCTTAAAGTTCCGCGACAACGCGGACGATTAAATTGAAATTATTATAGATTTAAAGTTTTATTTATAATTTTATAATTAAATAAATTAGTATATATGTTAGTGTGTTAAATGTAAAGTGTTGTAATTCGTATATGTATAGTTATAAGACCCGCGACAACGCATACAACTAAATTGAAATTATTATGGATATTCAATTGAATATGAGTGTATACATTGTTATAAATAGAAATTGTCTTATATAAAAAAAAAATTATATTTAAAAATGAATACATAATACCTTTCAATTTTTTTGAACTTTTGGGATCTTGAATAACTGGCTGTTTTTAATTGGAGATGTGTTCAACTACACTTGATTTTTGGGATGAACAATTTTTTAAAGAGGTTAAAATCTTTGTGGATCCATTGATATCAATATAAGGGAAATCGTAGAGAATTATATATATATATATATATATATATATATATATATATATATATATATATATATATATATATATAGTGGAATGATCCAGAGGGAAGTGCATTTTTTGGGGGAAGGGGGGAAGCGTTAGTATGCATCAGGAATCATATTACCTTCACCCATACAAATCTCGAAAAAAGCAAACTGAAATTTAGTAAATGTTAATTAGATTCGATGCTATGAATGTTAAGCTTCCTTGATAAATTCTTTCTTCAAGTTATAACATCGATTTATGAATATTAGATCCAAATCCGTTAATATGCATCGCGGTGCATATTAGTTAATATGCATTGTGATGCATATTAACAATAAAAATATCTTTCAAATAATGTGAAGTTTTAATATGCATCGCAATGCATATTAGTTAATATGCATCACACTGCATATTAACAATTTATTAAATAAATATTCATCAATTAATGTTGTAACTTAAAAATGAAATTCATTTGTTAAAATATTCTTTATAGCATCGATTTTGATTACTATTTACCAATAAAAATAATTTTTTGTTAACGTTTTGATTGATAATTGTAATATGCTTCTAGATGCATACTAACGCTTCCCCCTTCCCCCAAAAAAGACACTTCCCTCTTGATCACTACTATATATATATATATATATATATATATATATATATATATATATATATATATATATATATATATATATGGTTAGAAATTAAGAATTATAATTAAAAAAGGATTTGAATGTAATACATTTTTATTATCAAATAGTATTGATTTAGCTTAAAGTTATGAAAAAAATTCGTTATGATTGAGAATATGTCGTGAAAGTTGTGTGAATTTTACTTTTTATTTTATTTTATTTAATAGTATTATTAGTCAAATTTTTAGTAATATTTTAGTGGGGTAAAGTGTAATATTATTATTTTTATTATAATTTAATTTAATTGTATATCGTTGAATCAAATTAAAAAAAACCCCATCAAATGGCTCAGATTCCTTCGTGGGATTTTGATTTAATTATTTGTAAAATTATTTAATTATTAAAACACACCCTAAGTAAATATAAAATGTGGACTTGGGCTTTTAAAACAATTCAAATAATTTACAATTGTGGGCTAAGACCAGCGAGCAAATAATACAAAATATGTATTTAAACCTTGTGTAAAATTTTATAAATGTATTATTTTTTATATAATGTAATGAGTTAAATTTAAAAATTGTATTATCATTATTATTGTTATATAATTTAAAGAAAATAAAAATTAAAAATGTAGGTCCAAACTGTTTAGTCGTGATTAGTTGTGAGACTCTGTTGAGTCACTGGTCGCTGACCATGTTGAGTCGCTGGTCACTGACCAACTCAACTTAACACTACTCGATGAAGAAATAAATTGTATCAAAGCTGCTGTTGCTGAAGATTGGTTTCGCTGATCGTCATTCATTCTACTCTCAAGGAATTGATATGCTGAGGAAGATTAAAGCTCAACTTTGTGTGTCGCTGATCTTGACAGCGAGAGCTTTACATCTTCAAAATCAATAAATGCAAAAGTCACTGCCAGAATAACAGCTAGTCACTGAAGATCTCTAGTTCAAGTCATTCTACAAGAGCATGTTAGCTCGCAGTGAGTGAGGAGGATTACTGCATCTTCAGGGACTATTCAATAAAGCCTCTCAATCATCAAGTACAGAAAGTACGGTACTTATCTATACATCAGCAAGAGTGTTCCAACTTGAAGTATGTCCGAAAGATTACGTGGCAGCGAATGATTGGTTTTAAGGTAACGAGATATTTGCGGTAACAGAATTGGGACCCGCAGAATGTCGGTTCATCAGAGATCAAGCCAATCAAGCAGCGACACGTGTCATTCCAAGATCCTATTTTTTAGGAGATATTTTAGTAACTCTTGTAGTATAAATAGTCCAGTGTTTTGTACTGTAGAGGCTAGTCGTTCAATCGTACTTATCATTTGTGTGTCAGTGATCAGTTTGTCTAGAGTACGTATTGTCGATCCAGCGAGAGAACAGTCAGCGTGTTTGTCCACTGCTGTTCTTCTCAATTTGTAATAGATTAGCTAAGTGTTTGAATTGGATTAACTTTGGTTAATCAATTCCGCATTCAACACTTGTGAATTTTATGATCAATATAATTCACCATTTAAGCTATTATTACTTTGTTACTTTGATATTGTCATATATTTGAATACTCTGTTGTTATCGTTTATACTCTGTTTCTGTTAAACAATTTAAAACTAACTAATTAACTAAGTTAAAATCTGAAATAGTTTTAAATTGTATTCAACCCCCTCCTACAATTAAACTTTACACTTTACGATTCCAAATCACTAACTGATAGTGATTCCAGGACTCTCAGACTCCCACTTCCATCACCATCACCACTTATCTATATTGGTTAGTTGTGACTAACGTTGTAGGTAGTCATCCCACAACTATTCATCACCACTAGTGATGGTCTAATTCAAAAAAGTTTAAAACAAACTTATCTACCCTTAATGAGTTTTGTTAAAACGGGAACCCTTAAGGCTTTTGTTAAAACATTGAGACATGCATAAAGGATTTAGAGGGTGTTTGGCTCCGCGGTAAGCTTTTAGCTTATAGCGGTAGCTTACAACTCCAGATTTGGGCTTTTTAGCTTTTAGCTTTTTAACCCTTTAAAACCCCTAAAAGCTCCATGCATCCAAACACTAAAATAGAGCTTTTTAACGTTAACTTACCGCAAAAGCTAAAAAGCTCCTCCTTACCGCTCCCCCAAACACCCCCTTATACATTTGCTAAAAATCAGGGGTTAAAATAAATTTAATGGTAGACATAGAATTAGTTATTGTTATTGTATTATAAGTTTTAATGTATACGTATATCTGTGAATGAAAGTCACGGCGTTATCAAAATCGTTAATTTTATACAACCTTTTTTTATTAAAAACTTAAGGTCTATTACAAGATTTTATTATCATGTCCGCTGGGTTTTACAATTTTGAGGGCTTTGCCTGATAAAAGCCAGGGTATATAAACCGCTCACACTACATTCCAGAATCACTTCATATTCAACCGTCCAATATCGCAGCTTGAATTTGTGCGAAAAAACTAGGGCAAACATGATCATTCCGGTCCGTTGCTTCACCTGCGGCAAGGTACAAACCCTAATTCAACCACCTTATTTTTCTTCTTCTGCGGTTTCATTTTTTCTTTTCGTTAACCCTAGTTTTGTTTTTCTTCAACAAAATTGTAATTTTAGGTCATTGGAAACAAATGGGACACGTATCTTGATCTTCTCCAATCTGATTACACCGAAGGGTTAGTTATTTTAATGTTATTAATTGTTCTGTTCATAACTGAATATTCAATTAGAACTGATGTAATTAGGGTTTATAGAGACTGAAATACTGAAAACTGTAGTATATGTAATATGGATATATATATTCATATTGTATGAATTTTATGTGTTTATTTCGCCTTGTGAATGGATACTTGATGTCTCTGTATTCATGTTTTGTTTTTTGTGAATTAAAAAGACTGCTTTAATGTGGTCACAAGATGAGTGATTTTTTAAATTAATAATATATATTGTATGGAATTGTTGGTGGTGGTGGAATAACAGTTAGAGAAATTTACAGAGTTGATGTTATTTTTGGGACCTGAGAAGATCATCGAACTTCACGCGTAGTAAAAAAATACATCTTGTATGGTTCAATGGTTTTTGGAGTGAATTATGAATCTTGAACGTGCAGCTAGTTTCTAGTTGTAGTTCCATGATGGGTGAACTTGGTGAGGCGTCACAGTACTTATTTATAAGTACTATCGTGTCTAAGGTGCATCGTTAGCTATACGATATAGGGTCACGATGAGTGATTTATATACTTAATGTGAAGTTATCATACTAGAAGTGGATGACATATTTTTCAGGATATAACATTTTGACCTAGATGTATGTGACACATGTTTGAGTCCTGCAATAAGGCGAGAGATGTGTGTGTACATTCTTAACATCTGTTTACATTTTTTATATGTATGTGATGTTCTTTTTCTTCGGGAAAGATGAAATACTTTTGGTTGACAATTTAACGTCTTAATTGAAGTTACACGTGAGGCAAGATGTCATGACATGATTGTTGAGAGAATATAACTCTTGTAATCGTACACTTAAATTAGGCTTTGAACATGAAAAACTTGAATTGATGTTGAACTTGTGTGGTCTTGAACATAGATTCAAGTAAAAAACATGACTCGAACTTGAACATGATTGCTCTTGAACATGAAGAAAACCTGAACTAAAACTTCTTGATGTCATTACCTCTTCTTGTTAAATCAACGAGAAGTTTATAGTATACAACCATCTGTGTAATCAAAACATTATCCAATAGATGCAGATAGATATACATAATGCTCACGTTATCTGTTGACCTCTAGGTTTTGGGTCGGGTGAGAGGATGCTATGGTTTTCTGTTATACTTGAAACTTGATTGAAATCTGTTTTACAATTGCAATATTTGCTACTTGACTTGTGCAGAGATGCTCTTGATGCTTTGGGGCTTGTTCGCTACTGTTGCAGAAGAATGTTGATGACTCACGTTGATCTCATTGAGAAGCTTTTGAACTACAACAGTAATTTCTCTTTCTATTACGATTGAATTATTCATTCCATACCTTCCAATAACTTTACATCTGATTGCCTAGTGACTATGTTAAGTGTCCGTTCTGGTAGTATCAAAATAAGGGGTAGTTTAGGGGACCAAAATAATTATCAGTAACGTGTTGCAACGGCGAGAATGTCTCACAATATTATGTTACAAAGCGAGTATTTTATCAAGATAATAAGGTGGAATTGTTAGTGAACAACCTTATTAATTGGAAATGTTTAAACTTTCTTGGGGAATCCCTACATGGAATTTCTTGCTATGTTAATAAAGGGATTATTGTATGTTTATTGACAAAACAATATCACAGTTTTGTTCGGGGAACAACCAACAATGTAAAGTAGAAGTAGTAAAGCCGTCGTAAACAAAGTTTAAATAGCCGTTTCTTATCTGTCAATCACACTAAAATTTTTTTCTCTGGTACAGCAGTAAATGTGTTATTTTATTTCATTATAACTACTAAAATGGCTCTTCGTTGCAGCTTTGGAGAAATCTGATACCAGTTGATGCCTCGTTGGAATTTTAGTGGATAGCTCTCTAATGGAGCGGAGTGATATTACTCTGAACAAATGTACTTGCTGGTAAACTGTGTTCCTATCTAGAATTTTATGTAGAAATTGTTGGAAACAAACATCTTCTAGTTTAAAGTTTGTGGATCATGTTTGAAAACTTGACTGTCTTGATGCATTAGCAATCTGAATATATGCTCTTTTGCGTGTGCTCAAGTAAAGCTCTATGGTGGTGATCCTGGCTGCATCTACAGGGGCGGAGCTAGGATTTTTGATTAAGGGGGGCTTAGTTCTTTGTAAAGTAGTAACGTTATGTGACACTTTAGTTTCATTGAAAAGACTTATATAAATTATTCTGATGGTCATAAGAAACAATTGGCTTTTACGATTAAGTTTGGCTACTATACAATTAGTTTTGTACTGTATGAATTTTATGTTGGACATGTCTCTACTTTGAATCAAAATCATTTTCATGGCTTTTTAACAATTTAATTGATGATGACTATAACTTAACCTAGCAAATATCATAAGAACTTTAATTAGGAATACAGTTAGTATACATGCATAACTCCTAATTCATTGATTTAATATGAAGATTAGAAGAGCTCAATCATATTACTCCGTAGTACTTAATAATTTAATATTGTCTCCAGTACATTTATTAACACATTATAGCACCAAATATTAAGAATTTTTAGAAGTTTTTAAATAAAAACCAAGATATCTATATAGAGATTAATTACTAGGGGAAGAAAAGCAAGGTTGTCAAGATCGGGATCCTACGTGGGATCGTTTTTGTCTTTGCAAGATCGGGATCGTAAGATCGAGATTGGGATCGTAGATCCTACAAAAATATGATTTTTTTATACAAAGATATCTAAATTCTTGTAAAAAACTACTATTAGGGAAATTAATCTAACATTCAAACTTTTATATTACTAAAGTGATGCAATTTGTCAACATATATTTCTCGAGATAAACGTACTAAAACAAAAAATAGCGGCATAGTACAATTGCACCAAAGTTTGAGAGCATATTACAAATGAAAATTCCTAATCGTCATTTTAGAGGTTCTAGACTTTTTCTTAGGTTAATTTGATGATAAATGGGGAAATTGAACTTGGAAACAAATGTATGGTAAGTTTTGAGATATGACTTGGACTACTTATGGGCCTTACAAGTCCAATTGTAAAAAAAAATAGCCCATTTGTAGGATCGGATCGTTCAACGATCCTACGATCTTACGATCGATCCTACGATCCTACTCCGATCTTACCTCCTGACCGATCCTACTCCGATCCTGCACGTTTTCCCTTGGTAGGATCGTAAGATCGTACGATCCTACGATCAAGATCGCGATCTTGACAACCTTGAAGAAAAGAGTTGAAACACATGTTACTTCCTTCAAACCACATGTAGCAATTCATCATTTCTAAATATATAATTAAAAACCCCAAAAGCACTGTTTTAATTTGTCTATTTCACCGGCTAGTTAGGGGTGGCCGAGCACCGTCAAACCCCCCTACTAGCTCCGCCATTGTGCATCTATATTTTATAAAATACATACATACATTTAGCCTATCATCTTTAATTCTCAGACGTCACGCATATGGAGTTTGTTACACTGCAATTTATGGGTGATGTTAAAAGTTGGTTTGGTGGCTTGCCAATTTTAACTAATGTTATGACTTATGAAGGTTCCATCCAATTATTGATGCGAGTTTTCGAGGGCCCCTTTGTCATGTGACATGTTTGTTTGTGTGATGAGATAATCATGTGATACAAGTTTGTTCATTTTATTTTATTTAGTTTGCATGGGATCTTTTGTTAGGATTGTTGTACTTGTATCAACACCTTTGTAGATTTCTCTAATAGAAGGTGTTCCAACAAAATGGTCCCCTCTACATGATCTAAACAAATTTTTCTCGTGAAATCAGACCGTTTCTTGTACGTACAAAAGCTTGTTAGAACCTTGTTGAATAAGAATGACTCAGTGCTATTATTCGTTTGCTTTAGGGTGTAACTTAACTCTGCAAACGAGTCATAATTTCATCTGAGTCGTATGGTCTACAGATTTGACGTAAGGTTGTTTGAGTCAAACTTCTTGACGTGCGAAACTTGTTTCAACGATCATTGTTCATAAATATATTCTTAAGCCTTCATCTCGAGTTCAAATCATTTTCGAGTGTGTTTGAGTCCACATCAAGAATTAAAAGGAAGGTGCGAAGGTCTTCGAGTCCAGCATAAGTTTGCTCTTAATCCTGAAAGCTGTACGTGTTTATTTTGTCACTTTGGGTTTGTACTTTTACTCGATGAGGTAAAACAATCAATGTGATTGATTATGCAACTGAATGTGTTCTAGATATACAGCGTTTTTGTTAATGAAAATAGATGAAATAATGTTGCAATTATTAAAAATGTAGCATATAAAGGAAGGTCACATGGGTTGCTTTTGTGTGTTAAATATTGCAATAATTAAAATGAGTTGTAACTTTATTTAAAAATTAGTTACACTATAGTGGTCCCTCTCTATATAAACCTATAATTAACATTACATATCACATACACTTTTATAAAAAAAGTATGACTTCTGATTTTGTTTGTCATTGCAGAAAAGGAGTTGACAAATGTCATAGATTCTTTGTAACTTAATTAGTTAGTTATTTTGATTTTAACACCATATATCAATTTTTCTGTGTGCATGCATCTTTGTTGTAAATTGAAATATGGAGCGGCTCCCGTGAATTACCCAAATACCCATTTTTTTTTACTAGTGATATGTTAAAAAAAAAATAAAAAAATGCAACGATGGTAAAATACTAAAAAATAATAATAATAATTTATCCTACATATTAAAAGTCAACGATGTCATGAATAGTGTGTATTTATTTAGTGGAGTAATTATTTTTTAGTGGAGTAATTATTTTGTAAATGCAAGTGTTCGTGCTGGTATTGCACATGGTGTGATGAAGTGAACGATAAAGCGGCGATTCAATTTCCATAATTCTTTTATTGCAAGTTAATTATATAATATATATTAAATTATAAATTAATAAAAGTTATTGCTAAATCTGAGAAAATATTAATAAGAAAATTGCCAATAATAACTTTTAGAATATACTTAACAACTTATATATATTTTGATTGATGATGTGGGAATATTTCTTGATAAGGGTGTTAATGTGTATGCCTAGACTCTACATGCGTGAACTATAGGTAAGATGTTCGAATCCGTGGCTTAACATATGTGGTTGATTTGCTCAACATATGGTACGGGGTGATACCCTCCAAATTACTCTCTCTTTTTTTTTTATATATAAAGTATTAATTTGATGTTAGCAAACTTCTACTACTGTAGTAATTTAGAAAATCAAAAAAATTCCATAAATGATTAACTAACTAAAAAGAATGTCACCGTACCCGTCCAAAGTAGTTTGGAACTCACCTCAATTGTTATTTATTACTTTTTTACATCTTATTTTTATTGTGGTCCACAACAAAAATTAAATTATGAGAGGTTGATAAAAATTAAAAAGGTAATTCCTGCTAATTATGCCTTAAATTTGAGAAAATGTCACATAAAAATTATGTTGAGATTAGTACAGTCAGGATAAAATCAAGGAGTATAAATCAGTTTCTTAAAAATTATCATTTTTGCTTTATATAATTAGAATAAGTTTGACACTTTGACCATAAAACCTATTGCATTTAAATTATTTGAAGTAATGAGAAAAATAAGTTTGACACTTTGACCATAAAACCTATTGCATTTATATTAATTAAATTAATGAAAAAATATATATATAATGAAACTAAATAGTGATTGACTTCACAGTATTGATGTGACCTTCCAATTATGAGGCTGGGGGTTCAAATTCTAAAGATATCACACATGTAAATATTCACGGTGGATGTGTGTGTGAGTATTTGTCTTTTTAAAAGATAATAACATACCAAATTGATGTATATATATATATATATATATATATATATATATATATATATATATATATATATATAGAGGGAGATCAATGGGGAAGCAAAAAAATGAGGAAAGTAGGGAAGTGAATCTAGGCCGTCTGATTCATCTCATTAAAAAAAAGGGCAGAGGGGCATTTTGGTTATTTCAAACTTACAGATATTAAATGCATTAAGAATATAAATGAATTCCACAAAACGTACGCACCTTAATTCGTTGGCAAATTAGGGTTTGTAATTATAGCCTCTAACAGCAAAAAAACACCGAATTCACCATTTCAAAATCGAGATTACAATCACAGATTACCTTCTAGCAAGCAAGATGAGCAAAGATTTGTCAGAAAGTATGAAAAAATCAGAAGAAATCGATTAACAAAAATTGAAGGTTAGTGATGAACGAAACGGTAATATAAACAAACATTTTGTAACGATTTCGTATTGATTCTGTTTTTCTTATAAGATTTGAGTGCTTTGATGAATTTGTTTGACCGTATAATGAATATCTGATATAAAATTACGTTATGTAAAATCTATTATACAA
Source organism: Helichrysum umbraculigerum (assembly GCA_949592205.1). Classification (NCBI taxonomy): domain Eukaryota; kingdom Viridiplantae; phylum Streptophyta; class Magnoliopsida; order Asterales; family Asteraceae; genus Helichrysum; species Helichrysum umbraculigerum. Next base: position 339,721,838 of record CATIUR010000001.1, read on the forward strand.
TTTGAAAAGTCATAATACGATGAATATTATTGCTTAGATTGTTTAATTGAACTTCCTTGTTATACATGATTAAATGATGTTTTGGAAATGAATGTTATATTTTATTTGTTTTGCTGCTTGTTTTTATGATGTAGTCCTGCTTTTAGGTTGTACTAAACATGCTTTTGGAAATGAATGTTATAAGTTATTTGTTTTAGTTTCATTTAGACTATAGTTCTGTTTTTAGCTTGTTTTTTTAACATTATTGTCAAAAGAATGTTAGTTGTTAGTTGTTTTTCAGGTTTTTTTGTTAAGATGTACCTCTGTTTTTAGATTGTAAAGAAAATTAATTGGATGTAGATCGATATGTTGAAGTTAATTTTTTGAATAACAAGGAGACATAATGAATCTTCTACTCATGCGGTCCTACTAGAAACATTGGCTGCAGTACCAGGAATGGTTGGAGGGATGTTGTTGCACACCAAATCACTACGTCGATTCAAGCAAAATGGTGGTTGGATCAAAGTTTTATTAGAAGAATCCGAAAACGAGCGAATGCATCTAATGACCTTCATTGATGCATATGAGCCAAAATGGCATGATTGGGCCTTGGTTTGTGCAGTCCACCGTGCATTCCTTAATGTTTATTTTCAGCTTATTTGGCATCCCCAAAACTCGCTCACCGGATCACTGGCTACCTTGAGAAGGAGGTAGTGAATTCGTACAGTGAGTTTCTTAACGATTTAAAGAAGGGAGTGATGGAGGATATTCCAGCACCCGCTATTGATATTGATTCTTGGTGTTTACCACAAAATTCGATACTATAAGATGTGGGTATGGATAGAGATTTTTTATTATGTATACATTCATTCATATTTGTTAATGTGATTTTTTATTTATGATATGTAAAATGGATAGACAACTATGGAGTCAAGCGTAGTAGGAATGATTAAAATCAGGCAACAAGAATGATTAAGATCAGGTACCATGAATCATAAGGTTTATTATATTTTTAGTTGTTTCATTGTTAGTTTTGTGTAGATGTTAATATTTAGACCTTCTACTCATGAATGAAAACTTATTGGTTTTCAACTGAAAATGTTTGGGTCAATTCAGCATGTCAAATGCACCATAGGTTATCCATATTAACCATTATCGTTCCCTTTCGTCAAGTAGGTAAAGTAGGCATACGAACCACTTTAGCTTTGCCTTAGACTCTATTTGATTAATTACCTTCTCTTACATTGATCAACCACTTTTTGTCCAAGCTAATTAATAAAATTCAGGTTCGAAGTTGTTTTTCATTATCACATATTGCTAAGACCAACTCAAAACGAGGATTGTTGGGCACTTGGGCATATCTAATACACTTAGTCGGTCTAATAATAACATCGGGTATATATGAGTCTAAATATTGCAATTATAATTTTAATAACTATCTTAACTCTATGTTTCATATGAATTTTAACTAGAATTTGCTTGTGTAGGAACAACAAGTATGACAACAATATGGAAGCAATGGAATGCAAGGTCGAGGGGCATTAACTAGCATTGATACTTGTGTTATTGCTTACAATGGCATGGGACAACACGCATGATATTATGTCTTAATGTTGGTTTTAGTTTATATACATTAATAATTATTATCTCAGGCTTTATGGCTCCTTGTACTATGTATGCATCTTTTTTTACAGCCATAAGTAATTTAGTTATGTATTATAAAAGAATAATGATATTATCTAGTGTCTTAACAAGTCAGATTGTATAGTATATGAAAGAGTGAAATGAGATTTGAACAAACAAATATAGTATGGCAGTTTCACTTTGATCCACTACAGATCACTTAGATGCAAAAAGTACTCTTCAGTAACCTTTAATTGGTCCACATCAAACTGGCTCAGGAAGCTAACGTGAGACCAAGCAAAAACTTATAACATTCATCGCGTTTAATATTATCGGGGAGAGATCAAATGTGAGACATTTTTCATGAAAGAAACATATAATAGTTAATATTCATCGGAACTTGTTAACATTATCATCACTGAATGTTAATTTAACTTAACATTCATCACCGGTTAATGTTATAGCTTAAAAATATCAAAGAATAATTATATTCATTTTTTGATTAACAATCGTTAGGGAGGGTTTAAAAGTAATTTCTTTGGGGGAAAACACAGAAGCTTAAATATTGATCGGAAATTGTTAACATTCTTCATCATTGAATGTTTAAAATTTTTTATCATTCATCATCAATTAACGTTATAAATTAAAAAAAATCATCAAATGAATAATAATATTCATAATCTTGATTAACATTCATTAGTAAGGGATCAATTTGAAAATAACATTCATCATCACGGAATGTTATTTTTTTAACATTCATCATCAATTAATGATATCACTGTAAATAAATCATAAATGATTATAATATTCGTAATTTCGATTAACATTCATCGGGGAGGGATTTAGAGGGAAAGACTTTCTTTTTGAAGAAAACATAAAAGCCTTAATATTCATCGGAACTTATTAACATTCATCATTACTGCATGTTTTTTTTTTTTTTAACATTTATCATCACTGAATGTTAAATTTTTTTAACATTCATCATCAATCAATGTTATAACCTACAAATAATCATCATGAATAATGATATTCATAATTCTAATTAACATTCATTAGGGAGGGATCTAAAGTGAAACAATTTTATTGGAGGAAACAAAAAAGCGTTAATATTCTTAGAAATTTTTTTAACATTCATCATCACTGAATGTTGATATTTTTTAGTAATATTCAGCATTAGTTAATGTTATAACATTCAAAATCATCAATGAATATTAATATTTCTAGCATCAATTAATATAAACATTCATCGGGGAGAGGTTAAAAGGGAAAACAACTTTATTGGAGGAAAAAGAGAAGTGTTGATATTCATCAGAACTTATTAACACTCATCGTCACTAAATTTTACTTTTTTTTTACTAACATTCATCATCACTGAATGTTAATAAATGTACAGGAAAACAACTATCGTATTCCACAAAGCGCGTTCAATCGAGCTGCTTCGGGTACTTCTTGAACCAATCGAATCACAAAGCCCGTCCCAAAACATCTAGTATGCTTCCAAACCTCACACACATATCACACGCTACCAACATCTCATCATCATCATCATCTCGGGCCTCACATTTACAAGTCACGTACAACCCAATTATCCTCACCACCTTCATACTTTATAATTACTGGCAGTCAACAAGTCAACCGCAAAACCCATGAACTGTGATCTATGACCCTGACTTAAGGGTCCCAAAAAGACCACGTTGTCATCCAAACCTTCTAATTCTATAACCTCTGTAGCCTTCAATGGAACACCCCTCGTTTCAATATAAAAAATAATATATTAATTCAGACACGGAAGCGTATATTTAAAACATACTATCAATGTACTCAAAGTGTCAATAAACTTTTTCAAACTTATTACATGACATTTCAACAACTGGGTGTTACTAAAAACATTTCTATAATTATCAAAATAACATCAGAATTACAGCCTGTCAAACATTCCATCCAGTCAAATACTTCCTGCCCTGCCCAATATGTCCCATCTATTTCAACCTGCAGGAAGAACTGTGGTGGGATTAGCATAAAGCTAAGTGAATGAAACTATAAACAACAGTCTAACCTAGCATAACAATCTGTTTACATCAAATAACAATAAACAGAAAATCAATCCATCACTCAACATCCAATCAATGTCATACACGCAACATCATGAGGATCGGTGGTTCCTGAGATACCCTAATACCGGTTTGGTACTCAAGGAACTCTTATCAATCATCTGTATTGGCCCATACAGAGCTACCGATAACTTGTTGTCAATCACACACAACCTAGATCTCTAAACCGACAATTCAAGTTTCCGAGATCTCCTGTCGTCTACAACAACAACAAGTCCAACCATCAAATCAAGTTGACCTCAAAGTCTTACCTACTAGCACAATCAGCCAAGTAAACAACTAGTTAAACTATCATGGCAAGATATCTCTACAGATGTATCATATCAAAGTAATACTATAAATTACTGGTTGTAAATCAAATCATTACAACTAAATCACACTGAGGTTACAGATCCACTCACCGACACCTCAGGCCTCAACTCAGTAGTCTAATATCACTGAGCCTTCTCCACATCTGAGAATCAATAAATCAAATATAAGTTAGTAATCCAGATCATCAATACTTAACTTATATCAATCAATAATAATAAGAACTTAACATAATCAACATTAAGATTACTAGTTCTTAATTATTTACTAATGATTACAATAAAATCATTATCATATATTTACATGTATCAAGTAACAATTCACATTACTTATCAACAAACAAACAAGAAATGCTGAAACAACCCTTCAAGCCGCCGGCTTCATCCTAGAAGCCGCCGGCTTCTGGTCTCCACCCGCCGGCTTCACCATCTTAACCGCCGGGCAATTTACAAATTGCGTTAACAGAACACAACTAAGTTTTAAAGCCTCTATTGGCCGCCGGTTAGGGTTTATACCCGCCGGGTCCTACAACGCGACACAAGCCGCCGGCTATGGCTTAGAAGCCGCCGGCTTCTCTTGATTCACTCTTACCCGCCGGGTAAGGAAAGTACCCGCCGGGTACTCCCTTCGTCCCAGCCCAGGTCGATTTGCTCAAACCCTAACTCGCGGATTTATATCAAAATCATCCAAAACACGATTTCAAACAGTTATAAATCACTAGAAACATCATATAATCCGCATATAACACTTATAACATGTTTCTAACATCCAATTCTCTCAAATCATCAATTTACCCAAATTTAAATCAAAATCAAATTCTTAAATACTCAAGAATACTTACTGATTGAAGAATCTAACGATGGTAATCTGATGATTAGGAAGTTTCACGAGGATCACAACTTCCTGATCTGATTTCTGGATTGATTTGGAGGTTTTCAGAGAGTTTCTGTGAGTTTTGGAATAAAAATGAATAACTTCCTAAAAAGGAAAGTTATATAAATAGAAACTTAAGTCGGTTCCTCAACCGACCTTCTATTATACGGGTATAATTTAATACCCCATCTCAATCTATTGTCTGGAACCCGAAAACCACTTGCGAGTCCAAACATTTTATTGCACCGTCAGCTATATTAATTCACAACAATTAATATTTCACTTAACACATTGGAATATTCCAAATCCTATTCCAATTATTTCAATTATTTCAAACAATATTATTTCCAAACACATTTAAATACTTATTTAAATCAAGAAATAATATATATACAACTAGGTCCATTTCGAGGATGTTACAACTCTCCCCCCCTTAAAGAGATTTCGTCCCCGAAATCTAACCTTAATAAATCTAACTAATGTGATATACTCACATATATCTTAACATACATTAGTCCTCAATAGCAACTTACAACTATACTTAGACTGTTTGAATTCTTTCCACATGCACATATCCAAATGTACATGCTATTATCTTTTCCTACGCACACATACAGTGCATTTAATCAATATCATCAACCAGATATCCCTTATTGACAATTACTTACTTCAACAAGTGAAATCTACAATCACTTAATCAACAAGTAAGACTTCACATTTCTTAATAGGTCTATATAACCAGAAATTAGCAATGTGCTAAAATCTTTAACCTATTCTCACTATTCATCTCTGTTAACAATAAAACAGCAATCACATTATCACAACAGTGGTTATTAAACCACAATGTACCTAGCAACATTGAAATATAATTCAGCTCACGACCAACAATCAATCTAATATACAGATCAAAATCTTAAATCTCTACCATCAAAGATCTGAAATTCAAATCTAGGTCAACTTTTCATCCAAAAGTTTCATACCTATACTCTTTTGAATACCCTATCATATTCACATATCATTTCAATCATATGAAATCCTTTACTTAAAAGTAATCCAGATTCATATCACCTTAATAAGTACAACAGAGGTCAACTCAGTAGGTAAAACTACAATCAACAAGTACTTTGCTCAATCAACAAAAGTACTACAATCAATCTTACCTACAATCAACCCACCTCTACATTGACTTATTTCCATTTGTAACTCCTTTCATTACAACCTATCAATTGTCAACAACAACCAAGTCGGCAACAACTACTGCTTAAACAATAATCACAACACCTGTGATTATATTCTACAGTACATCTATCAATACTTACTATTTATTTCCAAAGTCTAACTAACCATCAAGTTAAAACTTATTTGTTACTTAAACTGGTAAGACATCAATAATATTCTCTTAGCAACCAGTTATTTCAATTCAACTTTACAATCTTAAACTACTAATCACAAGCAATTAGAATTTATACAACTTTAACCACCCAATCATTCAACACTAGATCTCGTCAATCTAGCAACTAAATCAGTCTTAGTCCACATATTATGATACTACAGGTCAAGCATCACAATATCACATTATCAAAATGTGCTACCTTTCAACACATTTCCAACAAAATCTACATCAAGTTAATCACAATTAACTAACCTCCACATATCTTATGGCACATTTTAATTCATTCTATTAAAACTTATTATGCCATTTATTATCATGTATACCACACATACATACCTACACAACTTCAGATATTTTCTTAAATGGACATGTACACATCAATTCCATTTCATTCTATACACTAGGCCATTCAGACGGGTAAAGTCTTTATCAAGCCTTCTCAGTACTATCAGTCATCACATATCCATACCACAGGACATGGAACAATTACCAATCAACAACTCTATGTTTCACTTATATACTTACCAACTCGTATATAACTTAAACAATTTAACTTAAACTTACGAGAAAAGCTTGGTGAATACAATTATCACCTATCAATTTCAAGGTTTCCCTTACCCTCTAACACATACCATTTCTTAAAATATGAACAATCATTCAATTCATATTTCCTCAATTTATCAAACAAAGATCAACGAAATCTGTAACACCATCTAACTCCAGATATACTTTCATATCATACCTTATTTGGATCTAATCCCAATTTACCACTTTATCACTTACTTTAGTTGTATACAATCAACAAATAACTAAAGAATCCATTCAATTCTTTCAATACTTAAGTGATTCACCATGAGGTACCAGTCAACCTATGCAACCCTTAATAATAACTTTCAATTATTTCTTATCTCACATTCTTACCCAATCAAAGCTATCATCACAAGCTTCATACACTGATAAGATTTTCTTATCACATTACTAATCAATGTGATTTAATTATTCTAACATATCTTAGCAACTTATAACTGTCATATCAAACAATGACTTCATATCTGTATAATTTTTTCAACACATATTCAGTTCAAATATTAAATATTACTCAACTGAATACTCAATTATACTTAACACTATTTCAATTACTTAATACTAGCTTTAAGTAATAACTCAAGTCTCACAAACTTAGATCATTCATCTATCTCCTTTGGATTTTCAATGACCCGTTTCAACATAATGTGACCAATCTAGGAATTCAATCACATTCCACACAATCATAACATTACAATCTATGTTATACTATTTCACATACACAGTTGACTACATGTCAACTCTGGTTTCAACCAACCAATCAATAAAATTCTCTAATTGCTTTTCTCAAGTTTGACCCAAACTCAAATCAATCACAAGCAATTAATTTTATACACCATTTTCTATTCATGGTTTGACTTTCAAAGTTAACATACTATCAAGTTAACTCACAACAAACCATTTCATCTTATATGTTCACTTTCAAACATATATTTCAAATTATTACTTTCAATAATCTTATCAATCCTTCACAAGGACAAGGTCAACCTACATCAATCTTGGCTCCATACAAGCCATTTCATATTGTATGTTTACTTTTAAACATATACTTCAAATTATTACATTCAATAATACTAGAAATTCCTCAAGCAAGACAATATCAACCTATTTCAACTTTGGCTTCATACAAGCCAAATACAAAATACTGACTCATTTAAACACTATCAAATTCACCTACATGTAATCTATCACAATCAATCACAATTACATATTCAACACAATCAAATTAGTCACTTAGGTTTATCATCAAAGCCTCTATCAATGATAACTATCATTTACACTCTCACCTTTACAGTCTAAAGGTCACAGTTCTATCAACTGATTGTTTTCTTATCAAAACAACTATTAAACAACTTAGCATACTATCATGCTCCATTTCCAAAATCACATTACATTTCTTTTATACCAAGTAGCCTCAACAAGTTCATGTGACACAACATAATATAACAACGGTGATCAGGCGTTGCAAGATTATGTTCTTCACAATCCATTCTCAGGCTACTCTACATTATAATTATCAATGTGCTCTATTTTCATTTGGTATATTAAATACTTTATGATTTCTAATCAATCATACTCCATTTAATAGTTTCTATTGGCTGATACACACTGAAAATCAGCTTACTACTTATATATTCAATCCTACATAAGCAAGTCATCTCACATATACACAATGTTCTAATTTTCAATAACTGAATTACTCAGTATATCACTTATCTGAAACCTCAAACACATGATAACTCATCATCATAGTTTCAATACTTAACACTAATCAATGTCCCTATTTACCTCAAATTTCAGGACACATCTTAATTAATTTTCATCACTTTGACATATGCTATCATATCAAGCATCAATGTCGCCACAAGTCTACTCAATCATGTTACTATCAACCATTTCGTTCATTAATTTCACAATTGACCAGAAAGATCCATCACTTCCCAATCAATTTCACATTATTACACTCTACATTTTTCTTAAACCTATCAGTCATGGTTTATATCAAGTGTTTAACTATAATCAAAACATATCATATAGTCACATAAACACATCTCAAATAGTAGTCATTATCAATTCAATGACACAACCTTCCTTAACAAGGATTTAGATCACACCTTGTGATCAATCTATTTACATAATACTATCAATTATTCTGTCTCACAAATAAAGACACATCTTAGATTCTAACATCAATCCAGTTAAAAACTTAAGCAACTCTTTTCTACTTACACAAGCACATTCCTGCATTTCCAATTCAATCAGGAATACTAGCAACCATGAGCAACTCATTTAATACCTATATCTGATATCAATATATATATATATAACAATCCTTAGTTGACTCAAAACTAGGGAATCATATCAGTCTGACTCAATTAACTTCTTAACAAAGCTTACTCAACATTACAGAGTAAACAATTCAAGTTAATTTAAATTAATTCAGGCTTATCGAAGATTACCTGGCAAATCTTAAGCCCCCGAGCGTTGAGGAAACATGAAATATACTAATCAGATACTCATGTTCCTCCGTCTCTGCAATCAAACAACACTTCACAACTTGTTAAGGGTTAGTACATATTCAACTAACTACTTTCTCATACATCAACTAATCAACTAAACCCGCACCCACTGGAATGTTTGACTCAACTAAATCACAGTTCAGGATTGAACAATCTATCATGCTCAACTCGCCCAAACTATTGCTCTGATACCAACTTGGAACACCCCTCGTTTCAATATAAACAATAATATATTAATTCAGACACGGAAGCGTATATTTAAAACATACTATCAATGTACTCAAAGTGTCAATAAACTTTTTCAAACTTATTACATGACATTTCAACAACTGGGTGTTACTAAAAACATTTCTATAATTATCAAAATAACATCAGAATTACAGCCTGTCAAACATTCCATCCAGTCAAATACTTCCTGCCCTGCCCAATATGTCCCATCTATTTCAACCTGCAGGAAGAACTGTGGTGGGATTAGCATAAAGCTAAGTGAATGAAACTATAAATAACAGTCTAACCTAGCATAACAATCTGTTTACATCAAATAACAATAAACAGAAAATCAATCCATCACTCAACATCCAATCAATGTCATACACGCAACATCATGAGGATCGGTGGTTCCTGAGATACCCTAATACCGGTTTGGTACTCAAGGAACTCTTATCAATCATCTGTATTGGCCCATACAGAGCTACCGATAACTTGTTGTCAATCACACACAACCTAGATCTCTAAACCGACAATTCAAGTTTCCGAGATCTCCTGTCGTCTACAACAACAACAAGTCCAACCATCAAATCAAGTTGACCTCAAAGTCTTACCTACTAGCACAATCAGCCAAGTAAACAACTAGTTAAACTATCATGGCAAGATATCTCTACAGATGTATCATATCAAAGTAATACTATAAATTACTGGTTGTAAATCAAATCATTACAACTAAATCACACTGAGGTTACAGATCCACTCACCGACACCTCAGGCCTCAACTCAGTAGTCTAATATCACTGAGCCTTCTCC